>CM076574.1:1378076097-1378676097 GCA_034641835.2 Pinus albicaulis
AGGACACATGTGAGTGGGGTGACCGACGATATCACACAAAGCGCATTGGATGGCAGGCTTTGGTGGTCGCGGAGGGGTAAGAGTTGTCGGGGCGGCCTGGTCCTGATGGGTTGCCCCCTTATGAGCTTTGCCTTTCTTTCCGGGGGTTGGCACCACAGGGGTAGGGTCCTGTGGAGGTGCTGGGGGCCCGGAGGAGGTGAGGGGAGCCGGTTGAACCGGTGTCAAAGCAAGGTAAGGTTTGGGGTGACCGGGAGGGGTAGCGGCTGGAGGGTCAATGTATCAGACGGGTAGGCCGAGGGTCAGGTTAGGGAGAGAGAGGGTGGCCATGACGGGGACAGAAAATACTCCGGGAGGGGGAGCCAGGAAAGGTATCTGCCCAGCAGGGTAATGACCAGGAGGGACAGCTCCGAGGTGGTTAAGGCCAGGGGGAACCGTTCCAGGAGGATAAAGGGGTTCGGGGATACCAGCTGTAGGGGGAGGGCCAGAAGGAGGAGGTCCGGCTGGCTGAGAGGAATGGCTAGGAGCAGGGTGCGGAGGGCCAGGGGAAGGTTGCTGACTAGCCGAGGCAGGCCGCTTAAGAGCAGCCTGAGATGATTGCATCATGCAAATATTCAATAAGCTAGGATCAGTGATAGGAGCAGGAGGAGGGTTAGGGAAAGTTCCAAGCAGGGAGGAATCTTTGTAAACGCCGGGGGAGACACTGGTCAAGGAATCGACGATTTTCTTGTTGGCTACAGAAGAGATGGTCGTCTCAGGTGAGGTTTGAGATTTTGGCTAATGATATGTCAACTGGTCAATGGTGACTATCTTTCCATTATGGGGGAAAGACATCTTGCGGAAAACCGTGGATGGGACAGCAGACGTAGCATAGGTGTAGCTTCGCCCCAGTAGAATGTTGTAATCTAGCGGGGCGTCGATGACTTCGAAGTCAACGCAAACAGTCTTACCGGCAAGGGTGATAGGACAATTACGGAACAGGCCAATGGGTTGGGAGGCATGACCATCCCACGCTCGAAGGGTGATTGTGGAAGGGGCCAGATCAGGAGATCCGAGTTGCTTCCAAACCGAAGTGGACATCACGCATGTGGATGCCCCCTCATCAATGATACACCGGGATACGTTGGCGTTCTGGATTTTGACGGGGATTTGGAAGGCGACGGAAGGAGGGAGAGGAGGATGGTCCGATTGAGTGGCGTCGAAAACAATCATTTGGTCATTAGCAGGATCTACAGTGCTCACGACAGATAGTAGAGCCTTTTTTTGGGGAGGGCACGACTAGAGGAGTTCCAGTGTGGAAATGGCGGCAGGAGATTGCGCCAAATCATCTACTATGCTATACGAATGGGCAGCTCGACTGGGAGCAACATTTCGACGTAGTGGGCCCTTAGGTATCTTGGTATGAACCTCAAATTTTGGTTGAGGGATATGTAAGGGTCCACTGGGTGACGAAAGAGGCTCTAGAGAACCTGAAGAAGGAGGCTCAGGAGCAGACTGAGCAGGAGGCTTGGAGTATTGGCAAGACCGAGTTTGAAGGTGAAGATCGACAGACAGGTTAGGATCGGAGTGCATCATAAGGATCTGGTAATCAGAAGAACCAGAAAGGGAAGGGGGGGAGGCTACCTGGCTGTCGGGCGGTTGGGTAGCCACGAATCCTTGCTGAGGGAAAGGATCAGTAAACACAGCTAGCTGGGTAGTGGCCACATTAGGAGGAGCATGAGGGGAGGCGTGCTGTCCGCGCAATGTGGCTTGAGACTCCCACATCTGCCGCATCTGGGGTAATAGGGGACAATCGTGGGTGTAATGACCATAAACACCGCAACACGAACAAGGCTTACTTGTGCGAAGCGGCTTGTCCGGCTTGGGCTGAGTGCCCTGTTGCTGGTTGGCAGTGTTAGGGTCCACACCAGGATTGGGTCCACGGGTACCAGGGGCAGATTGGTTTGGATTGCCTCTCCGCCTTCTTTGAGAAGAAGGGGGATTAGTCGCGCCCTGCTGTGCAAATACTTGCCCTAGAGGGGGCTGTAGGTGCTGGTGCTGGGTTTGAGGAGGCAAGGGAGGAGGAAGCGCATATGCTGGAGGAGCTGGCGCACCAGGCTGCGGATAAGGGTAATGGGTGGGTTGGGAAACATTGAGGTAAGCATGAGGTTGGGCAAAAGGAGGAGGCATGCCGTATCCTGGATACATGGTACCAGGAGGGGGAAGAGTGCTGGAGGAGCTGGCCCCTCCCTGAGGGAGACCATAGCCCATAGGAGGTTGAGCGTATGGATGGGAAAGTGCTCCAACGATACCGTCGGCGGAATGAGATGCCCCCGGGGCATTAGCGCCACCGGGCCTGGGGATGTCAGGAAGAAAGGTATAAACATAACCAGATTGAGCATAGATCAGGTCATATTTCAAGGCTATTTGGAGGGCGGCTTCTTCAGTTTGAGGAAAATGAGAGGCGACATCTTTGCCGATGGGAGCGGGAAGGGTGCGAAGGAACCAGTCCATGTAAACCCGATCCTCGAAGGGAGGGGCTCGACATAAGCTCCGTCTTCTTCGCCATTCCTGAACATGGGAAGAAAGGCGTGTTGAAGAGGATTTCTTGAAGGAAGTCAAGAGCTCCGTGCCAGTATCGTATCGGAGAGGGAGCTGGAAGTACGACAAAAAGGCTTGGGCAATAGTCTCAAAGGTGGTATGGGTAGAAGTGGCTTGTTCGACATACCATTTAGAAGCTTCGCCGGTAAGCGTGCGTTGGAACAAACGAAGACGGATGGAGTCATCGGTAATGGAATTGGAGGAACACCACATATGGAAATATCGGACATGATTGGTTGGATCTTCTCCATTAAGGCCCTCAAACTTAGGGATGTCTGAGGGGAGCTTGGTTGGCATAGCGGGCCAGTTAGCATTGTGGTGAATAGGGTCATTGATCAACTGATGGAAATCGGGGAGGCTGAGGCCTGCAATGTACGGCAGCACAGGGGTGGCTGGGGTAGTTCCTGTGGCGGTTCCGCTAGTAGTAGGGCCGGCATTAGGGCCGGGAGAACCGCTAGCATTAGGCCCTGGACCAGACATAGTGAAGGTGACAGGGGGAGAACCAGGAGGAGAAGGAGAACCCGATCAATCAGGAGAGGAGTTGGAGTGCGGACTTGAAGGTGGAATGGCTCGACGACGGCGGGGTGGAGCAGGTCGATCGACCGGAAAATGAGGATGAAGGCCAAGAAGTCTCCGGGAAAGGCGCCTTGGGGGCGCAATGATGCCGTGTGAAAGAAGCGTAAACTCGATGTGGGTAGTAGCGGGCGCTGCAATCAATTAAGGTCAAGGCGTAAAAGGTGCAGCAATACCTGATTTTTAGAGTTTTTTGCCGCGGTGTTAACCAAGCGCTTCTTCGCTAGGGTCGTTGTGGCGGGTTAATTTACTTTAAACCTTTCCGTTGTTGAGAGAAAAAAAGTGTGCTGCGTAGCTGAAAATAAACCTACAGAGAACAGAATAAAATGCTGAAATAACAGAAAAATAACAGCTACGGATGCATCTATTTAACCCAAGAAGGTGGGTCTCTCAAACTATGCTAAAAAGAAAGGGAAAAAATCTAGTCAAAACACACTAAAAAGAGGCCAATAGATCAAAGGTCGGGAGGGACAGGGATCTAAAGGATAAAGCTGCTGAAAAGAGGTGCAGATCATAGCCAAGAGACAGAGGCAAGGTGGCTGAAAAAAGAGAGGAAATCAACAAAAAACGGAAAGGACAGGGAGGAGGTCCTAAAAAGAGGTCCAAACAAAATGACAAGAGGTGATTTGAAAAGAATAAAGGATGATTTAAAGGGATCTGAAGAGGAGGTAATGTATCCGGAAAAAGGAGGTCGAAGCTCGAAAAATGTATCTACCGAAACAAACTTTAAAACTCTTCCGACAAAAAGTGGAGGTACTAAAGCCCTAAGGGGCTAGGTTCCCACTTAGATGAGTAAAACAACATTAGAACTTCAACAAAACAAAGCGGGAGATGTTATGGGTCGGAGGACCCCGGCGAAGCCGCAAAGAAAACCTTAAAAATTCGTTAAAATCAATCGGAAATCAAGTGTCCAGCTTCTCGACCTCGTTTTCAGCAAGTGTGCTCTAAAGGCAGAAAAGTGCGACCTGGAGGTCCAGGTCACAGGTTATGGGCCAAAAAGTGTGACCCCCCGTTCCGGTTGTCTCGGCGGCAGATTTTCAGAAAAGTTGCCGTCTCAGTTACGGCTGGTGTCGCTTACCTGCGCAATAGGGCTAGAAACACACGGAAGTTAGAAATTTTAATGTTTTAAGGTTTTATGTGAGAAAAACAACATAAAAATAGGAAAAATAAACAGCTGAAAAGAAACCCTAGGGTCTGAAGTAGCTGGATATGCAAGAATATGAAAAACGACAGCGGTCATAATTTAAAACCCGTGTGGAGTCGCCATTTGTTAGTATGAATCCTTTGTCGAAGTGTACGAAAAAGGACCACTTTAGCTGCGCATAACTAATAGCCCTAACAACAAAAGTGGCTACCAATATCTTCATATCTCCGGTTAGTTAGACAAGAAAAGAGCTGCAAAACACCAGATCTATGCATGGAAAGACATTAAGCAGTAAAAACAAGGGTTTGCTCCATATACCAATAGACAAGACAAGAACAATTTTTGTATTAATGGGGCACCTGTGAGGAAAACCAGAAGGAGTATCCAATTCCCCTCAGTGGGATGGGTTCTTGGAAGTCCTCAGCACTTCAGATCTAAGATTTTTCTCTCTAGTTGATGTAGAAAACCCAATGCAAATAGTAGAGCTCAAAGGGATCAAATGGCAGAAAATGGTGACCAAGTGTATAGATCCAAAGTGATCTAATAGGCAACAAAAGGTGAAGAATGGTAGGAAAAACCCTCCTATTTATAACAAAATATTGGGTCATTCTAGATCTTGGTGCATGGGTTAACCAGATCTAGATCCACTTTTTATGGAATATTTTATTATATTTGTTGGAGGGAAAAAGTATTTGACTTGGGTCAAATCCCTTAATTTGTTAAGAATAAATAAATAAATGATTTATTTATCTTTTTAAGGAGGTGGTTAGAAGATAATCAAATAAATAATGATTTATTTAATTATTTGTGGGTGATTTGGTCATATTTAACCAGGAATATCATCTAAATAAGGTTTAAATGATTATTCCTAGAAAATAATAAGATAAATAAAGGTTTATCTAATTAATTTCTTTGATTTTGGGTTAAACATGACTGGGAATAATAATTAAATTATGGTTTAATTAATTATTCCATGAGGGAAATCAAACAAATATGGGTTTGTTTAATATTTGAAAGAAGAAGAAGATTTGGGTCCCCTCCCATTTCGCTTTAGTCCTCTCTGGGTCGGAATGGAAGGGTTCACTGAAACAGTCCAAACATCGTGGTGGATCGAAGTCTTTGGATCTCCTAGTTATGTTTGGGAACAAAAAATGAAAAACACAAAAAAAGCCCTCAAAGACTGGATAAAGAGATCTATGAAAACCCCCACTAGAGAGAGGAAGGAGGCTATTCTTTTGTTAGAAGATCTCCAATTGGAAATGGAGGAGAAAGACCTCTCATCCACAGATTTAGCCAATGAAAAATCTGCTCAAAGGAACACTTACAGCTCTTTCAGAAATGAAGAAGAGCACTGGCGATTAAAGTCTCGAAGTCTGTGTTTGAAATCTGGGGATAGAAATACTACTTATTTCCATAGACAGTGCAGGGCACGTCTCTCACGAAACTACATTGCAGAAATCACTTCCTCCAACGGACAGGTATATAAAGGATTTGCACAGATTAAAGAGGCGGCAGTAAACCACTTTCAAAACCTACTTAGTGCAGATGGAAATGGGAATGAGGAGGATGTTTTAGAGCTTCTCTCCAACATTCCAAATCTGGTCAGCAAAGAGGACAACGACTCTCTATTAAGCCCAGTTACAGAAGAAGAGATAACTTCCATAGTTTGGTCCATGGAACCTGACAAAGCACCAGGACCTGACGGATTCTCAGTGCACTTTTACAGAATCTGCTGGGAGATAATCAAGCATGACCTCTTCAGATTGATAAGAGGAATCTTGAGAAAGGCGAAAGTTGGAGGCGGAATCAACTCCACCTTTCTTGCTCTAATCCCTAAGGAAACAAACCCTGGCTCCTTTGACCGATATAGACCAATCTCACTTTGCAATTCTTCATACAAGATCGTGTCCAAGCTATTGGCCAATAGAATTAAGCCACTTCTTCAAAAACTCATCTCTCCGGCTCAAGGGGGATTTGTTCAAGGCAGACAGATCCTGGACAATGTTATACAAGTCCAAGAAGCACTTCACTCCAGCCATGCTCGGAAAGAACCAGGTATGATCATAAAACTTGACATGTGCAACACATTTGATAGAGTAAATCGTTCTTTTCTGTATAGAGTGCTTGCTGCCTTTGGATTCAGACAGGATTTCATAAACCTCATCAAAGCCTGCATTGAGAATGTCTGGACCGCCCCAATGGTTAATGGAAGACCAACTGATTTTTTCTTAGCCACCAGGGGATTGAGGCAGGGCTGCACCCTCTCTCCCTTTCTTTACATTCTGATGGCTGAGTCTTTGAGCATAAAGCTAACTCATGAGAAACAAACAGGCAACCTTCCTGGGATAAGAATAGAACAGGGTATCGCTCCAGTGAACCACGCACTATTTGCAGATGATTCACTTCTGTTAGGGGGTGCATCTCTGAGAATTTCCAACAATTTCAAGTCCATTCTTCAAATGTTTTGCAACGTTTCTGGTGCGCTGATCAGCGAAAGGAAGAGCGCCGTTTTTGGATGGAACACAGATCAACATTCAATTGACAGGATCGCAAATGTCTTGGGATTCAATGGACACGCAGCTTGGGAGCAAATAAAATACCTCGGCCTTCCATTATCGCTGTCCAACCGAAATTCTATGTGGGAGGAGGTGATCTCTAAATTCAAGAAAAAGATTAAAGCATGGGGCGGCTTCTGGCTTTCAACTGGAGGCAGGCTCACCCTTATTCGAACAGTGCTTTCAGCGTTTCCAACTTTCCAAGCCTCATTGCTGATGGCCCCAAGACAGATAGCTGATCGAATTTCCTGCCTCATGAGAAATTTTTTATGGAACGACGGACGTGGTAACAGTAACCGGTTTCATCTAATTAACTGGGAAACAGTATTGCGCCCCTTGGCTGAAGGTGGTCTTCAATTACGCGACCCCCAGAATGCCAACTTAGCATTGGGGTGCAAGCTGTTGTGGCAGCTGAATAACGATCCCTCTCACCCTGTCAGCCAGATTTTTAAGTACAAATATCTTAATAATCAACCAATCACCACCTTTAATCCAGAAAACTTTGCTAGAGGAACGCAGGCCTGGAAGCTCTGCAACAAAGAAATCACCTTCTTCAGAACTCACCTGTACAAAATTCCAGGAAATGGCAAAAGTATTTCGCTGTGGAGAGATCGAATCATGGGCCATCCTGCTCTTGCAGCTAATAATGAAATAACAGAATTAAGAGAATGGCTAAGTTCAAAAGGAGTTCGGAAAATAGAAGACATTGTTGACTGGGATCAAAATGGCAATTGGTAGAGATGGTCTTTGCCCAATATTCCACCACATTTAAATAACCAGTTAAGCATTTTTATTGCTGCAATTACAGATTTTACCCCTGTGCACAAGGATGAGGAAGACTCATGGGGATGGGGAAAGACCGGGGTTTACACAGCCAGACAGGGATACTTGCAGCTGCAAGGTAAAAAGGACTCTCAGCATCCAGAAATCGTGTGGAAACAGATCTGGGAACATTTCAGTCTGCCCAAGATCAATTTCTTTTTTTGGAATTTGTTTCATAATAAAATCCTTACTGGTGAAAATCTGTGCAGAAGAAACATTGCTGGTCCCCATCGATGTGTCCTCTGCAAAAAGGCTCTGGAAACCTCTGATCATTTATTCATTGATTGTGAGATTGCACAGAAGGTCTGGTCTATCTTCTTGACAGGTCTGAACGTGAGAATCCCTGCTCACTGCTCGATCATAGACATGTATTCGTCTTGGAAAGTCCGACATCCCTTCAACATTGCAGACAAATCATTATGGCATAAGGTATGGAATGCAGCACCAAAATATGTATGTTGGAAGCTGTGGCTTGCCCGGAACGAAACTATTTTCAATCAAAAATAAATAACTGCAGATACCATAGCGAACCAGGCCAAGAAGCTTCTTTTAGAAACCCTAAGACAGTCCACAGTCAAAGATGATAGTTCCCTTCGAAATGAAGAAAAGGCATGGTTGGAAGGCTTCTCCCTCACGCTCAGATCTTCAGCAATCACACGCCCAGATTTCAAAGGAAAATGGCAGATTCGAGACACTGCAGACAGATTTAAGAAGTGGTGGAAAACACAAGGAAAATGCACTATTTTCTTTGATGGAGCCTCAAAAGGCAACCCAGGCAGGTTAGGAGCCGGAGGGGCCATTTATTTTCCGAATGGGAAAAATGAGGTCTTCAGCTGGGGACTTGGGATTAAAACCAATAACCAGGCTGAAATCCTCAGTCTTTTAAAGGCCTGTCAACTGGACAGGAAAGAGAATCCAAGTGAAATAATTGTCTTTGGAGATTCTGAGTTGTTGGTAAAATCTCTAATAAACAAAAAAGGGCTCAAAGATCTAGTGTTAAATAAACAGCTTGCAAGGGTGAACAGACTTCTGAAGGATTTCCCCTCAGCACAATTCTTTCATATACTCAGAGAATTAAATACAGAAGCTGATAGACTGGCAAATATAGGATGCACTCTAGAAAAGAGCATGATCAGCATAAATGCAGGGGCAGTGAACATGGCAATCATCCCCTAACAAGGCGCCCAAGTTAAATCAGAGATTTGTAATGCTTGATGCAGGGAATTGTAATACTTGATTTGGCTTTGGCCACCCCTTCTTATCAATAAAATTAACCGTTTCAGTTAAAAAAAAAATATTTCCTTTTGGGGTTTCCTGGTTTAACATAGTGAAAGCAGTTTTACTTAGGATAAAACTGGTCTTACATGGTGTACTTGGGTCCATCTAATGATAATAAGTTAGATGACCAAAAAATGGTGTAACCCAGGGCAAGATAGACAAGTCTTTGAAGCTCTTGGAAGGTTGATTTGGTGAAGTGGTTTAATCGAGATAAAGAGCAATGAAGGATTCTTTAATCTGGATAAGGAAGGAGTAGACAAAGGTCATTCGCAAGAGGGAGCAATTAAGGGTTCCCTACTCTAGAAATCAGCAGAAAACATAGAAATGATAAGCAGTTAAAGACAGGGTTCTTTTAACAAATCATGTAATAACATTCCTAGTTCATCATTCAAATTTAGAAAACATATATGGATGCATGTAAAACATAAGAAGATTAAACAATGACAGTCGAAATTACTTCACTTCAATGGCTCATCACATGAATCCTGAAATATGATGCTAGATGATTTGATCCGGTCTGCTACTTGAACTTGTTACAAAAAGCATTTAGGTACAAAAAAAATGACTATAGAAATCTTCAACAATTTATTCCACACCAATACTTCGAAAGATGAAGTATATATACAAAAAAAGTTTACAAAATATCCTAGAATAATCATAGGATTTTTCTAAGGAAATAAAATATATTTTACAGCAAAATAGTGACAGTTTCTTAAAAACTTAGCAAGCTATCCTATTTATTCAAATAAAATAGAAAATGATGTTGTGGATTAGGTGCAGTTGGATGCCTTGGTGTCTTCTTTGCTGGAAATGATATTTCAAATATGTTTTGAAATATTATATTCTTATCTAATACTCTTTACCTCTGATACACTTTAAACTCTATCAAAACTTCCTTACTGCTATAAAAATTATGTTTTGACTGTAACACAATCAAAAAACTGTTTTATCTTTTTATCTACAATTTGAATTTTTACAGTAAGTCAGTGAGTGATTCCCAAGCTTCTTGATCAGGAATTTTTATCTTTTTCAACTTCCTAAAGTTCTCATCTGCCTCAGTGTATCTAGAAAATGTTGGTTTTATAACAAAAAGGTGTTTTATCTCATGTTGTAGATAAAACAAGTCTTCAAAACTTCTGTGTAAAACTTTCCCTGTAGGAATTCCTTGTCCTTATGTTTTTTTAACTTGCTCTTTTTCATAATCTCTAATCTTTTTATTGTAGTCCTCTTGTGGCATGAGTTTTTCATTAACAACCAAGATGTTAGGAAAACCTCTTTGCCTCAAAATCTCAAAATTAACCATAAACTTGGTTATGGCTATGTTCATGTTTTTACGTTTTTCTTCTAACTGCTTCATTAAATTCTTCTTTGAAATACATTTCCTTATTTCAAGGATTGTATCTATTCTATCAGTAATTTCTATTTCTTCAAGTTCTTGCTTGTTCTTCTTGTTGAGAAATTTGATTAGTTCTAGGGCATGCTTAGGTTTGTCACCTAGCTCATCGTTTGTTTTCTGAATCTCTACTTCTGCTCCCTTCAGTAAATCCCTCTGCTCATATATTACCTGGATTGATGGCCAAACATCATTGATGGATTCAATGATTTTACTCCATAATTGATTCTTCACATAAGATATTATCTCTTTCAAGGTTAAATTTTTTTTGTAGATTCTTCAACTCAACATTTAACCTGTTAGCCCTTTGTTCATGAGTTTTGGCATTGATTTGGGCTATCTTCATTAGGGGAATTTTAAGGTCTAAAATGGGCCTCCTAAGGAAATTATAAAATAATAGTAGAAACAATAAAACAAGATTTGATTACATCATCAAATTTTAGAGGGAAGAAAGAAAAAACTACTTTTTCAAGTTATATTTTCAACTTATATCCCAAATTTTTTACTCAAATTACGAGCAGGAGTACTCGTTGGATGCAAAATTTAATTCCCCATCCAATGCGTACCCATGTTGCATACTTTCAATGGGTCCTGCTACACGAAAAATGACAAATACATGAAAAACGTGATTGCAATCACGTTTTTTATGTATTTCTCATTTTTTGTGTAGCAGGGTCCATTAAAAGTATGCAACATGGGTACTCCTTGGATGAGGAATTAAATTCTTCATCCAATGAGTACTCCCGCTTGAAATTTGAGTAAAAAATTTGGGATATAAGTTGAAACTATGAGTTTAAAAAGAAGAATTATTATTTTATTATTTTTTAATCTTTTAACCCTTTTACTTAAAAAATGGTGAATCATCCCCCATGGTTGATACCATCATATTGAATCTTATTGGTTCTTAAAAAAATTATTTTTGTTGTACATTTTTCTTAGGAGGCCCATTTTAGACCTCAAAATTCCCCTAATGCTTAGTATCTTCAAGATTTTCAATCACTTTCTTCAATCTATTGATTTCATTCGTTTGAAGTGACATTTCCTCCATGGCTTTGACAAGATTACTAGCCTTATCAGAATGTTGAGCTGTTGTGGTATAGGATTTTGTGGCTGAAGTAGTGGATGAGGTTACTGGCACTACAGTAGCTAGTGGTACTTTTGGTGCCAACTCTTCTGCAAGAGTTGAAGGCACAACTGTAGTAACCATGGGAATTACTGTAGGAGTTTCTTGTGATTTTGTAATTTCTCTTTCATGTACAAGTTTGTCCATTTGGATCTCCATCTCTTTTATCTATGCTGCTAATTGTAAAATCAAGGTCATCATACTATCTTTCTGGTTTTCCTCTTGAACTATTTATTTTGCTTGTGGATGTTCAATTGGTGAAAGCTTGAGTTGTTTCCTCAATGCTGCAATATCAACATTATTTTTCTTCACTAAGTCTTCTGTAGCTTGGACATTGGAAAGATCATATCCTACTTGAATAACCAATTCTTCTAAATACTTAATCCTAATATATTTAGCATATGAAGAAGCCTTGTCAACTTTCATTTGATCTCTCATGTTTATTATTGTATACTAGAGATTGTTGATGCTCATAGCCTTTGTAGTAATGGTAGAATATAGAATCTTAGAAGTTTTCCTGTGAAATTCAATTTGATCTAGTGCATGGATACTTTCTGTTGGAAGTTCAAGATCAACTTTCTTGTAATCTGCCATTGTCTTGGGAGTCTTGACTGTTGGTTGAAGCACTAACATAATCAAATTATTGTTTGAATAATCAAAAGCTGATAAAAGTCTATTCTAGATATCTGGTGCTTGCTTCAAATATTGAGAATAAAGCTCATTTTTTATTTCTTCATTCTTTTTCTTAATATGCTTATATTTCTCTCTAATATCAAGATCTTTATTTTTGTTTTCTGTGAGGAGGATGCCTCCATACTCTGTTGCTTTTCAATTACCTGTGTATTGGAATTATCAGGATGTTCTTTATTTAAAATATATGTTGCTGGCTCATTTGTAATGACTGTAGTTGCATCTGTATTTGTCTCTAGAACATTTGTATCTTCTACTTCTATGGTCACTTTTCCTTTATCAAATGAATTGACTTTAGGATTTTTATTGTATCTGAGTTTAAACCTAGTCTCAGTTGTTGTCTCAGTAGTGTAGGTACCTTCTTCTCTGACTCTCTTAGTATCTTTCTCTCCTTGATTTGTAGTTTGCAAGGTGTGACTAGTATCACCCTATTTAACTGCTTCAACCAAGGTATTGTCTACCCACTCTATTTGATTGACATATTTCTCAATCTCTGGTTTTTTCTCATGAATATAAGGTGTTAGCTTTCACTTCACACTCATTTTTCTTAATATTCCTTGTGGATCATAATTCCATGTGTTAGTATGAATCTTTTGTCGAAGTGTATGGAAAAATACCACTTTAGATATGCATAAATTATAGCCCTAACATCAAATATGGCTGCTAATATCTTCAGATCTACAGTTAGTTGATCAAGACAAATGTTGTAAAAATCCAGATCTATGCATAAAAAGACATTAAGCAGTAAAAATAAGGTTTTTCTCCATACATCCAATAGACAGGACAAGAACAATATTTTTGAAAGAATTTTATATTAAGGGCACCTGGGAGGACAACAAGAAAGGTGTTTCCAATTCTCCTCAATGGGATGGGTTCTTGAAAGTCCTCAGCACTTCATATCTATAATTTCTTTCTCTTGTTGGTGTAGAAAACCCAAACAAACATAGAACTCAAAAGGAGCTCACAAAGTGAAATAATGGAAAATTTGACAATGATAATGGCTCAAAGTCAAACCAAGAGCATAGATCTAGAGTGATCTAATAGGAAACAAAAGGTGACAAATGAATGGGAAAACCCTTCTATTTATAACAAAATATTAGGTCATTCTAGATCTTGGTGCATGATTAAAATAATATTAACCAAATCTAGATCCACCGTTTATGGAATATTTTATTATATTTGTTGGAGGGAAAAGGCATTTGACTTGGGTCAAATTCCTTTATTTGTAAATAATAAATAAATAAATAAATGATTTATTTATTATTTTAAGGAAGTGGTTGAATGATAATTAAATAAATAATGATTTGTTTAATTATTTATAAATGATTTAGTCATATTTAACAAGGAATATTATTTAAATAAGATTTAAATAATTATTCCTAGAAAATAATAAGATAAATAAGGATTTATCTAATTGATTTCCTTGTTTTGGGTTAAATATGACCAGGAATAATAATTAAATTATTGTTTAATTAATTATTCCATGAGGAAAATCAAACAAATATAAATTTGTTTAATATTTCCCTTTGGGGTTTCCTGTTTAGACCATAAACAACCTAATAAATGTGTTTTATTAAGTTATTTTACATAGTGAAAGCAATTTTACTTAGGGTAAAATTGGTCTTACATGGTGTACTTGGGTCCATCTAATGATAATAGGTTAGATGACCAAAAAATGGTGTAACATATTGTCCCCCAGCGTGCGAGTGTTAGGAGCAAATCGTATGACCGAAGTACGTTGTAAGAATTCAATCACCAGACATCAAAAGGGAAGTCAGAGAGAGAAATGTAAGGTAGTCTAATGTGTTGAAGAAATAGACCCTGAGGAGATGAGCCTTACAGGTGCAACAAGTCTCTTTTTATGAGTGGGTACCTGTGCTAGAGGTGGCAGGGGAGGCATACCTATGCCCGCCGAGACAAAGTAAAAAAGAATAGTGCGTCCAGTAAATAAGGGACTGAACTATAAAATACATGCTGGCATAAACATGAGCCAAATAAAAGATATAAGGATGAATCCCACATACATGTTGTTCCTGGGATAGCAGCCAGTACTTATACAATAATATCTGAGTACATGAGATACAAATAAAACCCAAATTCCCCTAGAAATGGGAAAGGGCTCACAAAATCTGACTGATACATGCAAAACAAAGAGGTGTTGCAAGCGGCTAAGGTCAACCTCATCAAATATATGGAGCTGCATCAAAGGCTGCAACGAAAAGGTCATCCGGGCATGTGGTGGGCTACCTTTAGGGCCACCCCCTCATGAGGGTTGAGACATCTCACACACACCCGGGAATCACCGATATCAACTGCTATATCACTGAACCATCAAGTATATGGATCTCGATCATGCTGAAAGGAGATGGAGCTTAGAAACAACCAAGTCAAAGGGAAATAAGGGGTCCCTTTGCCTGATCCGTGGCACCGAACAAGAGTGGAAGCTGGAACCAAGGTACACCGCTCTCTAGACTTGTCTTCTGGAATGAATGATTTGATGTCAACAGAATAAGGTCTGCCATAGGTGAGGCAATAAGGGATCCTCAACTAAGGCATGAGAGAAAATAGTAGAGTGTCTGACAGACTGACACCAATGATGATGATGAAATGGGGGATACTGAGTAGCGGATGGACGACTTCCCTTGTTAGAGCATAAAGGGCATGGATGAGTCAGCAGCGACTGACACAATATCATGAGGGATAGGGGACAGTGGGACTGAAAGCCATAATGTGCAACATGAGAGAGGGACCAAGCAATGAAGGATGGAGGACTATAGTGGGATACAAAGGGACTCGAGATAGACTCCATGAATATGATGATGAATTAACTCGGATGCTCTAAACAAGGGTGACTCTATGGTGCTGCCACATAGTAAAGGTCCAATGGGGGACCATAAAAACATGAGTACAAGAGGGTATCTCATGACTAAAATCAACACGAACAAGGATAAGTAAGGAGGCAAAGTGGTGCCCCAAGTATAAGTGTTGTAAGTGAGGAAATCTGATTTGGAGGATAGGTGAATAGACCCTTCGTGGAAAAAATGTGTCCTGGTGAAGTATCAAGGTAATAAAAACTAACAGGTACCCAGAGTTCATGAACATGCCAGGTCACACTTTTTGGGGTCTGTTCTGCGACCTATCCCAGGAAATGACTTGAAAAGTGCGACCTGTCAAAGAAATGGGGCTTCAGTGCTGTTTTTGGCTGAGATATGGGATTTGTATGGTTTAGGGGCATAGGTGCCCCCAAGCATGTTGTGGTCATGCCAAAATGTATTTAGAAAAAGGGGAATCTAAACACATTTTAATGATGTGGTGTGCCATTTGTTTTCATTATGGTTATGCAATTTGAGAAAGGAAATGGAGGATTACCAATCTCTTTTTGTACTGCATATATGAATCAAATGGACTGTAAGTTTTCGGGTTGGCATACCTGGTGTCACTATCCCAAAAAGAGGATTTGGAGATAATGAACTGATGCTATCCTAGAAAACCTATGTAAAAGAGACTGGGTTGCTAATGTAAGATGAAGGAACGATAAGGGGTATCGTCCCTAGAGTGATCTGAAGTGATATGGGACTCTGGAGGTTCTTCTAAATGTGGAAGAATAATGGTACTAGAGTCAACACGACCAGATACACTAGGAGATTTGTGGAGAATTTCTTCTCTTAGTCTCTCAAATATGGGTGCCCCCTTACCCAAACATTGGGTGTCAATGCAATGGCCACAAGGTGTATGTGGTTCGAACGCATGGGTTCGATGTAAGGGGGAATAGATAAAGTCAAGGGTGGTGATTCCTTCCATAATGTCGTCATCGTGATAAATTGTGGGGTGACTGGTGGAATAAATACCACCTGACGTGGTGAAGCTACCTGACTCATCATCATAAGAAGAGAGGGTCACATGCGCATCATCACAAGGGGTGACAAAAGAGTAAGTAGATAAAGGATCTACTGATGTTGAGCCCAGGGTGATCGCTGAAGGGAGGGCAAGTGAAACATCAGGGGAAGTCTTCAAGGGGACTTCCACCGAGGGTCTTATGGATGATGATAGGTATAAAATGGTGGATGAAGGCTCCATCATCTCGACATCAGGAGGGGGAATGTCCATGGGAGCATTCATGTCCTCTGGTTTTGCCAAAGAAAAACGTACAAATAAGGGAGTGGTGGACTCGTTGCACTTGGCCTTGAATTGGCAAACCACTTTCAAAGAGGAGCGGTACTCTTCAAGGCGAGGATAGAGGTTAGTATAGTGGCCATGGAAATCACATAAAGCACAATAGTGATTTGTGCGCAAATACTTGAGTTTCGGGACTGAATCGGGTATAGTGACATATACCTCTAGGATATCAAACTCTGAAAATGTCTCATTGACCATGGACTTAAGGGGAGGAAACTCCAGACAGGTATGGGTGGCGTGACCAACAACATCACACAAAGCACACTCGATGGTATGCTTTGGAGGGCGAGGAGGGGCAGGGTTTGTCCGGGCAGGCTTGTCCTTTGATGCCCAAATTGATTTCCTTGTTTTGGGTTAAATATGACTAGGAATAATAATTAAATTATTGTTTAATTAATTATTCCATGAGGAAAATCAAACAAATATAGATTTGTCTAATATTTCCCTTTGGGGTTTCCTGTTTAGACCATAAACAACCTAATAAATGTGTTTTATTAAGTTATTTTACATAGTGAAAGAAATTTTACTTAGGGTAAAATTGGTCTTACATGGTGTACTTGGGTCCATCTAATGATAATAGGTTAGATGAACAAAAAATTGTGTAACACCATGAGAAGCTTTCTTCAAATCTGTACTCAAGTAACTGTTTTTCTGCTTCTTGCTCTGCATCTTTTTTATTACAAATAAAAGGTCCTACTTGATTCTTCAACTTAATTGGGTCTTCTTTTTGGCTGCTAGGAAGTTGATAGAATCTGAATTTAAGATTTTCCTGATATACTCCAAGGAAAAAATTCTCATTGGCACATACTTAGGAAGTTTATAGGATAACAGATTAGACCGAAAAACTCTTATTTCTGTATGTTTTTTTATATAAGTACCAATCACTAGTTCTAGTATGCTCTGATAGCTATAAAACTTTCTTTATTTCATCACTAATTCTTGGTTGTACTGTGTTGGTCAACATGTTTATTAATGGATGAATAAAGTAATCTATAAACTCTGCATAAGTGAACTCTGTGGACTCTTTTCTAATCAAAGATGTCCAAAAGATGACAGGAAGTGGATTTTCTTCAATATCAAGCTTCTGAAGTGTAATTGGGAACTTGTCTGCTTGGAAATATAAGAACATATGGAAAAGGAAGAATGTATACCTAAATTCTCCTTCAATTGGCAGTTTGACAAGCTGATCATGGATATTATCAGCTATGTATTTAGCATAATTGAAAATGACAAAAGGAGGTTGTAATATTCCTAATTAGCCCAAGCTAATAGGAATATTTCATTCTGTCTTGAATTTTATTTATTGATGAATAAAATGTAAAGGAGGATATGAAAACTCCTAAAACATAAAAATAAATCAATGCCCAATGTGAACAGAGATAAATCAGAGCTTTCTTAATAAAATCCACTTGTGTGTGAAATAGGTTTGAGCTATTTGACTAGGTCAACAGGACCAAATCTACAGTGCTGTCTAGGTTCAATGTATCTCCTAAAGGGACAACGCGGTTCTAGAAGGAGGACCTTATGTGAAAGGGGTTAAGTGATTCAAGGTGGTTTAGGGTTTTGCACATCCTCATATTATAAAAGGAAGGAGAAGGCTCAAGAGAAGGGTTGTTGAAGATATTCAGAAATGAGTCTCCTTAGATTAATTCTATTTCTCTGGGCTATTTAGCAAGAGAATAGTGATGGTTTCCTGTTTAGGAATCCTCCCTCCTTCCTTGAGGATTTATTGGAGGAGATTGTGCTGCATTGATCCACTATCCGGAATTTTGGCCAAGCCTCATCTTACATCTACAACGTTGTCCTGTTGGGGTGAGATTTCTATGTAAGCTGCAACAAGTGGAGTTCCAGATCTGCAGAGATCTAGTTTTTTTTGGGTGTCTCTTCTCATGGAGTGTGTCTTTTAACCTCCTGGAAGAGTGCCTCTTCAGTTTGAGCTTCAGATTCTTATCTTGGCATCATGAAAAAGTGTGCTCCACTTCTTCAGCGCAATCACTTGAGGTAACTGCGTCCTCTTTTCAGGTAAAGTTGTAGTGTACATTGGATAGCAGTTTGGAGGAGAGATCTCCATTGGAAGGACTCCTTTCCTTCACTGTGGTGATCCGTAGATTGGCCAACCAATCCATGTTCTATTTCAGATATGATCTACTGTGTATCATATTCTTCAGAAATTTTTGAATATTACTACATATCTATGGTGTAGATCTCAGATCTATTCATTTTTATTCATCTTCTATTGAGATCCCCAAGGGGAATGTACTAAAAAGCTCTTTTTTCATATAGATCCCATTCGGATCTATGATTTTCTATTCAAATATGTTGTAGATATAAAATATAATGAAACACTTCTTCAGTCCCTTATAAATTACGTTGTTCAGCTTTTCTGTCTCATTGCATGGTTGCAACACCTCATTTGGAGGCCTTTCTTTATGTAAATCTCTGTTTTTCCTAATTTAAACCATATGATTCATATTATAAGTTGACATAATGATGTTCCAAAATTATTTCAGTTAAAACCCTCAGAAATTATGCTATCCACTTCAGCAAATTTCTGCATAATTTAAACCATGGGAAATCAGGGTTTTCTAGCCTAGTTAGGAAAGGAGGAGTTGTTTAATATAGAACAACGCATTTTTTTTTACTGAAATTCGACATGGGATTCCCTCATAACCCTAGCTATCATATCCAACCTCTTTTCCATAATATTTGTACACAAAGCTCTGAATACATTCATTTTAGGGCCTAAATCACCTCTTTTCCCCACCTTTCGCCTTGTAAAACAATGTATAAAGTTGTTGTTGTATATTTTATTGAAGGATAACTGATTTAACATCTATTCTAAGGCATATTTCTATAGCTCCACATTGATAATAACTCATATTATTCCCAATAGTGTAGCTGTTCCAATTTTGGAACATTACAGTGGTATCAGAGAAAGATATTTGGCTCAGCTTGTGGCTTCAAGCCAAAGTGCTATAGAGAAAGGTCATAATGCTGAATAATATGAGCTTTACCTCATCATATTATAGATCCATGAATATCCTCTTTAAAAGATGGTATATAGACCAAGGAGAAAGAAGAAGAAGATGAAACTCCTAGAGGGTTTCAAGGAGAAGAAAGCTGCAATGAGACCTACAGAAGGTTTCAAGAAGGAGAGGAATACCCATTCACTTCCTACTCTCAAAAAGAAGATGAATTGTACAGAAAAAACAAGAGCATGGCTCCACTACTTGGAAGAATGACATAAGAGGAGACCTCCTTGCTCCTTTTCCAAACCATGAAGGGTATTGAAGAAGATCTCAAGGAGATTGAAAGGGTGGAGACTTGTACCAACACTAGCACAACCTTGGAAGAGAAGCCTTCAGTAATGGAGGATGAATACATAGTTGTAGAAGAATCTTTTTCTTCTACATCCCACCAAGGTGTGATTAAAAATTCATTTGTTGTCATTTCAGCACATTGTATGAAGATATCTACATCTCTGTATGCTGCTGATTTAGAGCAAAAAAGTTGCACTGCGTTGTGCAAGAGTAGTAAGGAAGAAAGGAGGCACCATTCCTCATAGGGGAATTCAAATTGCAGCTTCATTCATCAAGCAATGGAGGAAGAAATGATGAATGGTAGACATCTTGAAGTGAGAAACCTTTTCTCCTTTCTAGATGCCTCTTTCTCAATGAGCACTCCCTAGCTCAAAGAGAAACTTCTACCTGAAGGAGATCCAGAACCTCAATGGTTTTGAAAGGACATGGATGAGAGGTCTTTTCTTGAAGATCTCAAAGGGATTGCATTTCAAAAGCCCTTGGAATGCATAAGGTGTAAAACCTTGAGGACACAAAGAGGGAGGTGATTGGATTGCACAGTGGAAGCATGGAGGGTCTTCTCCACTCATGTATTCAGTCATATCCCATTGAAGAGGTTTCATTATGTGAATATTATGGCACCATCCATGGGTAGCATGTGTCATCACTATCAAAGGATGAGATCCTAAAGATTGCAGAAGGAAAAGAGGAGAGAAAGCTTCACATGGTAAGAAACATTTGTCCCTCTTTATTTAAGCACAATAATACAAAAAGAAGGTAAAGTGATCTATTCAAGAAAATCAAGGACACATCATTCCATACATCCTTCCATGATCTATGCCTTTATGTCTCCTTACTTGAAAGAATTCCACCAAGGAGTTCCCATGATGAGCAGAAGAGCAAAGTGTTCCCTGAACCTTGTGCATCAATGTCATCTCCTTCTAAGAGGGAAGCCAACACAACATTGGAGACTTTGGGTAAGAAGCATGATTATGTAAATCACATCTTATTTCATGATTGCATGTATTCTCTTACTTTACATTTGTAGGCCATAACTCCCAAAGGGAGTGTTTTACCTTACAAGCTTCATGGCCAACTATGGACCAAGATTATTTTCAAATAAGGCCACTTCGTTGATGGGCTAAGGGAGGTGTTACAACATGATTGGCGCTTCCCTAAGGAACCAAATCTACATTTAACTTTCAGCCATGGTGAAATGATAAGGGCAGAAAGTAAGTGGCATGAAAACCACTTACCGTATCTAGATCTGAAGAAGGGAGGAGATCACCTGCGCTGGTTCCTATTGGGTGAGTTTGGGTACCACCCAAAGTTTTTGAATTTCCTGTCTCATGCCTTGTATTTCAAGAAAAGAATGCATAAGAAGAGCGCATCTTTGTTTTGGTTGATGAGAAGAGTATATGGACACTCCATGATGAATTCCATGTCCATACATCTACTTGTATCTATGATGTATGTACATGCATTTCTATTTAGAATGAATATCATAATCATGTATGTACTTTGGGTTGGGAGAAGATGTAACCTTCTCATGGGATGGAATAAGGGAGCATGTTTATATCATGATGTTAATGATTCTCCAATATTTATTGTAAACATGAGAGGAGGAAAGGTACAATGGGTGAATGTATCCATTGGGAATGCAATTGCCCAAATTCATTTGTATTTCAAGGAGAGGATAAAACACTACATGGCTACTGCATTGTTTATCTTGTTTCTTTTTACAAAGGGCTATGTATTGAATTTGTGTCACGAAGAGAAGTGTCTCACATGGGAGAACTGGGAGTATGACATGTGTTGTTTGAATCATATTCAGCCAACACCTATTATCCTCCACTATTTTCAAGCTTTGAAGAAGCTTATTGCAGCAAGTAGGTGGTGGGATGGCCACTTATTATGCTATGATTTGAAGCAGCATGGGAAGGGAAACTTTCCACATGACATCTTTGGCATGGAAGGGGTCAAAAATGAAAAGTCAAATCAGCTCACTCTTTCTTCTTTTGAGGAAGAGAATATATCCATGCACTCCTCCATTGATGGGAGGAGGATTGTTGGTGAAAAACATGATCATGTTACATATGTTTTATATTTTGATTTCATTTACTCTTACACCATGTTTTTGTAGGCCATGACTCCAAGTAGGAGTGTTATATCATGTGAGACTCTTGGCCAATATTGGGCCCCAAAAATTTCTGAATTAGACCACTCCCTTGAGAGGAAAGGGGAGATTTTGCAAAATGATGGGTTCTTCCCCAAGGCACCAAACATATATCACACTTTCAGCCATGGTGATATGGTGTGGGCAGAAATTAAGTGGTGGAAAAACCACTTACCATATCTACATTTGATGCAAGCAGGGGATGTCTTGCGTTGGTTCCACATGTGGGACTATAACCCACCTCCATATGTGCAATTTTCTATTTTCAAGCACATTGTTTTGATTCCCTATCTTGATAATGTACTTCTAATTATATGGAGATGTATGGGGAAAGAAGGAAGGATGGAATGTGCCTCATGGATGGCTACTCTCCATGTACTTTATGTTTTCTTGTTTTAGGGAGAGCATGGGGGCAAACCATTTTTGTTTCATATGATCTATTGTCTCCTTATGGGATGAGCTATTTGCATCTCATGAGAACCTTGGAGGAGCAAGACATGGATGGATGGATTGGTGAGCACATGGCTTATGGAGGAAGCTTATCTTATATTGGTGTCACCAAGGAGGAGATTTTGTAGCACTCACCTTGTAGTTGCTTGAGGACAAGCAACAATTTTGGAGGGGAGGGCTGTAATATTCCTAATTAGCCCAAGATAATAGGAATATTTCATTATGTCTTTAATTTTATTTATTGATGAATAAAATGTAAAGGAGGATATGAAAACTCCTAAAACATAAAAATAAATCAATTCCCAACGTGAAAAGAGATAAATCAGGGCTTTCTTAATAAAATCCACTTGTGTGTGAAACAGGTTTGAGCTATTTGACTGGGTCAACAAGACCAAATCTACAACGTTGTCTAGGTTCAATGTATCTCCTAAAGGGACAACATAGTTCTATAAGGAGGACCTCATGTGAAAGGGGTTAAGTGATTCAAGGTGGTTTAGGGTTTTGCACATCCTCATCTTATAAAAGGAAGGAGAAGGCTCAAGAGAAGGGTTGTTGAAGATATTCAAAAATTAGTCTCCTTAGAATAATTCTATTTCTCTGGGATGTTTAGCAAGAGAATAGTGAGGGTTTCCTATTTAGGAATCCTCCCTCCTTCCTTGAGGATTTATTGGAGGAGATTGTGTTGCATTGATCCACTATCTCGCATTTTGGCCAAGCCGCATCTTACATCTACAACGCAGTCCTGTTGGGGTGAGATATCTATGTAAGCTGCAGCAAGTGGAGTTATAGATCTGTAGAGATCTAGTTTGTTTTGGGTGTCTCTTCTCATGGAGTGTGTCTTTTAACTTCCTGGAAAAGTGCCTCTTCAGTTTTAGCTTTAGATTATTATCTTGGCATCAGGCCAAAGTGTGCTCCACTTCTTTAGCGTAGTCATTTGAGGAAAATGCGTCCTCTTTTCAGGCAAATTTGCAGTGTACATTTGATAGCATTTTGGAGGAGAGATCTCCGATGGAAGGACTCCTTTCCTTCACTGTGGTGATCCGTGGATTGGCCAACCAATCCATGTTCTATTTCATATCTGATCTGCTATGTATCATATTCTTCAGAATTTTTTGAAGATTACTGCAGATCTATGGTGTAGATCTCAGATCTATTCATTGTTATTCATCTTATGCTGAGATCCCCAAGGGGAATGTACTAAAAAGATATTTTTGCATATAGATCCCATTATGATCTGTGATTTTATATTCAGATCTATTTTACATCTAAAATATAATGAAACACTGCTTCATTCCCCTGTAAATTATATTGTTCAGCTTTTCTGTCTCATTGCATGGTTGCAACACCTCAGTTGGAGGCCTTTCTTTATGTAAATCTCTATTTTTCCTAATGTAAAACATCTGATTAACATTATAAGTTGAAATAATGATGTTACAAAATTATTTCAATTAAAACCCTTAGAAATTATGCTATCCATGCTTCAGCAAATTTCTACATAATTTAAGCCATGGGAAATCAGGGTTTTCTAGCCTAGTTAGGAATGGAGGAACTGTTTAATATAGAAAAATGCCTTTTTTTTTGCTGAAATTTTACATGGGAGTCCCTCATAACCCTAGATATCATATTCAACCACTTTCCCATCTTATTTTTACGTAATTCTCTGAATACATTCGTTTTATGGTTTAAATCACCTGTTTTCCCCACCTTTCGCCTTGTAAAACGTTGTATAAAGCTTCTGCTGTATATTTTATTGAAGGATAACTGATTTAACATCTATTCTAAGGCATATTTGTATAGCTCCACATTGGAAATAGCTTATATTATTCCCAATAGTGTAGTTGTTCCAATTTTGGAACATTACAGAGGTTGTCCTAATGCAAAGGTAGATAGAAAACATAGGCTTGAATTATCTATATGCTCATCTGTAAAATACCCTAGGATAAAGGAAAACATGGATATGACATGCCTAGACCCTTCTGGAAATTTGGAAGTAGAATAAGGAGGGTTAATTTGTAGAATTTCAACATGTAAAGGCATGAACACTTGGAAAATTTGAAACATTTTGGGAAAATCAAGACCAATGTAAAGTTTCGTAAGTGATTTTATTGATAAGGGAGCTGCATTGGGATCTGGTTTGATGTATAGCATCTGTTTTATTGACTAAACAATAATTGTAAATAATACTTCTTTATTTGCATTTACCATTGCTCTTTGTTCAGGTGAATAATAGGTCTAACACATCCTAATAACCTCTGGAAATTGATGGGTGAGTGGAACAACATATTTGGATAAGTTTGACTCTCAAATTTGGACCTCTTCAACTTGATCCAATGAATTTTCATAACTCCAGAGGTCAAAATCAACATCTGCTAAGGGTGTATGTTCAATGTCTACAACAGGAGGTTGTAGAGGATTTACAATAATTTTTGTCTTGGAATTTACTGCTATGTTTGATTTTGACATCTTTTAGACTTTCTAGATAACTGAAACTCTGTATTTGGGCTTTTTTGGACTCTTATGTAAGATTATATTGTTTACAGAAGTGTTTTTGACTGTGACAGAGGTTCTTTGGACAAAAATAGGCAAAAAATAGCTTTTCCTTGAATTTAACTCTTCAATTTTGGCTTTAAACTAGACTTCAGACTCTTACAGGTTTAGAAAATGATAAACAGGGGTTTGAATGATTTTCTCAGTAAATACTAGAATGGAAATTGTTTAAATTGGGCACAGAAGGGTTGAGGTTACCTGCAAAGGATTTTCGGATAAATTCAGAGTTTTTTCAGGGTCTGCAAAGGTTAAAAGTATTTAATTTTTCTTTAAAAAAGAGTTTGTAGTATTGAAATAGGGTTATTTCAAGGTTTTTACAATGAAATTTTTTTTTTCGGCCAACTAAAAGGGTCTTTCTTTGGGTAAATGGGATTCACTAAGCTTAGTTTCTCAGAAATTCATTTTAGAATGATAAACATGTTTGTTTTCTTCAGAAAATACATGTTTGTGCAGGTATTTTGTCTTTAAAATAGTTTCTGAGGTGTCGAATAGGTTCCGGGTGGCTTTTGATGGTCTCAGGAAGAAAACTGGGCACTTCCAGTGGTTTTAACAACAACTACAGTGGATTTTTCTGGTTCTCTTGGCATAAAACAGTGTACAGGTCTTCTCCTTTAGTCAAAATGGATAAACACACAGATAACATGCAAAAAAGGGCTTAATGATCTCATATGGAGGTTTTATAAGGTTTCTAGGTTTAATGCGGATTAAAATTAAATGCAGGTCATATCAGAATAGAGGGTAGGCAGTTTGGCGTTGGAGTTAGAAAAACAAAGGTGGTTATCACGTGGGTTTTGGCAGTAAGCTGTTTTCGTTGGATCGAATGCGATCCAATATAATGATGTCACGTGGAAGAGAGAGAAGGGTGCTAAACCACCTATTTCGCAAAGTTTGAAATGAGTGTAGATCACGCAAGTTAAAATGCGATAAGTAATTTGGATCGTCAGATTGGAGGATAGGGATGCAAATTCCTGTGATCATTTGAGGAGTTTCTCGGCGGTGGAACGTGGGGCCCGAGCTATGTATTATGTGGTGGAATAGATTTTAATATTAAAAACGTATGTTTTTAATATATAATAAATGCTTTATTATGATTGGCAGGTAATATTTATATGGTAAAATAAAACATTTATGTATGTTTTAAAACCAGTGGGGGCGGGATTATAATATAAGATATGTTTAACCTATGGGAATATAATAGGGTTTATATTTCGTCACATGGGATAATATAAACCATAGGTTAATGTTAAATAAATGGGTTTTTTAGGATATTTAAATAATGGATTTAATAAATATATATGGGAAGGGGTTTTATAAGGGATTTAATACTTTAGGTTAAAAATTAATATGAAATGAAAATGTAATGAGATGAAAAATACATACATATAAACTAAGTAAAATGTGTAAAATAGGCATTTAGCATAGAAATTATCCCATTTTGATATTTACACATAAACTTAGGATAAGAAGTATTTTGTGGGTTTTTGAGTGTTTTTGGATGAAAATGAAATTAATTAAGGGGGATTTTAATTTTCTTAAGAAAAAAAGGGTTTTCCTTAGGAAAAGGGATTATCATTTTGGAAAAGGGTGAATATGCTAAGGAAAATGGATTTTATAAAGGGAATCCGGTATTTTTAACCAATTAGTTATTAAGCCTTGGGTCCAGTTCCAATAGAAGTCATAGAAATTCTCTGAGCCTCTTTAATTGAAGGTTTACAATATTGGATCATTGTGGCGGAGGAAAAATTAGTAACTTGCCCAATGATGCTTTATTACATGTCTTGCACAACTGCTTTCTACCTACCCATCTTTATTCTAACATTTTTACTTCATTTGCATGAGTGCATTTAAGCTTGCAACCCTAAATCCATTTTTCTTTTAAAGCATAAATATATCTAAGTCTAATCTTATTTCATCCGAGGGCTCAGATTAAACTGTTGAGCTCTTCATTTATTCTCTATCTGAAACATGAAATTAAAAGCATGAAAAGTTAATATTAAGTTGTTTAAGTGATCATGGATTATGGCATTTTGAACAATTTGCACATAATCATTATTCTTATAGTAAAAGTAAATAGTAGTGGCATTTTGACTTGTTCACTTTCATGTCTTATTTTTATCTCTTTTTTCTTTTGGGGTCTATTCTTTTCTAAGTCCTTTGATATTTATTTTAGGACTTTTACCCTCTTTTCATTTTCTTATTATTTTCAAATATGGGAAAACAACTTGCAGAAAGTAAGGTATGTACATATCTACAATACTATCAAATTCAATTCAAAAATTATGAACCCTATTATTATAGGACCCTAATAGTGGCTCCACATGGGGATGGCATTTCCTGGTGAGATGTCAAGAACTTTAAGACTAGTAGCCTTCGAATTTTGACTGAGCTGACCTTGTAAGTGTCTTATGATCTCTGCAGTTATTTCATACTTATGATATTTTACCTCTCAAAGCTTAGGGCCTTCTCTCTGGGCTTCAACTCTGTTAGGAAAACATCCAATCTAATCTAAAATCTTCAATGTATATGTACAATGGTAAAAGTAAATAAAACTAACTATTTGTTATCTCTGAGGAGTAGTAGTGCTTCAACATTCTGCCGTTTACTGGTCCACCTAGCAGATCTGATCCATCCATTTCTTTAAAAAAGAAAGCATCATTACCTCTATAACGATAAATAACATAAGGTCCTTTCCATAGAAAATTAAATTTTCCATGTTTACCTTTCTCTTCTCTTCTTGAATCCCATTTTAACACTTTGTCTCCAATATAGAAATCATCTTCTTTACTCTTTTTGTCAAAAAATTTCTTCATCTTATCTTGGATAACTTGAGACTTAATATAAACCTCTTCTCTTGTTTACTGCAAGTGAATGGTTTGATTTATCCTTCTTTGAATGTCATTTGTTTCAACTTGTAATTCTTGGATAATATTCATTACTGGTATTCCTAAGGAAGATGGAAAAACAACATCCATTCCATAGACAAGATGGCAAGGGGATGTACCAATAGATTTTTTGGTGGTAAGTTTATCTTCCCATAAGGCATTGACTAAATTCTTGTTCCAAGTCTTTTTGTTATCTTCTCGTAACTTTTTGATGATGTTTAAAAGGCTCTTATTTGAAGATTCAGCAAGGCCATTACCTTGAGGGTAATATGAAGTAGAATGGCCTAGGGTAATGTGATATTTATGGCAAAATTCAATCATATTTTTAGATTTGAATGAAAATGAATTATCAATAATTATCTTTTGGGGACATCCAAATCTTGAAAGTATGTTTCTTTCTAAAAAGGAGATAATGACAGTGTCAGTGGCTTGCCTAGAGGGTATGGCTTCAATCCACTTGGTAAAATAGTCAGTGGCTATCAAAAACCACTTGTGTTGGGCTGATGATGGAGGGTGAATTTCACCAATGAAGTCAAGACCCCATTGTTGAAATGGAATTTCAGTTGAAATGGGTTTTAAGGGCAGGGGTAATAGCTTTTTCTTACCCTCAAATATTTGACACTTGTGACATGAGGTCACATACTTTTTTACAGATGCAAACAAAGTAGGCCAGTAAAAACCAGCTCTCATGATTTTGTCTACAGTAGTCTTCCAGTAGAGATGTCCTCCACAATCACCTGCATTAAATTCTTCTAATACTTTGTCAACTTCTTATTTTAGCAAACAATTTAGTAAAATTCCACTATGATCCTTCCAAAAAAGTACATTGTCTAATATACAAAATCTTACTGCCTTAAGCTTTAAGAATCTAGCTTTTGTTCTTGATAATCTAGGAGAAGCTTGTAAGTTTAGTAATACAAATATGATATATGCATACCATAGTGAGTATGAAAAGGCTTCATTGATCTCTTGAGTCACCATCTCTTCCTGATCATCTACTTGGGCAATAAAATTTATGTCTAGGGCATGACAATTTGCTTCAACCATAACTTTGGCTAAACCTTGAACTTTTATAAGTTTAGTGGGTTTTATCTCTATGTCATATTCTAAAATTGTGGCAATCCACTTGCCTCTTCTACCATTAGAACCATCATGAGTTAGAATTTATTTTACTATTGCATTTGGGACATAGGCAATGATGTGAGAATAAAGAATGTACACTCTGAAATCTTTAATGGCCTTTACCAAAGCTAGGGCCTGTTTTTCCACGATATTGTATTTCAAAGTGGCATCTCTTAGTTTTCTGCTAAAGAAAGCTATGGGCTGCTCATAACCCTGGTCATTTTTCTGCAGCAATGGTGTGTTCTGAAGCAAATGAGAAAATGATGAAATCCTTTTTAAAGTCAGGACTTATAAGGACTAGGGCTTTGGTTAAGGCTTGTATGATGGATTCAAATGATTATTTGGCCTCAATAGTCCATTTAAGAACTAAATATTTTTTTCAGCATATTATTTAGTTCTCTAATTATTTCAGCTAAATTAGAAATAAATCTTCTTAAAAATTTATTTTTTCCTAGAAAATCTTTTAACTCTTTTATGTTCCTTGGAGGACTAATGTTAATAATTGCTTCTATTCTGGCAGGGTATATTCTAATTCCTTCCTTATATATTATGTGTCCTAGTAACTTGCCTTCTTCTGATCCAAATAAGGTTTTCTTAGGGTTTAAAGATATGCCAAACTTTCTGCATTTAATAAAGACTTGTTTAAGATGATCCAAGTGTTCATAACCAGTCTTAGAAAATACAGTAATGTCATCTAAGTAAATCACTAAGAATTCACGAATTTCCTTTGCAAAGGCTATATCCATAGCTCTTTGAAAGCTATCCCCCGCATTCATTAAACAAAAAGGAATTTTTACATACACAAAATTTCCCCAAGGAGTAGTAAAAGTTATTTTGGCTTGATCCTCTGGTTGGACTAAAATTTGGTTGTATCCTCAAAATCCATCTAAAAGTGAAATCCTAGAAGAACCAACTACCCTTTGTAAAATGTGATCCAGTTTTGGTAAAGGATAATTATCTTTTATGGATACTTTTTTTAGATTCCTAAAATCAACACATAATCTAATTTCTCCTATCTTTTTTCTGGTTGGAACTAAATTAGAAACCCAATCAGAATATCTGATTGGTGAAATTATATGTGCATCGTACATTATTTTTACCTCTTTTTCAATCAAAGGCATCAAAACAAGGTTGATCTTTCTTCACTTTTGTTTAAAATGATTTTGGTCTTCTTTTATAGGGATTTTATGCTGTATTATATTGGTGTCATAGGATTTTAGGTCCTCATAACTCCAAGCAAAAACATCTTGAAATTACTTAAAAAGAGCAATATATTTTTCCTTTTCTTGTTGGGGTAAGGCTTTGGAAAGTTTGACCATCTTGGGTTTTAACTCTGTGCCTATGTTCGATTCCTCAATATTAGATCTAAGTGGTTCCATTTTGGGTTTTCTAGCAACATCATTTGAGTCAAATAAATCTTCTAAAGCAGTTAAACCTTTTGGTAAGAAATTATCTTTGAGATTTAATATATTAGATTCATCATCAATTATTTCATCAATTTCTACTCTCTCTAAGTTATCTATATTTTATTGACTAAACTTATTAGGTGTAGCAAACTTTAATTTATTTACATCTATATTATTCAAATCAATTTCACTATCTAAATCCTGATCTAATGTATAGTATATGTCTATTTTACAGTTCTAAAATTCACCTTCATTATTCATAAAATGGTAAATATGTTGATCTTGTGAGAAAATATGCCAATATTTGAGGCTATTTGGAATTATTGGTCTGTGTTTTACTTCTACAGTATACTTATGATTGGGCTGAAAGGGAAAATTACAGGTACTAGCAAAAGTTGCTAAGGAGTGTGCCTGTATGTTTTGTTTTCTTGGTATTGCAGAAGAATTACATTCCAACAGTTCATCTATCAAATCTAATATAGTTTCTCTATATTGGCCTAATCTAGGATTATAAACAGAATAGTCACCATTAATATTTTTTACAATCAACTCTGAATCTCCCATTATTTCTGTTCTTTTACCTCCTAAGTTTCTGATAATTTGGAGTCCTAAAATGAGGGCTTCAAACTTAGCCATATTGTTGGTGCTTTTAAAATTCAGTCTGAAAGCATGGTTGTTGTGGTGGATTAGTCGCATGGGTGTATGAAATTACACTCGTTTAAAGAGTGTGGTCTACTCTTTAAACTATTAGTAACAGGCAGAAAGTGGTGGATCTCAAAAGAACACAATTCAGTTGAAAAAGGATACAAAAGTATGCTAAAAATAAACTAAAACTAAAACAATATACAAAAGATATAAAAGAGAGTCAAAACGATAATAATACCAATGATTCTCAAAGGCCTCTTCTTATTAAACGTTTGAAATGGAGTAGAAATTTTACCCACTTGCCGAAGGGCACCTAGGAAATGGCTCTAGATCCCGATGCAAGGATGTTGCCTTCCAAGCTGTGCCTTTGGTGCAATATCCCTCTCTCTATTCTGTGGTGGACTAGGATTGTTGGGTGACCAATGATCGAGTCCTCTTCAGCTCCAGCTTTGGGTCACACACTACTAGTGTTTCTTGGAAAACTTTGGCCAGCATAACAACGTGATCACCATTTATTCATCTCTTGGTGGCTTTATATAGGGCAGTTTCAAATCCTCCTTCCCTCCCTTGGTACATGATGGATGGTGACCCAAGGTAGAGGTATCATTCCATTGTGTGCTCCAAATATTCCTTTGGGTGCTCACATAGTGTCTAAGGAGGCGTTGGCGGTTATCCTTAGGCGGCTTCATATAAGGAGTAACTGTCATTTTCCTGGTGTGGTCCCGGAAAGTGACATTTTTCCATTTCCAGGAATGCGTGATTATCAGGCTAAAAGATGAGCAGAAGGCGCTCTTCTCAAAGGATTAAGCGCACATTTTAGCATTTAGGACTAGGCCAAATCTGATTTTCTCAAAACCTTAGAGATTTTAAATACTTTCTTGATTCTGTAATGTGTTCCTGCCGTGTAAATCCTTAGGCTTGACATTAATTATTGTCATCTTCTGCTATAAAATTTTCCAGTGTTGAAAATTTCCCCCTAATGTGTGAGGTCTAGTAATAACTGTATAGCCGAAATACATTATAGTTTCTTTTCTGTATCATGTGCAGAGAGAGAGAGAGAGGCCTGCGTGAATCTTGGAATTGGCAACACCTTGCACCGTTTCTGAGATGACCATGGCCTAAGGCACCCTTGCAAGCAAATAAAATATACGACATATATACAAAATTTCAATGAGGTGGGCATGTCCCATGCTCATGATGTTATGGATAGTTAAAGAAAATTGACATATACATGTGCTGTCTGTGTCACTACTGTGGTAGTGATGCTGGTGGTTGTTGACGATGACTGCTAACACCCTCAGGGGTGTTTTTTATTTTATGATAGGTGGAATGTGGTAAAAATATGCATAAACTTGGTATGGAATATAGCTGCACAATGTATGCATATGTACTAGCTGGGACTTTCCCGCGTAAGCATTGTTGACAGAGACGCTTATGGAGGCATGGGTCTTCGACAGATCTGATCAAAGTGCAATTGTTGTAAGGTAGGATACCATCGTGACATGAAAGCTTTTGCTGTAGTCGAATGTCAGGAGGATCGATGGCATATGTGGAAAATTATGTCTCCCACTGTGCCACCCGAGGATACCCCTTTTCATGGGGAGGGTTGATCCAATGTACCACTTCCTTTTTGGAAAAGAGTTGTCAAGGTCGACAAAAAGGAAGCCTTAACCAAACCATGGGTCACCGACCTAAGGGGTTGAGGAACTAGATTTTATGGGTTTAAAATAGGAATGTTGGTGAGAGGTGACTAAAAACAGATGATGGGGATTCAGTAGCCCAAGTTCGGAGTATACTTTAGTAGCTTGGCGGTAGTCATAGGCATTTCTGAAGGGAAAATCCCTGGAGTTGGTAGGACTTCCAGGGAGGGTGTGAACCAGATATGAATGTCATGATGGTGCGTGCATGGGGGTGAAATAATCCGACCAAGGGGAATGAGGGACTGCTGCCATGGGGGAAAATATGAAATATGAGGGCGAAGAGGTGAAGGGCATCGTTTGCGGCCTTTGTACACTTACCAAAAAAATAATGAGGTTTGGTTTGTGCAAAACAGAGAGAAGGGTACCCAAAACATGAAAGGGTTCACTCACTGAAGGTGTGAGGATGGTGTTTTTCTGGGGGTGGGGGTCCCATTGGTTGGTCTCATGTGTGGGGTTGACAGAGCGAATGAAGAAGTGTCATAGATGGGATTATGCTGATGAAGGTATGGTGGGCCAAATGCGGTGCACGTAGGTGCACTTTCAATTTGCTTGTACAACCTAATCGTCCGGGAAGGGGGTTTGAGTTTGAATGGTAAAATTGAACTTATGCATGATGAAAGGATGGGCACGAGGTGCTTCCCGAACTGAAGTGGTATGGCCATGGTGTCACTTATGTTGTGATATATGGTCTACTTTGGGTGATGAGCGCCATGGAGGGGAGGCTCTACGACCAACATGGACGTTTATCATGTTCAGGGTGAGTTGATGAGAAACACGGTCAGGTATAAGGACCCTATGGTTTATTTCTGATGGAGAAATGATGTCAGGATATGCAAATTTTTCTGGGACTCTATCATGCTCAGGGTATAATGATACCTGCTCCGGGACCTTCAATGAATGGTGTTGTAAGTAGTTTGCGGGTTATTCATGTAGAAACAACTACCTCAAGTGAAAGCATCTTCTTTTCATCAAAACATTATTGAAAGGCATGAGCTTTAAAATGGAACATGGGAGGGTGCATACCTGCTGGCGCTGAAAATTTATTTTTCATGGAAAGTGAATGTGTGGCACCGCTTTCGTTCATCATGACATACTGATGATGGTGCAACTTACGGTTTGCAGGATGGACCTTCTGATATCCTGTTATGGTCCTCCGAAGTTCTAGAAAAGGGTGATAAATATGGGATTATGGCCATAATCCTATTCATTTGTACTTACTGAGTTTTGGGAGATCAGAGGTGCTTGTAGAGCCTTTCTTGCCATTTTGGTCAGCCCGTGTACCAGGGACTAGTGATATTATGCCGAGGTAACTTTCATGACGTCCTGCATTGTAATTTCTTCAGTTTAAGGGTGTCGGGGGCCATACAAATTAGGTTTGTGCTACCTTTGAGTGATTTTTTTCCCTAGATTGCACGGGCGATCTAAGAAAAAGGGCACCTCATTTTTCTGTGATCTTGAGGAACAGACACACGAGGGTGCGTTGTTCCCTCCTTTTTGTGCGCAAAGGCCATGATGATAGAAAATTTTGATTTTTTTTCTATTTTTTATGTTTTTCTCTATGCTGATGGGTGCCTGTGTTGCTTCCCAGGTTAGTGTGGAGAGAGTGAGACTGGCCTGAGATCCGTACCTCTCTAGCTGCTGATGTTGGGGTACGCCATTAGTTTTCCACATGGGGCTTTCTGAAGTTTGCTGAGAACGAGTTCCTTTGGTCTCAAGACCGACTCCTGCGTTATGTTATACAAAATTGGTGCTGGAGGTGAAATATGTTCGTACTGCGAGGGACGAACCTGGTAATCCATCCTGAGATGAATATTTACTTTGTGATCGGGTTACTACCTCAAGGTGAGTCTATGAGGTACCCACTCTCTACTAGGAGAGTGAACCTAGACATATTCTGGAGGTGGCATTGCGATGGTGCGCCTCTTACTGAGGGTTGCATCAACATTGCATCAGTGACAGATGTGGCAGAGCAGTGTGCTCTGGAAATTATTGTGCGACTAGCGGAGTCGTTTACTCCACATCAGGCATCTGGACCGCAGGTTGGAGTTTTATGGCGTCTGAGGGGCAGGCACTTTTTCTATTTCGCCCGCTTTGTTTTTTTATGGGATGGTGTTGCAATTGAACAAGGTCCAACGTGGATCTAAGTCATTTGTGTACACTAGCATCCTATGCAGCATTATGTAAGAGAGGGTGGTGCTGCTAAGGCTGGTGGTGGCGGTGCCCATTGGGGGGCCACAGATGAGAAGGTGGGCTCCGGTGATGCCACGGGGTGGTGGTGGCATGGTGGGGTGTTACTAGAATGCCACAACAAAGGCCTGGTTTGAGGCTAACCCAAAGATGTTCCTGCCATACCCGTATGCATGGATGAACTTCCAGGGTGACCCAGACATGGGTCTCCCTTTTGGTTATGTTTGGGGGCTTGCAGGTATGTGTTATATTTTTTCTGTATTTGTTCGATTATTTATGTTCTTATGTGTTTTTCTCTTGACACTGACATTATTTTGGTTACTCGTGCAAATGTTGGTGAGGTAGGTTTCCCAGTGGCCCGACTGGTGGGTCACGACCCTCCGCTACGATCTCGAGGTGTTCAAGGAGGGGGTGATGCAGGTGGACCGGGTGGTGGTGCTAGTGGACCTAGTGGAGATGGTGCTGGCCCTTCTGGTGAGGGTAGTAGCTCGGCTGAAGCAGAGGTTGCGAATGAGCAAGCTCTTGTAGATGCGGCTGAGGCACGCATTGTAGTACTTACAGCTCAGGTGACTGCTCTTGAGGACTTCTAGGGTCGAGTTGACTACTTAACCGAGGGTATGCCTACTTGAGGATTTATGGATGACTTCGAGGTGGTTTGGTTAGAGACAGTGATGACTTGCGAGAGGGATTATCGGCCCACTCTACGTTGGGTAGCGATTGCAGTGGCGACAACAGCTCCAGTGGTGGCACCAGGAGCGGTGGTCGGTCTAGGTGCTCCTCTTGAGGGGGCACCGCCCTAGTGTATTTTTGTACATCTGGAAAGCACCCATTATGAGGATGCTTCCCTTATTTTTGACGAATTTTATATCTTCAGGTTGGCCAGTGGACCAACGATATTATTTTTTGTACTCGGATACAGATATTTTCTGATATATATATGAGAGATCTTTTTGCGGCTCTACATGGTGTGCTATTTATTTTGGTTTACATATTTTGTTTTATGTTGATGGATATCTATGTTTTTTTTTTTTATGGATGATTATTTATTCGAGATACATTCCATTCTAGGATATTGTTATCTATGCGATCAGTTGTTTGGTTTTGATTCCTTGATACATGTGAAAATGTAATGTAATCAAATTTTTTGCTTAATCTTTTGGCACACAAATATTTTCTAAATAGGTGTGTGTCTCTGGTCTCAAATGTTCAATTTAGCTTTGATACTACTAACTAGGAATTGAGGTAGATATGCATACGACAAATGACACGATGGAGGGCATCGCACATAAGTCCAATGACGACGTCATATTCTTCCTGATTGTTTGTTGCTGATCTGATGCACACGCCATTTGAATACAGTGGTGATCGATCGAGGTGGTATATGACCCAGGTCACTGTGTCTAATTTTTGAGACCATCACAATGCTCCATCAACAAATCCGAAATATGGTTCATTTTGGTGATCCATGTTGGCACTTTGAGCGTGTTTTTTACATAAGTCTTCAGGTCAAAAATATTTTGGTGATTGGGTTTTGTGTACTTTAACTCTAGGGGAAGGGCCTTTGGGGCCCTTATGGGTAGAAATTATTAAGGTAAAAGCCGTTGACGGGGTTAGTGAGGCTAGTCCCGTCCAGTTCCATCAAAATGTATACCCCCTGCTGGAGGCAGTGTTTGATGATATAGGGTCCTTTCCACAGGGTTTCAAACTTTCCTGGCCCTAAGTCCTATTTTGCGGCATCATAGAAAAGTACTAATTATCCCTTGGTAAATGAGTGAGGGTTGATGTGGCGGTTGAATGATGCTTTCACCCTTTTCTTATGGGCCTCATTTTGTTGTAGTGATTGTCCCCGACTTTCACCAACTAGCTCTAGTTGTACTAGGCATTGTTCTAGAGGTTGGGTGTCATCAAGGAGTTCGATGACAGCATGCAGGTTTGGGATCTTGCGGAATTCAATACAAAAGCGCAAGGTACCTTGCTTTTTTATGACAGGACTATGAGGGAAATCCTGGGACGAGGTTGAGGCAGTAACCCTATCACCAATATGAGCAGATAAAAATCGTATATGGTGGATTATATCATCGGTGCTTTGCGGGGGAAGAATCTCCATAATGGCATTCTGTATGGGCTCAAAGTTAGGTTCCCTACTAGGATAGTTGATTTCCAGTTGGTGGAAATTGTACTTTCCACAGAGGTGCCTAAATTTTTCCATTAGTGGGCACATCTCTAGTGCATGATTCAGGCCAGTGAAGATGGTGCATGGTGTTACTGAGCCAACAAAGTAGATAGTGTGTGATTCTATGCTACTCATTGTTCCTAATGTGGATGCTTGGAAAGGGTCAGACATAGATGAGTTTGTCTTCTGTCTCCATTTCCGTATCGTTGGCTTAGACTTGTCTTCCTCTTTAGTGGAGTGTAAACTCAACGCAGCTTGTGCCACTCTCAGATTGAAGAGATGTATACACTTAAGCATATGGGAAAGTGTGAGAAAATTTGGCAATAAGTGCATGTGATCTTCTCTTGATTGGAGAGAATTTTCTCCGGGAGAGAAGAGACAATGCAGAGATTGTTTGCTAGGGGCTTGAGTTCTCTGCAATGTTTTATTATGTGGTTGTTTAGATCAAATATGCCGCATTTTATCCTAGGCTTGGCCGGGGTTACTCTTTGGTGGTGTGATATCTTGTCATGCTTGACACACCATTGCGGGGGTGGGGACATTGATCCAGTGATGTACTTTTTATGCCATTCCCAGATATCGTCCTGTCTCTTCTCTATGGCATTAATCATGTCAATAGTGGGACAAATATGTGAGGCGTAAGTACAATGTCACTTGTAATGATTACCTAGACATATCAAGCAGAATATCCTTGATATGAAAGTTTCATCGACTTTAGTTCGAGGTCTGATGGGGAACCAGTTCCGGAAGGCTACTAAATTAGGGCAATGGACGACTACATGGTCCATATTTTTGCCTAACATACACGTTGGTAATTGTTGTGAAGTGTCATTGGGGGTAACTGAGGGTTCCCTGCTAGGCCATTCTTTGGCTGTCAAGAACATAATAGATCCACTCATCTCGCTTGGGTCATGGAGCTGCCTGTGGACTTGGCATCCATATCGTCTTCTTGGGAAAGGAAAACTATGGCTGAGAAGAGGCTAGTAAGGGCTAGCCGGAAGCAAGGTATGTAGTGACAATCCTCCAAAAGGTGGTTTTCGTCGCCTAACGGGCATGTGAATTGCTTCGCCCATAGCCCTACATAGTAAACTCTTTCGACTGGATTCCATCTGTGAATGAGTTCCAAGGCTACGCACTCTTCGAGGTAGTGGCCACGTTCATCGCATAGCATACAACGTATAATGGGAATTACTAGGGGTCGTTCTACAATCTAATGTTCCTCTTGTAAGTATAGGATGGTGTGAGGCTCATTGTTAACTAACTGAATGGAGGGATCCTCTTGATAGGATCGCTCGATTGCATGTAAGGCATCCCTATACTGTGGTATCTCTGGAAAATGGTGGGTATAGTGCCCATAGGTGCTACAGAGAGAGAATGCGTGATTGGTACGTAGCAGTTTGCCTTTACCTATGGTGGTAGGTTCCTTTTTCTTGAACGTGACGTCGAGACGTCTGCTTCAGAGCCAAGGTGTGGTTTTAACTCATCCAAGTCCGAACATATGTGGGTAGGAGGGCCTACAACATCGCATATGGTGCAGACTGGTGATTCCCTTTGAATGGCGAGGGTCACCATCTTCTTTCTTATATTTGTGGTTTTCTTGGCCGTGATAACCAAATTCGCAATGGGAACTTCCTTTTTGGGGGTGGTCTTGACCATTTCTTGGGTTGGTTGGGGCTCCTCGAGACTGAGGGGCTTTAACCCTACAACAGTAATGTTGGTGGATCCTGTTCCAGAAGGGGGAACCAGGTACAAAACTGGGAACGCCAATGATATGTTGGGTAACACCAGTGTTTCTAAAACCTGTTTGGAGACGAAGCCAGATAGAGGGTAGAGGAAAGGGGTTTGGAAGGCAACGTAGGCTAGAGAGATTGTCGTGGCCGATGCTTCAGTGTCGTTACTGCTTGAGTCTGTGTCCTGACTGACCTTGGTGCTTAATTTGGACATCATGCTCACTGGGGCCCCTATGACGTTGGGTGATACCTCAGGGATAATGGGAGGATCTTCTAGGAATGACCCTAGGACGGATGACAGTTTTAATTGGCCAGGGCCATATTATTGGTACCATGAAAGACCATATGTGGCTGTATCTACATAGGGTGCAATTATATTCATGTTAGTTAGGGGATGCTTCTCGTTCTGCGTCAATTGGTCTATAGTAATGATGCGATCCTCGTGGGGGAACATCATAATGCGGAATAAAGAGGAGGCTATGGCAGACATGGCATACATATAACTCCGCCCAAGGAGTATATTGTAATCCAAGTGAGCATCCAAGACTTCAATGTCTATGTGGACCGTCTTGCCAGCTAAACAGATCGGGACATTTTGGTGGAGGCCAACAGGGGTCGAGGGAAGATTGTCGTAGGCTCGAAGCATTATGACCGAGGGTTTTAGTTCAGGAGAACCCAAATCATACGAAACATTTTTCGACAGGATGCATGTCGATGCACCCTCGTCAATGACACATCAATGAATAGTAATATTCTGGACCGAAACTGGTATCTGGAATGCGACCATAGAAGTAAGCCTAGGAGTAGCTTTATCTAAGTCAAAAGCCATCATGCATGTATCGGCAAGGTCGATAGCGCCTAATGCAAAAAGTAGGGATTTCCGTTGTTTTGGGCACGACTACAGTACTTCCAATGCAGACATAACAGTGGGTGATTGAGCTAAATCTTCCACAATGCTATAATTATGGGCTTCTTTGGAGTAGTTATCTGCTCGCCTATTAGGTCCCTTTTCCATCTTTGGCAATGGTTCTATAGGCATATTTGAGATGATCAAAGGTGCAGTCGGCACACTAGTACTAGCCCCTGACGTAGTGGAGTCTGGTGGGGTATTGTAACTGCGATTCCATGTTTGGAAAAACATTTTTTCCCCAATCATGTAAATTTCATGGTTGCTTTCCCTGGAATCATCTAGGTTTTGTTGCTGAGTGTTGACTGTCCCTTGGTTGGGGAAAGGTTCTTGCATAACAGCGGGTTGCTGGGAAGATCATCCTTGTCCTCAGTTACTCTGAATATTTTTTAGCTCAGGGAGATCAGGACAGTGGTGAGTATAGTGCTCGTACTCACCACATATTGAACAAGAATGGTTTGTTCACAGAGGTGACCTTCTTCCTTATTGTTGGGCATTGCTTGGCTCCTAGTTCTGATTCCTACTAGAGTTTCCTCCAACCTGAGATCGCGATGGACGTTTTTGGTTTCTGCCCCCCCGGTCTAGGGTTCCCTTTGGGCTTGCTTTTTGATTTTTTCTTAACCATGTTAGGAGGGTAGTTCTCCTAGTTATACTAGTGTGGTTGATTCTAGGACAACTGCACAAATTTCACCTGTGCATTGGTTTGCGTAGGTGTGTCATGTGCTTGGGACTGAGCATAACGTTGTCCCTTGTTTGCACCTGGCCGTTGGAGGGGAGCTCTTCCATTAGTGTTTCTCCCTGCATAATGGGTCCCCTCAACTGGAGGATAGGGTCCTCCTTGGTGATACGCTTGTGCCCTACTAGTCAAATCTTTTTGAGGCATGTGATGACTTTGAAATCCGGGTTGGGACATGATCTGGGTAGAGTTATGTGCGTAACCAAGATTGTGACTATTTCTACCTAGGTACACTTGGGTCATTGACCCAATTAGTATGTCTATAGATTTCGACGTGCCTTGAAATTATTGATAAGTTTGTAGGTGTGGGGCGTTAGGCAGGATATTATAAATGTATCCTGACTACATATAAATCAGTTCAAGCTTCTGGGATTTACTGATTATGTCCTCTTCAGATGTGGGATATTTTTTCACCACATCCTTTGAAATCTCCGTCGTCAAAGTTTTCAAGAATAAATTTAAGAGGACTCGATCGTCGAGTTTAGCTTTGCAAAAATTGTGACATCGCCTTCACTCATGAAGATGGTCAAAGATATGGACGACGGGGGTTTGTCAAAAATGAGTCAGTAACTCCATCCCCGAATCATGGTGAATGGATATTTGAAAATAAGTGAGGAATGCGGTAGCGAGGGAGATAAAGGTTCCATATGAAGCACAAGGTTCCTCCACGTACCATTTCGCGGCTACTCCCGTAAGAGTGCATTGAAATAGCCTCAATCGAATAATATCGTTGATGATACTATTCGATGAGCACCACACGTGAAAGGTCATTATATGATTACTTGGGTCTTCTGCTTGCTTGCCATCGAACTTTGGTATATCCGAAGGGAGCTTCGTGGGCATGGGAGGCCATGAAGGATCGTGTGCAATGGGGCCATTTGTGAGCTTGGTTAAAGCGGGTAGATTCAACGCAGCTAAGAAGGGTGACTGGGAGGTTCATGCCATGGCAACGTGTGAAGACATGAAGTTATATTTAGAACAAGGGTTAGTCTATGATGTACCTTGATGTGTGTTTAGCTAGTTTCCTGAATGGGACGCGCTCCTCTGCCCCCTAGGGGTCGAGGGGGGATTAGTGTGCGGTGCGGTGTTGGGAGACCGAATAGGGTTCCCAACTATGGTTGCTCCAATGAAGGATGAATCAATGATGGTGGTAGTGTTCTGTCTTTGATGCCTAAATGGCGTAAGACCTGGAACCCATCCCTGTAATGGTGGGAGGTCCAAAAGATGCCTGGATTGACGAGGTTCCATTGGGACCATTTAGGTGTCGACCAGGTTAGGTTTTGGAAAAAATTGAGGGGATAGAGTTTAGGTCAAAGAAAAATTATGGCCATATACATAAAACAAAGTGAAAATAAAATGATTTTCCCTTTAACTTAATCTATGTTATCAATCAAGAAAAGATATGGTTTTTGTTGTTTTGTGCATGATACGCAAAATCATAGAAGACCGATGCATCCTCACACACTCAAAAGTAATTGGGCCTTGAGAATATTCCTTGGGAGTGCTGGCACAATGTCCTGTAAGAGTTGATGGCGCCCCCAGTTAGCCAAAGAGAATCCACCAAGGTAAGGGTAGAGGGTCTGGCGCTTGCCTGCACCATCACCTATAGGGTAAATGATGCCCTAGTTTTTGGCCACTAATAACCACCGTCCCACATGAGCATTCAAGTCTTGGGATTCTTGGTATTCAACTAACAGTACCGAGTATCAGCTGAGTCAGGTAGCCCCAACTAATACTGCAGGCATTACGCCTAAGCCTAACCCCCTTTGAATCGAGTCTCTACCACACTTGGATTTTATTTTGCATGGGCTGATAGGTGGATTTTGAAGCTCCCTAGATACACAAATTCTATGTTTCAATATGAAATTTGATCAAGGCAACTTATTATATTCCTACCCCCTTGATCCTAACTTAGTCTATAAATTCTCTTGTGGCCCTTGTGGGGAGAATTTAGTGAGTTTGTTTAACTTAGTTTTAGGTGGCTTTCTTTGCTTAGTGGGTGAGTGTGTGTGAGCATAAGGTGAACAAGCTCATAGTTTGAACATTTGGATATTGGTGATCCTTTACAAAAAACCCCTAGTTAAACTACGTTATCTTGTTCCTGGCTCAAAATGGAAAATGTGTGCGGATAATGGGCCGCTTTCAAATATTCCTAGTTAATATATGTGACTAACTAAAGGGAGATGGCGAATCACAAAAATAGAGCATTCATATGCTTGCCTAGGATCACCGAAGGGTGCAAAGGCAACATAGATTACTTGCTCTAATCGTCGATTTAATCCTAGTCCCGCAATTTCCTAAATGCAAAAAATGAATTTAGCTAAACAATTTCTACATTAGCTTATGCATGTGTGGCCTTGGGCCACTTACTTGGACTAGTTAATCTAAGTGTGTATACCAAATTTTTGCAAAACATAAATTTTTTGGAATGTAATGGTTAATTTGCCCCCTACTTAAACTATGTGACGATTTTTGCAAAAAAATCAACTTAGAGAGAAACTAACTCTATTCCTACAAAAAGCAGCAAAAAGTGAGTTCTCAGAAGCTGGGGGGGTGTCAACAAAAGTGCTGGCAGATACATTAGGGGCTTCCCAACACACTACAAGCAAAAAAATGCAGAACGTAGGGAGAAAAATCTCATTCTACCATTTGCGTTCAAAAAGCCTTGATAGGTGCGCCTTCCTGCGTCCAAGTCAAATTTGAACATGCTGTGACGAAATACTGCGTGTAAAAATCTTGCAAGTAAAAAAAAAAATTAGGAGTTGCCTTCTTGAGTCTGTCACTCCAGTGAATATAGGGAATGTAAGATGGGTCAGAGGATTGTCAGCTCCACTCCAGCATAGACAAAGGGTCTCCTGCAAAAGATGGCACAACCACATAAACTTGGAACATGTCACTGGAGTTGCCAATATTGTTGTGGTATATTAGTCATACGGGTGTACAAAATCACACCAGTTTAAAGAGTGTGGTCTATTCTTTAAACTATTGGTAACAAGAAGAAAGTGGTGGATCTCAAAAGCACACAATTAAGTGGAAAAAGTATGCAAAAGTATGCTCAAAGTAAACTAAAACTAAAACACAATATACAGAAGCTATCAAAGAGAGTCAAAATGATAATAATACCAATGATGGCTCAAAGGCCTCTTCTTATTAAAAGTTTGAAATGGAGAATAAATTTTACCCACTTTCCAAATGGAATCTAGGCAATGGCTCTAGATCTCGATGCAAGGATGTTTCCTTCCAAGCTCTACCTCTAGTGAAGTCTCCCTCTCTCTCTATCATGGTGGACTAGGATTGTTGTGTGGCCAACGATCGAGTCCTCTTCAGCTCTAGCTTCAGGTCACACACTGCTGGTGTTGTTTGGGTAACTTTAGCTAGCATAACAATGTGATCCCCATTTCTTCATCTCTTGGTGGCTTTATATAGGGGAGTTTCAAATCCTCCTTCCCTCCCTTGGCACATGATGGATGGTGACCCAAGGGAGAGGTATGATTCCATTGTGTGCTCCAAATATTCCTTTGTGTTCTCACATAGTGTCTAAGGAGGCGCTAGTGGTTGTCCTTAGGTGGCTTCATATAAGGAGTAATTATCCTTTGCTTGGTGTGGTTCTGAAAAGTGACATTTTTTCATTTCCAGGAATGCGTGCTTATCGAGATAAAATGCGCACAGAAGACGCTCTTCTCGAAGGATTAAGCGCGTATTTTAGCATTTAAGACTATTTTAAATATGATTTTCTCATAACCTTATATATTTTAAATACTTTCTTGATTCTGCAATGTGTTCTTGCCCTATAAATCCTTAGGTTTGACATTAATTAATGTCATCTTCTATTGTACAATTTTCCAGTGTTAACAATGGAATTCTGCATGATTCTTTTCAATATTAGTTATCCAAACTCATGTTCCTAGTTTGTTTACTGAGCGATAAAAATCTAAATTCCATAATGATTCATGAAAGATATTGTCATTGTTTTGTGCTTTATTTTTGTCCTTTAGTTCAATTTTGATTTCATTATCAGTTTCATAGTTACATAAGATGAATGCATCTAGGTCGATAGGTGTAGCATAAATTGGGTAATTTATCGAACTTGCTGTACTACTCACCATATATTTCATCAATGTTTCCCTATAGATTTTATCTGGTTGACCAAAAATTGATATGGTTGCATATGAAATGTCCAATTGTAGAGATCCATGTAATTTTTCTCCCCATAAGCAATAATAACATTCCATATTTGGGTGGGATATCAACTACTACAATGTCCATGAGTATACTTTTACCAGGATATTGAACTAATGTGACACACAAATCTTTAATTAAACCTAGGCATTTCACTTTGCTTGAATCAAATGAAAATAAATCTTTGTAAGGCCTTGTGATGTCTAAGTTTAGGGTTTCCATTATTTCTTTGGGCATTAGATTGTATGAAGCTCCTGAATCTAACATTGCATTGTGTAATATTTGGTCATAAACAGTTAGGCTAATGTAAAACGGTGGAACTGCTCCATCTTGGTTTTTTCCATTAACATCAGGACCAAAAATCAACTCTGGTTGATCGTCATTCAAGTTTACAGAGTCTTCTCCATCATTCATGTTCAATGTTTCAGTAATAGTTGTTTTATACAAATCATGTTTTACCAATTTTGTCAAAGGAATTGGTATTTTTAACTTTGCAATTTTAGTTTGTATATTGAATGAAGGTTGTGATTTACTAATTTGAATTAACTCTTCTTTAGTAACTGTAGTTTGAGTTGGTTTATCTTATTTTTCTACAGTTATTTTTTCATTTCATGTTTGATTTTCTTGTGTCTTATTGCTCTTAGTTTTGTTTTCACGAATGGTTTGAGAAGCAGTAGATGTTTTTTCAGATTTTGAATTATCAGAAGCTCTTTTTGCAGTGGCAGCTTTTGGATCTACTGATTTTGGATCAGCAGTGGATGTTTTGGATTCTAAGTTTTTTGTTTTAGCAGAATTAGGTGTTTTTACAACAGCTGATTTTTGAACAAATTCATCTGTTATATCAAAAATCTTGGGACTGGGTGAAATTTTGGGGCTGGAAAATTTCTGGGATGAGTTAGAGTTTTGCTTATTTTCCCTAGGGAGAATTTGTAGAAATTTTGTAGTGGGGCCTTCTACTATTTTCTTATTTTTAGTTTGGGCAGTTTTCTTAGCAAAAGGTTCAATTTTTTTCTTACTTCTAAGGATAAATTTCTTATGTAATTCGTTTATGGAAAAATCATAACCTTGTTTGTAGTCAAATGATTCACCTGAATCTAATTGGAGTTGTTGCATTTCAAATAACTCTTGGTCTTCCTGAGTGAGAAAGATAGTGTTATCATCATTTATACCCATTAGATTTATGGTGTCTTCATCATCAACATTGTTTTGAGAACTTTCAACATAGTTCTCTTGAAATGGGGGTCTTATTGTCTGATCAGGGGTTGATTCTTTGGATTTTCCTGAACTTTTATTTTTCTTGAAGTTGGGATTCCTGATTTGCTGTTGATTATCCAATTGAGGTCTCCTTTATATGTTGTCTAATCTATCCATCATTCTCTCTAAAGTCTTAGCTAATTGATCTATTTTTCCATCTAAACTAGATGTTTCTTCCTTTATGGTTACTCTCCTCTCATTCCTCAATCTAGCTTTTCTAGCTAAAATATTTACTTCTACACTAACAACATATGTTTTCATTCTTTCTAATCTTTCAACATTTCTCTCCCTCAGCTGATAAGCCATGTCTGTGTCAAATCCATCAGGGAGTTTGAGTGGGATAGAATCAGGAGTGGGTTTTAGATTGGCTGGGATTGAATTATAAACACTTTTGTATCTAGTGTAGTAGTCTTAGACTGTTTCATTAGGAGCTCTTTTCATGGCATCAAATTCAGATAATATTTGGAGTGGATTTTTCTTCTATTCCCATTTATTCAAAAACAATCTATGAAATACTGCTAAATCAGTTATACTACCAGGATTAAGACCTTTAAACCATTTTTTAACTTCCCCTGTTAATGTTTGTGCAAAGAATCTCATTTGTACATCAGAATCATCTATTTCATGAAGCTCAAAGTAATATTTCATTTTATTAATGTGTTGCTAGGAAGTGTACTGAGTAGTAGCATCAAATTGGGGTATCTTACTTTGGTAATCCTGAGGCATGTCATGTAGCTATGCTTGAAGAACTAGGGGAGCATACCTAGCAGCCATAGCTTGAATTTTAGCTTGGATAGGAGGTAGATTGGAAGTGCTTGGGGCTAAAATGGAAGTACTAGCTGATGCAGTTAATGAACTGACTGATGAAACTAGAATATAAGATGGTGAACTAGAAAAAGTGGTGGATGAACTAAAGGATAAATTTGGGGTGCTAGAAAATGAAACTGGAATATATGAATAACTACTTGGAAATGAGAATAATGAGTTTAAATTTTCAGAAGATAAACTAATGGATGATGTTGATATGGGAGAATATGGAAATAGTATTTTAGGTTGTAAGGGCTGTCTAGGGATAAATGGATCTGTATATTGAAAGTTAGTGGAAATTATAGATGATGTAGTGGTATCTAAATGATAAATTGAAGGCTTAGATGTGTATGCTAATAATTCAACTAATTCAATAGCTTCATTTATTTCCTTAAGAATAGTAGCATTTATCCCTTCAATTTTATCATGAGCTTTAAATATCTTTGATTCAGAATCTGCTGAAATATTTTTTTGTTTTGTTTCAAGAAATGAAATAAAAACAGGGTTTATAACAACACTTTTTGAGTCAGTTTCTAATTTTCTTCTAAACAAAAAATGTTAAAAATTCCATTCAAACTCTATGTCTTGTAAACTCACTAACTCTTTTGGCAATGAATTTTCTCTAACTAAGGAAACTTTTGCACCTAAATATTCTACTTGTTTATTCTTTTTCCCAAATTTGTCCGGATTGTCTACTTGTTGTGCTATACAACAACCCCCCATTTATTTTTTATAAATAGGGACCCTTTAGAAATAAATAGGAAATTATTTTTATAATTTCCTAAAACAAAAAAACTTAGAAAATAAAATTTTCTTTTTTCCCTTAAAAGCGCATCGCATATTACATATCTTATTTCAAAAAGAATTATAAAACATAAAATATGCGAATTGTGAAATGCACTCGAAGCCTTTCTGAAGAAATAATTAAAACCTTGTAAAAACATCAAATCATCATTTTATTTTTCTTTTTGCATTGCACTTTATTTAATAAATGAAGCTTCAAGAAGAAAATGATATAAGTTGCGATACCCGCGGACCCGAAAAGAAAATAAACCAGGAAATATAAAATCTTTCGCTATCGTGGTCACTTTAAGTTTTTCCCAATTCACATTGCACACAACTTATAATATATACTGAAACGCTATCTTATAAAAGTTGCAATCTGCGATTTGCGCAGATCGCATTTCACAACCTTTAAGGGTCAAGCATCACGAAATATTATAAGGAATTATTATGATTTGTGTATTAAATGAATTCAGTGTGTGAAAATAGTTTGTGTCATATCAAATGGAATTTAAGATCTTAACGGCTTTAAAATGATTGATAGGTCTTATGTGTGAAGCCAAGTGAAATATTAAATTAGGAATTATGAAAGATAATTGATAGATTGAAATATTCTCGCGTGTGTTTGAAGTAAATGATTGATTTACTCCATAATACTCCTTATGTGTTAAATTCACTTCGCTCTCAGGAAACCAATTACCGGATTGAAGAAGTTGAAAATGAGCAAAAGGAGCAAATAAATTTCTCAAACGTCGTCCAATGAAGACACAAATATGTCTTCATTATTTTTAGACACCATCTGTAACAAATACTGTGGAAGTTAGACATGGGAAGCAATGTATAAACTCTTTGAAGACGAAGGACCAAGGGTGATACACAAATTTTCTGCAACAGGCATTGATTCTACCTCTGATGCAACCCTTTTTGACGTTGCATGCTCGTACATTCACAGGATAGCTGCAAGACCAAAGATTATTCCTTATACAGATATGGTTAAGTGGGCAATTGACCACTTAAACATTGAAGATAGAATGCCCAAGAATGCGAGAGGAGAAACTATAGGTTCTTTCAAAGTAGAGGATTTAGCAGCAATGTATCACCTACCAACCCTGCAGCAGAAATACGACAATAAATATGTGAATAATTTCAAAGAAAAACATCCAAATCTTATCAAATTCATCCATGAATGGAAGGACAATGAAGGGAAATTGAAGCAATATAAGACTGGTACGTATCCAATTTCACAAATTCCTAATCCTTATTGTTATGCCGCTGGTATGTTATGTAGAATATTTTCCAAACCTGATAGTACTAGATTTTCAAGAGATTGGGTTCCCCTAATTGACGCAATCGCCAATTCATCTATCTTAAATTGGGAACACATTTTATCCAATTACCTAGCCAAGCATATAACTAAATATAGGAATAAAAGAAGTTTTTCACTCAGAGAAATACCTTCTTTTTATATGTCTGCCTATGTCATGGACGCTATCTATTTTACTTCTAATTTTCCTACCATGGGTTGGAAATAGAATACGAAAAACCTACCCTGATTCATATCTACCACAGAGAACATTGGGATTCTGAGTTCCACTTACACTTCTATAAAATCTACTATGGAGTCATATTGCCCATACATCAGATTATTTAAAAAAAAAAGGCTCCTATGGTTTCTGAAGAAGCCAATGTAGATATTCTTCCAATAGCTAGGTGGTTTTCGGAAGAAAATTTCACATATATTAGAGTATTTGGGAGTTATGCTCTTCCCCATGTTTTACCTAACTATGTTCCAGATAAATTACTTGCGAAATAAATATCCTATCAACTTGTCAACGGTGTCACAAAACAGCAAAAGGATGGTAAAAAGGATATTTGGCCTACTTTCCCTCTACATTGCAGCACCTTTTCTCTGGCTAATATTGGCCACAGATTCAAAGAGGTTCCTAAGATTCAGTTATTGAAATTGAAATTTATGCCAGGAAGATTATATGATCCCAATGATGTGATTAAAAATTATATCACAGAGTTAAAAATGAAGCCTTTTGTAAAGGAAGCAGATGAATTTGATTGCTTCTTCCAAGGCATGGAAAATTTCTCTGATATTTTAAAATATGTTTGTAGTCAATTAAGTCAAGACGATGATGAAGCTTTTTAAGCATATAGAAACAAGAGACTAGAAAACGTTCCTTAGAATTTGTTGACTATTGAAGATGAAAAACAAACTCCAAGTGTTATTCTAGATGACGAAATGAAAGATATATCTGAAAATGAATCAGGTCAATCACAACAGCAATCTGATAATTCGGATCAATCTAAAAATGAATCTGAATCTAAGAAAGAAAATTTAGAAATTGACCACATTATTCAAGAGATATAAGTGCTAGAGAAAACAAGGAACAATGGGAAAAAATCAAATTCGGAAATAGTTCAACATAGTCATAGCATGTTAGATCAGTCCAATCCGTCTCAAGTAAAAGATCTGATGAATGAATGGGAAGAATTTTTTGAAGCAATAAAGATTCCCAAAGAAAATTCCAATACTGATCAAGCATCAAGTTTCCAAACACCAGAACCTTCACAGAAAATAGTCGAGTCTATCAATCCGCTACAAAGAGTTCCTGCAATGCATGGCAAAGAAATCATACCGTCCTACCCTACAGATCATATAGTTCTATAGATTGAAGGTATTCCTTCATTAGATATTTTCTATAGTCTTAGCTACAAGGCTATAGTTAAAAGAAATAAAATAAGAAGGATTGATGAAACAACTCCAAAACCAACAGGTGAATCAGTGGATGTACTTTGGAAGGATTCCTCAGATGATCCCACTGAACATCTAACCAAGTTATCACAATATGCAGGGGAATATGCCACTGCTACTGTTGATAAAGCTACCGAGGTTAGAGTATTATTGAAACAAAAGGAAGCCAAAGTAAAAGAATTATAACAATTGTTAAATTAAGAGAAAGTCGAGTCCATTGAGCAGATCAAAACAAGCACAACCCAATTTCATGAAGATATTAAAAGCCTCAAATCAAATCATCAGACAGATCTTAATGAAAAGCAAGCACATCTAGAGAGAGCAATGGCTGAGTTACAGAGTCAAACACAGTTAGAACAATTAATCAAAGAAGAACTTAATGTAAACACCATGTTAAATAAAGAACAAGAAGTGTTTTGTCACCAAGCTTCCATGGTTGATTCTTATTGTGATTCCAATAAGATAATGATTCAGCAAAAAGAAATTCAATAACTTGAATGTGAAAGACTTGTAAAGAAAATCGAAGAACACATTCAGTGGAAAATTTCAGAAACAAGAAAGCAAGCTAATCTACTACAAATAGATAAGCTTCACAAAGAATTGTTATTCGCAGAATGGAGAGCACAAATTAATCAAGAAGAGAAAGCAGCGACCAAGATATCCAAGAAATCAAATGATATTATTCAGTCTATATGTGATCAATTGTTTAAAACATAACTTCTTGAAGAAAACACGTTTGATGTGTTTTCAGGAACAAGAGAAGTAGAAATAAAGTGGACACAGAGAGCAGATACACAAGAAGAAATGATCAAAAAAGTTAATAAGTTTGATCATGAAAATTACTAGAATTTTCTAATCAAACCTTACCATCAACATCAAACTCTTCAGTCTCTTACAAATTCAGCAAAAATATCTCAGTCAGTAATCTAAAATTTTATTTTCAAGGGACAGATTCAATTAGGGATATCACAGCCAACACAGATTAAAACAATGCTAGATATTTGTCAACTTCGTGATCACACTCAGAAAGAAAGGTAGAATTCTCAAAATCAGGATTGTTAGTTTAAAATTCCTAGATTATTGTTTAAGTTAAGCTTTTAGAGAAAGGTTGTTTGAAACCTCCTCTACATTTTTGTAATAATTCAATTTTAGTTTATAGTTAGTTTAGTATTTAAACCCTTCTCATGCATTTAGAGAAGAGTCCATAATTTTATTGAGAACATTTGCAAAGAATGCTTAATTGTAAGTAAGTTTTTGGATGCCTTGATAAATAATGGAACACAGCCTTTTCAGTTATATATAATTTTGTTGATCACTGTTGATGCAATTTTTTATTCTTTGAAAGACTTACTGATAGAAGCATTGAATGTGGCCTATTATCATTGATCAGATGAACAAGACAGTACATATATGGTATTATTATCATGTATGCTAGCTCTATTTTGAATATTAGTGTTGAATCCAACTTTCATGAATTATATATGAAATCGATTGTTTTTGTTTGAAATATCACTTGCACTATTGTACGATATAAATATATAAATTGGTTTATTTTATATATGATCATCAAATATATGAAATATGTTTCTCATTTTCTTTTGATTAACTATTTTTCAAGAGAATCATCTTACAAAGTAATAATTCTATTAAATATGTGATGATCTTAATCATCACAGATTGAATAGATATCGTTCTAGATCGCATCAAATAAGTATTATCCTAGGTTAGATTAAATTAGACTTAATTCAAAGTTTTGCATTTTAGAATAAATTTGTTTTTAGTTTTTAGTAATTGTTCATGCAAATCCTTTGAGAGAAACTCAAAAATCAAACAAAAAACCCAACTTTGGGAAACTGGTCCCATTATACCCAGTCGAATCCACTATCCCAAATGGAAAAGGAACTATCTTAAGGTCCGGACCGGGTGGTTATCCCCCTTGTTGTTGCCACAGATTTCTGAGGCCTCAACATTTTTGGCACTAGAAGGAGGGCGACTATGAATGGCATATAAATCTAAACCTCAAAACATAAGCCCTCATAAGATTTGATCTCCCCAAAATAATTCTACAACTTCCCGATCACGTTCTAGATCACCAACTCAGAAATGGGAAATAGTAGAAACCTTTCCATCATCTCCTGAAGTATCTCGAAAATCATCTGCTTCACAATTCACTCCGGAGTCTCCCGAAGTTCAGTCTTTAATTCAGAAATTAGAAGGAATATCTATTTCTACTGAAAATCATGTTAACCCAGAAGCTTCTGAAGAAAGTGTTACTTCTCTATTTAGAGAAACTAGTATATTAACTAGATCCAAAAGTGAAAAACTTGGAATTTCTCCTTTTGAGTTTCCAATAGAAACACATCGTAAAAAAGTTTCTATAACCAGATCTAATTCAGATACGAGTGAAGTCACATCAAATTTCCCTTCTGTTACTTCCTCACATCCTCTTACTCAATCTACATCTTCTTATTCTTCCATTTCCCCTACTCAAACAATCAGTACTATCACAAGTAGTATTGTTCCAGTTGTAAGTTCTTCATTCATTTCCCCTACTTCTGGATCTACTTCTGTATCTTCACAAAATTCTAATCCAATTATGGCCAATCGACCTTGGACGAATCCTGGTGTTGTATTGATAGCAAATCCAAATCCTCCTCCAGATCGTCTGGAAAAATGGTTACCTAAATATAATCTAGATGATGGTCTTCCTGCGGAAGAACATATCAATAATTTTATGTTGGCCATGAATCTTAATGGAGTTTCTCATGAAGATATTTTAGTCAGATTTTTTCCTTATACTTTACAAGGATCTGCGAGATCCTAGTATTTTGCACTTCTAGTAGGATCCATTACCGGTTGGGAAACTTTTGAGCAAGTTTTTCTTGCAAAATTTGGAGATGATAGAACTATTGCATCCCTAATCAATGCTCTTTCCAATATTAAAACAAATTTAGGGGAAAGAATCAAAGATTTCAACTCCAGATTTAACAAGTTATTAAACAAAATTCCAACTGCTTCCAAGCCTGTTGTTGATGTACAAATAGAGTGGTATATTTATTCTTTGCCTTCTAATATAGTTATTTTTGTAGATAGAGCTGGTAAAGCTACCCTCTTAGAAAACATGAAAGAAACTCTTGCTATAGAGAAAATAATCTTAGCATTAGAAAAAAACTCAGAGATAGAAGACAGTAAATCCAAGAAAGTGACATTTAGTCAAGATTCTAAAAATAAAGTCTCGAAAGATCCATTTGATCTTGAAGGTCTTCAAAAAGTTTTAAATACTATGGCAAATGACATGATTGAAATAATGAAACAGGTTGTTGAAACTTCAGCCCCTAAGAAATCATTTCTCCCATTTAAGAAAAATCCTTCTTCAACATCTCAGCCTCCAAATGTGATTTCGAATGCTGAATCCGATCAAGATATTGAAGATCCCTCACCATCTGAACAAGAACCAGAGTTTGAGGAAGAATTTGAATTGAATTTTTTATGGGATTTTATTCTACCCGCAGAGGAAGAAAGTGCAGCTATGCCTATGTCTACAAGAAGTAAATTTTCTTCTGATTCAACTATATCAAATCAAAAATAGAAATCTCTCCCCACCAAGGAGAAAACAATAGCCAAAAAATCTATTCAGACAGATCCTATTTTAACAGATCCTAATACAACTTCTAAAAATTTGATAGTTTCATATACGGTGGAATATAATATAGTTGAAGATATGAAAAAGACGAAAGAAAATATTTCATTACATGAAATGACCAAACTCAAACAACAGTAGAAAATTTTTCATAGAGAACTCAAAGAAATCCCTGTAGATCCCATACAACCACGAGTTATAGCCCAAGCTTCTAAAGATATGGGGAAACCTCCATCATCCACAAACAAAGTAAATCCCAATGATCTTGTTTTAATTGGTGATAGATCTATTTCTCACACTCCTCCTTTACTTTTGACTTATGATATTTTCAACAAAAATGTTCGTAACTGTCTTATTGATTCAAGAGCTTCTTCAAACATTATGCCAAGAACAGTGTGTACAAAATTGAATATCACTCCTCAAAAGTCAGTTGTATATATAGTTCAATTGGATAGAACAAGAGTCGAAGTTATTGGAGAAATGTTGTCTGTATCTATTAGGTTATCATCTAATCCAAAGGTACTACAAGTAATTGATATTTTGGTCGCAGACATCGCTGATTTTATGGTCTTATTTTAAGAAGGGATTGGTCTAAAAAGTTACATGGATATTTTTCTACCAATTGGTCACACATGTGGTTACCATATAATGGAAAACCAAATCAAATCAGAATTGAACGTGAAAAATTCATGAAACATACAGTCACTGAACTAGAAGAAGCAAATGAACCTGTAGCTTTTACTAATAATATTATTGGAAATTATTCAGCTGAATCGTTTCTTGGATCATTCAATGCCCAGATTTCACCTTTTGCAACAAACACTGCTATTTCTCAAATTGAAAATTTTTCTCAAACAAACACTTCTAGATGTATTAACCTTAGCAATAAAATTCCAAAACCATCTTTATTTTGGACCCTATACTTTGATGGTTCAAAATCAAAAGATGGTGCAAGAGCATGTTGCGTTTTAATCGATTCACAAGGAGAGAAAACAATGTTAGCTTGCAGACTTGAATTTCAATGCACAAATAATACTGATGAATATGAAGCATTGATACAAGGTCTGTATAAAGCTATTGGATTGAATGTTAAATATTTGCAAGTATATGGAGATTCTGAAATAATTGTTAGACAAGTCAAAAATACAATTCATTATATTTCTGGACATCTAAAACATTATCAAACTTTAGTTCAAAGTCTTACTTCCCATTTTACTACATTTAATATCTCCACAGTTCCTAGATTACAAAATGCAAGTGCTGATTTACTTGCTAATGTAGCATCTTGACTTATACCATCCAAAGAATTTATTCCAGATAGATTTTCAATTGAGTTAATTTTTAGGCCTTCCATTCTTGATAATGTAACAAATTGGAGAGTATTTAACAATGATACATATATAGTAGACTTTCTTACATCAAACATAGCTTATGAAGGTCAAATCATAGATGAACATGAACATGATTTACAGATTGAAGATAAACCAAATACTAATCCAATTCCCAAATCTGTAGTCAAAATGGAAGATCTCTATGATTTGAAAGATAGATTTAAGAAGATGACCAATTCAAAAACTCGGAGTTCTACTTTAAAATTTGAATTGATTAATCTTGGTACACCAGAAAAACCTCAAAACATCAACTTAGGTCATGGTTTAAAACCTGAAGAAAGGATGCCATTCATTAAATTGTTGAAAACATATAAAGACATCATTGCATGGGATTATTTAGATCTTAAAACATATGATACTTCCATAATTAAACATACCATGCCTATGATTTCAGATGATAAGCCTGTTCAACAAAAACTTAGAAAAATTCATCCGAATTTAGAAAGTCAAATTAAATCTGAATTAAATAAAATGCTCAAAGCCAAAGTCATTTTTCCTGTTAGACATTCGAAATGTGTGTCAAACATGGTCCCAGTTAGAAAAAAGAATGGAGACATTAGGATTTGCATAGACTTTAGAAATTTGAATAAAGCTTGTCAGAAAGATAATTTCCCCTTACCCACCATGGAATGGATATTACAGTCAGTCGCAGGATCTGAATTGATGCCTTTTCTCGACAGATTTTCAGGATATAATCAGATCATGCTACACCCAAAGGTGCTTCTGTTAGTATTTTATCCTCAACTGCTTGGCAAGCTTTGGGTTCCCCTCAACTTGTGCCTGTTACACAAAATCTGTTAACTTTTAACAGAACCATTAGTGAACCTTTAGGGATTCTTACAAATTTTCCTATTAACTTGGAAGGTAAAACTGTCTCTCTTGATATTATGGTAGTCTGAGGCCCCTTGGATTTCAATTTACTCCTTTGGCGAGGCTATATCTATGCAATGAAAGTTGTCATATCAACACTCTTTCGCATGATGTCATTCCCTCACAATGGAAATATTATGACTGTTGACCAACTTTCATTCGCTAGTCTTGATTCAACTACCAAAAATCTGACACCCCTAAATTTTCCTTATCCAGAAGTGGTATCCGACCTGCCATGGGTTAATTATGTGGCAACTAGTCCCATGTTTTCAGTTATCGATGCAAGCGAGCCTCTCCCTGTTTGCTTTACTTCCTTTGACTTAGATCCAGTAATTGACATGGCAAACCCTATGGGATCATTTGAACTTGATGTTCTTATCCCTATTGAGTCCCTTGACATGTGTTCCTTCCAGATAATTTCTCTTCCTTCTGATGAAGACCTCTTCGAAGCCATGATCAAGGATTGTCCCTTGACATGTGTTCCTTCCAGTTGGAAGCCATGACAAGGTTATGCGGATGGTTCTTTTCCTATGTCAACCTCATTAAAAAATGAAATAGATCCTTGAGGATGGTTATTTTACTGTTTCAACCTCATTAAAAAATGAATCAGGTTATGAGGATAGTTACTGTTACTGTGTCAACCTCATTAAAAAATGAAACATGTCATCCTATGAGGATGGTTCTTTTACTGTGTCAACCTTGTTAATAAATAAAACAGGTTTCCATGAGGACAGTTCTTTTACTGTGTCAACCTCATTAAAAAATGAAACAATTCCGCGAGGATAATTCCTTTTACTGTGTCAACCTTGTTAAAAAATGAATCAGTTCATTATGAGGATATTTCTCTTTACTGTGTCAAGTCGAGTCTTTCATTTGATCTCATAAATGAACCTTCATTCCATCCACCTATTAGTAACCAGTAGTCCACTTAGGTGAATTAAGTGAAGCTTGGGGGCATGCGCATAGAAAGTTATGCTTGGGGGGCATTAAAAAACCTATCTCAAGCATAGTTTTCCTACGTTTCAAGCTTGTGTAAAAATGAAACCAATCTCAAGAATATTTTTCCGAAGTTTCAAGCTTGTGTAAAAATAAAACCACTTTCAAGCATAGTTTTCCTAAGTTTCAAGCTTTTTTAAAAATGAAACCTATTTCGAGCATAGTTTTCCTACATTTCAAGCTTGTGTAAAAATGAAACCTGTCTCAAGCAAAATTTCCTATGTTTCAAGCTTGTATAAAAATGAAACCTATCTTGAGTCCATTTTGGTTATTATTTTCAAGACTCGTTAAACTCATGAAAATCCTGAGCTTCTTTTGTTATTATTTTCGTGCTCATAAAACGTACATGAAAATGCCGAGTTCTTTCCGTCTTTTCCTGCTTGCTAATTAAATTGAAAATCGTCCATTGAATATAATTTTTATCACTTTTTTGAACTCGTTAAAACTTATGAAAAAGAGAAACCATCGAGTATACTTTTATCACTTTTTTGGGCTCTGTAAAAATATGAAAAAGAGAAACCCTAAAGTTCTCTTTTAAGCCCTTTTCATACTCTCTAAATATGAAAATATCTCTGAGTACTTGACTATTCAAACTCGTTAAAGGAAATGAATAGTCGTCCCTTCAATATAAATTTATCCCTTTTCCAGACTGAAATGGACTATTTACGAAAAAGGTATACATTGACTAATCATGGTCAACAGAGTTCTCTCCTGTATTATTTTATCCTTTTTCGAGCTTGAGAGACTAAATTTATGAAAAAGTACACCCATGGAGTTTTCTTAAGTTTTTCTTCTGACTCCCTAAAACTGGAAAACACTGAGTTTCTCCTATACTGGACTCGTTAAAACTTAACAGTAAAGGACCCGTCGATTACAAACAGGAACGAACCACTCCTTCTTAGGGTTTTATTTTTATACTAAGTTGGACTCATCTGAAGGATGAGCTTACACAACAAGAAAATTTTTTCCTCCTCAAGTTTGTCAAAAAATAAAGAGGTACTTTCCAGAAATGGTGGGGGAAAAGAGAGAAAATGAATCCACTTGTCACACTTTGTTTCGAAAAGCAGTATACCACTCTTGAACATGAAACTTTGGTCACACTCATCTGGGTTGGGAAAACCTTGTCTAAAAGTTAATCAAACCACATTGAAAGTCTTCAGCCGGTTTCTGGGTATTAGCTTTAGGTCAATTGTCACCAAACCATTTGCAGTGTCGTTATGTGTTCAGGAGACAGTTCAAATAAGCCATTCATTGCAAACATTTGTCTCCATTCACGTTGACCATCCCTGAGTCATTCCTTGAAAATATTTCTTCAAAACTTGATCTAATGGTTTTGTGTCGTGGGATTTCCTATGACAGGTCACTTTCTATCGACATCAGCTCATCATCTAGAAAGTTGATCTAGAATCCTATGAGTATGTTGAGATCTGCATGCCCTAATGGCATATTTCTTGCCTTCGACGACAGGTTGCATCATTGACCTTCAATCGAATGATTCCATGAAGTTTTCGATTGTAGATCATTCATTCAAACTTCATGGATTGTACTGAGTACTTTGAGAGCCATTGTCATTATTGGTGGTTTCTCTCACACTTGTTAACAATTCACATCATTGACTGGTAATCAAGTGGTTTCTACCATGTTTGACTTCGACTTAATCAATCACATGGATCTAGTTTCCACCATCTAGGCTGCTAGGAGTTTTAGTATTCATGATACAGTGGACTACTTATGAGAGATGGTTGCGTCCATGCTGTGTCTACTACTGATGTAATATTAAAATCATTTTTGTATCAGAACATCTAGTTAGTTTTGATATGAGTATGGGAATGCCTACCTCGGTGAAGATATATATATATATATATATATATATATATATATATATATATATATGCATTAAATGTTTTAATAGGTTTTCAACCAGTATGTCCGCAACCCAATCCTTAGAATGATAAAGCACTTCACTCTTCAGAACTACTTCAGACTTCGCACTTTAGGGGGCAATCTGTTACACTAAAATTTGTCACCAAGACATTTAGCTGTCTATATGGGTTCATCATTACCTATATTATGCTCCCTTAGAGGTCCAAAACCATAAACTTCTTAAATCATGTCTTGGAATTCGAGAAAATCTCCTTAAAACCCTAAAAATCATAACTCCGTACTTTTCCTAGTTCTTACCTGCAGTATCGCGGTTTCTTGCTCTATAACTTGTGGCACATCTCGCACGTTATACTTACTAAAACTACAGACCCCCATAAAAGGTAAAATAAAAGAAAAATTAAGTTCTAGAAGCCCAATTGGTCGAATATTCTCCCAGCTGGAGGCTTCTAGAAGCATAATCAGGTCGAGCTTCACCCCTTCATTAATGAACCTTTATCCCTTCATTAATGGAGATTATCCCTTGGTATTTGGAGCTAAAATCCCTTCATGAGAGGAATTTATCCCCCTATTTATGGAACTGAAGCCTCCTTCATTCTCCTATAAATTGAACTCATGTTTTCGTATCAAGGGTAGATTGATAGACTTGGGTGGATTAGAAAATTGTTGAAGAAATCATATTCTCTATACTTGGCATCATTGTTATGAGAACAATCACTTACTCATATCCATAGTTTTATGCTAGTTCAAAGAGGAGAAGGCTTGTCAAACCGAAGGAAAACGACTGTTCAGGACCCTGGAAGAACTTGTATGACATCAAGGCTACAAGGTTGTAAGGTTACTTCTTATCATACAAATTAATACAAATGGATTCTATTTTTTCATTAAGTTGTTCATGCATCTCTTTGAGTAATTTAATTCTTGGATTCCTTAATCATTGAGACAGATTAGAGTTTCTAGATTATTATATCTCGCAAATGATTTTAATCCTTTTTTTGTCTTTGATTGTAGTTCTTACATGCTGAATTGACCTCTTTGGAGTGACTAGATTGAATATTACAACAAGCGTTGGACTTTAGGTAGGAGCATCCCCTCTTACTTAGTTAATTAATAATTTTGAATCACAACGGTCTAAATAAAATGGTTTACATTTGGTTGTTTGTTTCTAGATATCCTTGGGATATTATGGAGATCATTCTTGTCTGCAAGAAGGATTTATCCACATAACTACGTGTGAAGAAAAAGATCAGTAGATCAATGCTGCAAACTACAACAAAAGCGTTGGACCAAGGTAGGTCATCTATCCCAAATTGTTTTCATTTATAAGCTAGGAGTCTAAAATCCAACATTTTCCCTTATTGCTAGACCCACTCTAGGGTTAGAGGGACTACCTCTGTCTGCAGAGGGGATTTGCCTACTCAAAAATTGCTCATAAAAATGTTTTAGCTTTCGAATTTCCTCCTCCAATGATCTAGGTTCATCAAACTAAATCTGGTCTCTATAGGCTATTGGCAGCCCACTGATGAATTTCTGAACCTTGGCCTTCTCCTCCTTGAGGTAAGAAACATATCTCAAAAACTCTAAGAACCTACTAGTGTACTCATAACCTGTCATAGAACCCATCTGCAACTCATAAAACTCCTTAGCTCCAACATCGTAGTACCTCGCTGAAAAATAATTCTTCCAAAATAGCTTCTCAAACTCACTCCAATTTAGTTCCTCATCATAAATACCCTTGACATTCTTCACATCTTCCCACCAAATATCTGCTTTACCTTTGAGGTTGAGCGTAGTTATTATGGCTTTCATGTTTTATTAGTAATCATGTAACTTGAATAATTTCCTCATACCAAGGAAACATGCCTTTGCATCCTATGATTTCTTCATCTCTCCGTTAATAAATGTAGGTGGATTTTATTTATTAAACTCATTTGTAAAATATCCTCTATCACTCCTCCTATAAGGATGATAATGATGATGATCATAGTGTCTGTTAGAACCAGAACTAGAATAGTACCTGCGTCTGTCACCTCTCTTATCCGGAGTGTCAAAGAACCTGCCATCACTAATCATGGCATCTCTATTTGACCTATGACCACCATGAGACATATTGCGATATGCGCCACTAGTCGCATCCTCCTATCCATAGTTGATTTGAAGTGGTCACTATAGCTGTAAATATGAAAAATTATAAAGGATTTCCACATTTACTTCTTCTTGTTTTTCTTGTGCTTGTATGATTATGTCATTTTCTGCCTTACAAATCCTTATCTCTTCCTTCAAAATTCTCAGTGTATCTACTAAATCAAAAGAATGTTCAATACCATGTTTCCCATTTGATTCATAAGGATAATCTTTGTAGTCTACCATCTTGCTAGCCATCTTTGATTTTTTACTGCAAGGCATCTCATGTCAGCTTAAACCAAATCACAATAAACCAACATACCTTAACATGATTAGGGGATGATATCTCATCTACAAGATCAACCAATCAGTGTAATACATGTATAGACATAAAAATGACAACATATAGACTTATAAAAAATTGGTATACCAACACCTAAACATCATTTTAGCTAGACTCCAATCATCAATGCATGATCATATCAACTACACACCATGACCTCATACATGAAAACCTAAACCATACCAATGCACACTTGATAATATGTAAGCACATGACATGTATAGCCTGTCATATGCTCACGAAAATATATTTACAACAACACCATCAGCCCTTCCATGGTGACATCACTACCACCATGACTGACACCATGTAGATGCAACAAGTATATAGACCACAAATATGAGAAACACATACAAAGCCAACATGAATGCATGACGAAAATAATCTTGACAAGATTAGACTTTTCCCAAAGAGAGCGCAACCACGCTCTAATACCACCTGTAATGTACACCTTCCCTCACATCTACCCAGGTAACCGACCAACTAGGGTAAACATGAGATGAGGTAGTTAAGAGTAGACTCAACTACCTTGGTGACTTTAAGGAAGTGGAATTGATGTGGAAAACCATAACACTGACCCCTTGTACCTATTACAAGACCCCCAAAGGCTATCCCAGTCATCCATCTGACTTGTCTCTGGGTCCCACTGAATTTTAATGAAGAAAACCCCCAGATGCTCCTTTTGATATGGGCAATGGTGTGTTTGGGAGGCTCTAGATTCTCCCACAACATAGCCATGCGTGCATCCAAGGAATTTTTCCCTTAGACCTGTGTCAACATCTATTGGATTTATGGCACTTTTTAAGCACATAATCCCAAACACTGCCCAAAAATTTTTGTAGCTTCCATAATCCATCAAACACATGATTAAAACATTATTTGTTAGATCCCTATATTACTAGTATAGTCCCTTATTGTTTTTAGTGTAACCCCCTTATTGTTATTATTGTACCCTTATAACCCCCATATTGTTATTATTGTGCCCTTAAATTATTATTGTTAGGTCGACTAGGATTACATTGTGGCCCCATGGACTCCTATATATAGAAAGGAGGTTTTGTAATTTGAATCATCCAAGAATTGTTCATTCATGTAATGTATTGGAGGTTGCCCCCTCAAAGTGGCTTATTTCTAAGGCGTTGATATCTCTTTTCTTCTCTTTTTGGAGCTGGTTTCACAACATTTGGTATCAGAACTTTGAGATTCTAGGGTTTCGCTGCTCCAAACAGGTCATCGTGGCATTTTCGCTATAACGTTTGTTCTATGAAGGTTCAGAATCTGAAATTTTTAGAGTACGAAGCCAAAATCCTGGGGAACATTTTAGAAAAAATTTAGAGCTTGGTTCACAATATTTCCGGAGATATGATCTGTGCAAGTTAGGTCATTTTGCAGGCTCCTGAATTTAACATAAACAGGTCATCGTGGTATTTTTGTAATAAATATTTTTCTACAAACGTTAAGAAGCTAAAATTGTTAGAGTACGAAGGAGCAATCCTAAATAACATCGTCACAAAATTTCAGATATTGGTTCACAATGTTTTTGGAGATATGATCTGTGGAAGTTAGGGCTTTTTGACGCTTCTGAATTTCATCTCAAAGAGGTGATCATGGGAAAATATTCATAGCTCTCTCTCTGAGCATAGGATTGGAATGCTATAAAAATTGGTCACAATAACATGGATTGTAGTTTTTATTCTATCAATTTCAGAGCCAAAGGAGGAAACAATGACACGTGGCAAGTCGTACAAGTTCACTCTACTGAACCAGTCCAAAATTGGTTCATTGTGGGAGATTGGATATAAATTTGCCTTGAAGAATCCAAATCAGATCAAACTTGTGGCATTGGAAAGAAGCTTCATAGGGCTACTATAGGGCTAAATTTCAGATATTTAGGATCCGCAATAATAGAGATAATTCAATTTCAATATCTAGCTCCTCAAAAGCAAGTAAAAGATGTGTATTTTTTTTTTCCGAATTGCATAAGTCTTGTTTGAAGAATCAAGTTGAATTGATTCCAAGGGCATATTGTAGAATATATATCAGTATTGGATTCTAAAATTGCCCCTAAAAAGAATTCAACACCCATTAAGCCTTTAGAAAGCTCTACTATGACTCATGAAGACGAAGAATGGCAACATGACATATCAAAATTACAAGATCAAGTGCAACAAATTTCACTCTCGCAAAGAGAAACAAAAAATGACATGGAATTTTTGAAGAAATGCATGGAAACTAAGATGGATGGTTTGAAGAATGGCATAGATGGCATGGAATCTAAGATAGATGGAGTGGAAGCTGACATGGAATCTAATATGGATGACATGGAAGCTAAGATCGATGAGAAAATGGAAAACATGAAGAATGATCTAAATGCAGACATGGAAGGTTTGACAAATTTGATACAAGAAATGTTTCCTAATGGCGAAAAAATAGTAGAGGAAACTCATGATGAGAACAAAATAAATTTTAATCGTGATTTCATAAAATCTAATGTTGGCGGGAAGAAACACCATATTCTAAAAATGGATATGAGGAAGTTTGATGGAAAGGATCATGTAACATGGATACTATAGATAGAGCAATATTTTGATCTCCATAATGTGAAAAACACACAAAAGGTACACATTGCAACTTTACATTTAGAACAAAATACATTTGTATGGTATCGATGGCTTTGCTCCCGTAAAAAAATTGTCACTTGATAAATTTTTACGGAGGAAATGATAGCACATTATGAGGATACAAAGAGCAACACTTTCTTTAGCCAATTGATAAATCTCAAACAAAAGGGTTTAGTGGGGCAGCACATTGAGGACTTCCAAAATTTGAATATAAGGGTAACTGATATTCCAGAGGAACACAGGATTGATCTCTTCATAGGCACTTTAAAGGATAACATCCAACATGAAGTTCGCGTTTTGGAACCTGATTCATTGGAGAAGGCATTAAGGTTGGAAAGAAAAATTGAATGTAAAATTATGGCGACAAGGAAGCCTACCACTCACTTCTATAAAGAGGGAAGTGTTGCTACTCCTAGATTTCCACAACCTACAAGGTTGACACCACAACAATTGGAAGAAAAAAAGAGCAAAAGGGCTTTGCTACAGTTGTGATAGAAAATACACTAAAGGTCATAAGTGTGCTGAGAAGAAATTATTTTACATAGATTGTGAAGAGGAAGAAGAAAATGAACAAGAAGAGGATATACACCGGGAACCAACCCTAGAAGAGGAAGAAATGAATCCGACCATATCGTGTAATGCACTGGCAGGAATTACCACTCCTCAAACTCTCAAGATACAAGGACAAATCAAGAAGAAAAAGGTAATAGTGTTAATTGATTCAGGTAGCACCCATAATTTTATTCATTGTAAGGTAGCCAAGGAATTAAATTGTTTCCTATACCCAGCACCAGAATGTCAAGTGATGGTTGCAAATGGAGGAACTATAAATTTCTCTGGAAAATGCCATAATATCAAGCTAACCATGAGGGAATATGTATTGACTAGTCCAATGCTTGCCATTCCTATGGGAGGTGCTGATGTTGTACTAGGAGTACAATGGTTACAATCTTTGGGGACGGTAGCTTTTAATTTTCAAGAACTTTTCTTGAAATTTTTTTCAGAAGGAAAGGAAGTCAAATTATGGGGTATTGCAGGGAAGCCGGGAAAGATAATAAGCTCTAATGTCATGAAAAAGCTTCTAAAGAAAGAACAATGAGGCATAATTGCACAATTATGCTCACTAAAAGTTCCAACATCAAAATCATCTATTTCTGCAGATCTCCAAAAAGTCTTGGACAATCATTCCAAGGTTTTTGAAACTCCAAAAGGACTCCCACCTATTAGAATGAAGACTGAAGATATTCCAAAAACAAGATTTAGAACTCATGAGGGTCATTATGAATTTTTGGTCATGACTTTTGGCCTTACCAATGCACCTTCTACATTTCAAGGGTTGATGAATTCCATTTTCAAACCCTTCCTTAGAAAACTTGTGGTAGTATTTTTTGATGATATACTAATCTACAGCAGGTCTTGGAAGGATCATGTTCAACATGTTGACAGGGTGCTCAAACTATTGAAAGAGAAACAATTATATGCAAAAACATCTAAATGTTTCTTTGGAGTACGAGAGGTGGCATATCTGGGTCATATTGTGTCTCACGAGGGTGTTAAGGTAGATCCTAACAAAATTAAAGCCATTAAGGAATGGAAAGTCCCCATAACCATAAAGAAGTTGCGAGGATTTCTCAGGTTAACAGGGTATTATCAAAAGTTTGTTAAGAATTATGGGAGAATAGCAGCACTTCTAACAAAATTATTGAAGAAATATGAATTTTCATGGACTCCTGAAGCAACTAAGGCCTTTGAACATCTTAAAGAGGCAATGTGTCTAGCACCAGTCTTAGCTACTCCAGATTTCACAAAAACCTTTATTGTGGAAAGTGATGCCTCAGGAAATGGAATTGGTGATGTTTTAATGCAAGAAGGAAGACCCATTTCTTTTGAAAGTCGTCCAATCAAAGGAAAGTATTTACAAAAACCTATTTATGAGAAAGAAATGTTAACAATACTACTTGCACTAAAGAAATCGAGAACTTACCTAATGGGAAGACACTTCAAGGTAAAAACTGAACATGATAGCCTTAAACACTTTTTGGAACAAAGACTATCTTCAGAAGAGTAGCAAAAATGGGTCACAAAGATGTTGGGTTATGACTTTGAAATAATATACAAAAAATGGAAGCTAAATGTTGTTGCAGATGCACTCTCAAGAAAGAATGAAGAGGTGGAAGCATTGCTTTGTGCCATTTCTATTATCCAACCAGATTGGATAACCGGAGCAAGAGATGAATGGAAGAAGGACGAAGAAGTGTGAACACTCATTCAAAAGTTGCAGCAAGATCCTAGTACATCTGATACATTTAGTTGGAAAAATGATTCCTTATGGTACAAATATAGCTTATATCTTTGTAAGAATTCCCAAATAAAACAAAATATTATTTTCGAATTTCACACTTCTCCTTTAGGAGGACACTCGAGATTTTTAAAAACTTACCACATGGTGAAGAAAGAGTATTTTTGGGATGGCCTTAAATCTGATATTAAAAATTTTGTGGCAGAATGTTTGGTTTGCTAGCAGAATAAAGTTGAGACAATTAAGACCCCAGGTCTTCTACAACCTTTATCCATTCCAAGTCAACACTGGGAGGAGATTTCAATGGATTTTATCACAGTTTTACCTACGTCCAAAGGAAAGAGTGTCATCATGGTGGTAGTTGATAGACTTACCAAGTATGCACACTTTTGTGCATTATTTCATCCATTTAAAGAAAGTACAATTGCTACTTCATTTATGGACACAATTCAAAAGCTACATGGAAACCCAAGCGTTATTGTGAGTGACAGAGATCCCATTTTTACTGGAAATTTTTGGATGGAGTTATTTTCTAGTTTGGGTCTCAATTAGCTCATAGCTCATCTTATCATCCTCAATCCGATGGTCAAACTGAGATAGTAAATAAATGTTTGGAAGGATATATTCGTTGTTGTGTATCTGATAAACAAACACAATGAGTCAAGTGGTTACCTCTAGCTAAATGGTGGTATAGCACTTCCTTCCATACTGCAGCAAAAATGACCCCATTTAAGGCACTTTATGGATATCATCCACCATCCATCACATCATCTTTAAGAGAAAATTTGAAGGTTCAAGTAGTGGAAGATCACATCGAGCATCAACAAGAAGTTCTCCAACTCTTAAAGGACAACCTGAATTTGGCACAAAATCGAATTGAAACAACAAAAATCAAGATCACAAATGAGAGAAGTTTTGATGTAGGAGACTGGGTATTTTGATGGCTACAACCATACAAACAAATGTCCCTCAAGCAAGCTAAGAAGGATAATAAATTATCGCCAAAGTACTATGGTCCTTACAAGGTGTTGCAAAACATTGGTACTATGGCATACAAATTGGAGCTTCCTAATTCTTCACGAGTGCATCTAATTTTCCATGTTTCATGCTTAAAGAAGGTTATAGGTGAAAATCTTCCAGTTCAAATAATATTTCCAAAACTTGATGAGGAAGGAAAAATCATATTGGAACCTGAAGCGGTCACAGAAACAAGAACTCGATAGCTATGGAATCGATCAATTTCAGAGTATCTCATCAAGTGGAAGAACTTACCCACGGAAGATGCTACATGGGAGGATGAGAATTTTATATAGAAGCACCCAGAGCTACTCAAGTGTTGAGGACAACACTTTTTTGAAAGAGAGGGGCATGTTAGGTCCCTATATTACTAGTATAGTTCCTTATTGTTGTTAGTGTAAACCCCTTATTGTTATTATTGTACCCTTGTAACCCCCATATTGTTATTATTGTGCCCTTAAATTATTATTATTAGGTCAGTGAGGATTACATTATGGCCCACTAGGATTACATTGTAGCCCCATGGACTCCTATATATAGAAAGGATGTTTTGTAATTTGAATCATCCAAGAATTGTTCATTCATGTAATGTATTGGAGGTTGCCCCTCGAAGTGGCTTATTTCTAAGGCATTGATATCTCTTTTCTTCTCTTTTTGGAGCTGGTTTCACAACATTATTGAACAAAAAACTGATTCCATGACTAGTCCTGACCATCCCCAACTGGAACTAACGCTCTGTCAAACATTTGGCATCAATGAAATCTACAGGTCTAGGATGCAATATGAGCATGAATGGCTGAAAAATCTTACGAGACATGACAAGAAGGATCACCACCATCTTCCTTGAATTGATATGACATCAATTAGGTCTTGCATCAATTACTTTAACATTTCCAAGAAAATACATGAAATAACCATGACTCTAACGCGCCATATAACCATGTTTATAACTAGCATAAAACCATGTAAATAGTAGTGAGATAACAACCATTAGAGCCACACATTAATAAGTTCAAAATAAAGAGAACTTATCATTTATTAAATATCGACAAGAGTCGACCAGATTTGGCACTTCCAGGTACCACCTGACCATATACATGGCTGAGCCAATCTCTCTTCAACCAATCAGCCCCGTGCCAGATTCCAAGAATGAATGTGGGATCTCATGGATAAACCAATCCAAAAAAAAAACAATGGAATACAGAGGTTAAACCACCTCCACCCTCACTATACCGTGATCACACCTTAACTAGTATCGAGATCACAAAACCGAATCGAGCTTGGAATGCCTCCAGAATCCATCATTATCCTTGAGGATTTTTTTGTCTACTTGTCTCTCACGCTTTACCACAATACACACTAGATCAATAGGCCCTAAACCGAGACACCACCCTAAGGCTTTACCGTGTATCTCGCCAAAACCGATCAAGGGATTCCTATGCCTTTGGAAAATTTCCTTGAGACCACCGCTCTTGACTCGAAACCCATATGGCAATTCAAAATCTCAAAACTGACATCAAATCCCATCACACCATGGCTATCCGGTAAAAGGAAACACAAGGCTGAAAACCACTATCAAAACTCGAAAAAACCATACCACCGACAACAAGAGAACCAAATACCAACATTCATAAGCCATGCATGTCCAAACCAACTAGGCAATCACACATGCAATATGTTACCTGCGAGTATTCCTTCTAAAGCTGCTAGATCCTTGCTTGACCTTTGTTTTGCTTTCCTTTCCTTGTCCTTCCTTTCGTTGCTTTCCTCTTTCTTAACTCAATGCTGAAATGCTCCAAAAACACTCAAAGTATCCAAAAGTGACACTAATAAAATGATTGGCCTTCAATAAATTATACATCAAAAATGTGTATTCAAATAGATAAAAGTTATGTGCATACTATGCAAAATACATTATGTATTTCAAAAACAAAATATATATATATATATATATATATATATATATATATATAATTTAGGCAAGTGTATATCCCTTCCCGTCGAATAACAATCTGCGCTACTTGTATATTTACATTCTGTGTCCGAGGGAATATTTGCGACTAAGAAAAGTGCCTCTCTGCTCCAAAAATAATCCTTTATGCGATTAGGTGGAGTTGTGACTCTCGATGATTCTCGCGCAATTGATATCTGCGCAGCATTGGAAAATCTGCCGGTTGTAATTTGTTAAATATAGTTTCATGTGAAAGCGTTGTATGGACTCAGGTGGCAGTGAACAAGAAAAAAGTCATCATCGAAAAGCGTTCTATCGATTCAGGTGTCGCTGAACATGAAGAAGTCGCCATCAGAAACGGCCGTTACCAAAGGGTTATGTTTCCGAATCTACGCCTTAGCTCCGGTGGTGAAAATTGATTAAAACGTTAAACAAATCACAGGGGAGAAAAAAAAAAATGGATGAAAATTGCTTCAAGAGAACTCCATTCTCGGAACAGTTTGCTTCGTTAAATTTCATAAGTGTACATATTCTATTTCTCTTTTTATGTGAATTTTTAGCTTGTTATGAGAAAGTACATATAAAAATTTTTAACTTGTTATTACAAAGTATATAAAGAGAATTTTTAACTTGTTATTACAAAGTATATATAAAAAATTTTAACTTGTTATTAGAAAGTATATATAAAGAATTTTTAACTTGTTATCCCAGAAAGTATATATATGTTCAACTAAATTAAAACCACAAGTTTATCTTATCAAACTTATTATTGAAAAAAGAAACTATACAGTAGTATACTAAAGAATAATATTAATAAAGTAAGAGAGAAGAATTAAGTACATTAGTTTAGTGAGTTTCACATCCATAAAATGTTGCCATGTAAAAATAGAAATAAGAATCATTCATATAATTATATTAATAAGATTATGAAACTCAAATTGGTGTATAAATTTTTTTGTTTGGGTAGAAGTGATTTATTTTTGTTAAGCGTTTTATTGTTAAATTTATATGAAAGTGGACATATATTTTTTAGTTTAGTAATGTGTTTTTGAATGCATATAAAGATTCAATACACTAAAAAAACTCTTAAGATACTTAGATTGTGCAGAATTCACTATTCAAACTTCTTATTCTAACAAATTTTTGCTAAATTTTGAAGTAAGTTTGGCTAGAAAATAAGTCCAAAAAACTCCAAATCATAAAAAAATTAAACCTATCTTGTTAGGAATTTGGCTTCTGTGATCCATAAAATTGTGTATAAAATTTTTCGGCAAAAATCACATTCCAACAGATTTTGTCGACGCTTTTCGAACCAGCTATTGTGGTTCATCATCAAGACAAGATAAAAAAATCTGATCTAGGACACAATTTAAATAGATAGGAAACTATGACTAGCAGTTATTCCAAAACGGATAATTAGACTAAATCAGGATTCAAAACCATTCCAAATATATACTCATTATAAATTTAATATAGCACATTCCAACCATTCTAATAAAAAAACACACATATATAATTAATGGATTAAAATAAAGCTACATTTAATTTATATATATTATTAATAAATTACAAAAAAATATTAAATTTAACCATAAAATAATTAAAATTTAATAATATTTTTAATATATATTTTGATAATTAAAAATAATAATTTTATAAACATGCATTTTAATATTACAAATCAATTTTGGAAAATTAAATAGCTCCATACCAGTTGAAGTTTAACTTGGACTATATGTATAATTGCATTCCATTTAACTACCAAATCATATTATTGCTTTTGTAAATTCTTATATATTTTTTTCGATCTTCATTTAATTAAAAATATATATTAAAATTTATTATATAATAATAGAATGGTAATATTTGGGTTTTAGGTTGTATGGTTACTAAATGTTTTTTTTCTGTTTCTTTTAGTTGAAATGACTATAGCTTTAATTTTCAGAAATCATGATTTAGAGATTATTAAACCATCAAAATCACACACCATCAATTAATATGGCCAAATTATTTGCCCGTAAACTTTTAAACCTACCTTCACACCATAAAGTGTTTTCCCATCACCATCTATTCCATACCTAATGTTGTTTTTAGTTTTAAAAAAATAAATAAGTTTCAACTTTTTATGATTAATAATCAAATAAAATCCTATATCCTCTTTTAATTGATAGCTATAAAGTTATAAAAATTAATTATATAAAATTATAAAAATTAATTATAATTAATTGTTAAAAAATAAAATAAAATATTTAATTGTGCATTTTCCCTCTTAATGTCAAGTTAAGTTCAATATTATTAAAAATTATTTTGAAACTAAATTTAAGATTTTTCCATCAATCCAAATTAAGTTCAATATTATGAAAAATTCAATTAAAACTGAATTCAATTTCGTCGGAATTTTATCAGGTCCTCTGCCAGAACAATTCATGAACCGATTACTTCATAAATTAAGCAATAAAGCAATAGAATAGGAGAAGGCACACTAAAAATCAATATAAACCTACAGTTCCGCCCAGCCCCCTAACGAATTTAATGGAAACACGTGCATGCGTTCATATCTTATTCTAAATTCAATTTCCTACTTAGAATTTTATCATGTCCTCTACCAGAACAAGTCATGAACTGATTACTAAACAGAAATATGCGCACAGCCAGATGTCACTGGTCACCAACAACCAGATGTCACCAAAGGAAACGAGAAAACGAGGAGTTACTTGGTAATGCTAGTCTGGGTGATTCCAGCAAGCCAGAACGATTAAAGCGGTGAATGGCTAGAAGATCTGATCCATATAGCTGCTAAACTATAGATGATGGCTGCTGTAAGCCTGTGCTTACTTTGCTTTATAGGCTTATTTTGATTAATTTTATATATATATATATATATATATATATATATTATTTTTATTATTATTTAGATGATTTTTTTATATTTAAAAAGTATTTTTGGTTGAAAAATTTAATCCTTTAATATGTATTAATCTTTATTACTTGATATAAAATAAGGTTTTAGTGTTAGTCAGGGAGCTTATTAAGATTTTACTAAATTTTCTTTTTACTATAAATTCGCTCTTTTCTAACTTAAGAGGTTCTTTTCTGAAATAAGGTTTCTATAACTTATTCATGAAAGTTTAAAATAAAAATCTAAAATAAAATGAAGAGATAATTATAATTTTTAGAAGTTAAAAAAATTAAGGTAAATGAAATAATTAGAGACTGATTTGTAATATTATATGACAAAATTAAGACACTCAAGTTTCTCCAACTCTTTTCTTCTTATAGCAAATTACAAAAATGTAACTAGACCAAGCATTAAAATATGAGTGTACTTATTTTAAAATAAAGAAACATGCACATATAAAGAAATGATATAATAATCAAATTCATCATTTCATAAACATTTATTAAGATAAATAAAACAATATGAGAAAATATCAATATTTACAAATTTTCTTTATTTACATAAGTATTTTTAAGTTAATCTTATTCTAGAAAGACTTTGTTCCTAATATTTGAGAGTTTGTTGAGGTCTAGATGGTTCAGAGATTCTCTCCAACTAGTTAGCTTCCTAAATTAGTGTGTGGTTGAGATATTCACTCAACCAAGTGATTGCGTCTCAAGATATAGCTTGATGTATTTATATTGTATTATTATTTTGATGTTAATATAATTTCGAGTGCATTTAGAAAATATTTGTTGGTATCAGAGCTCGTATGGGCCTGGACCTTGGCCCTCCCAGGGGCTTAGGGAAATAGGAGAATAATGTGATCGTGCGAGTGATTGAATGTGGCTACTAATTAACTATGACAATGTGTGTCTTTCCATCAATTACATAAAGAAGTGAAATATAAGTGGTGAGTGTGTGTAGCATTGACTGTGAGTTACAAACTTGAGAATAATTTTGTGTGGCTTATGGTCGAACACATTGTGGAGACTTGGAATCGAATCCTTGCTATTGAAACTACCCTCTTGGAAGAGCGACTCATTCAAAGAGAAGAGAGCATTGTTGGAGGAAGATCCTGCATTGAAGAAATTCAAGTCACACAAGATAATATTCGACGAATGAAGAGGCGTGAATCCTGTGCGCTAAATTCAACATGATCTAGGTGGATATTGGTGGCCACCCACCTATTCCACCCAAATCTCCAGTCGGTTTCATCATTTTCCTTGTTCATAAAAACATTTACTATTTTTACAAGTTTTTCGGGTCCTAACATTCTGGACCAGTTTTGACCCCCTATTACTCGAAGAGATATTTCCGACGATGTATTGTATGCACCAAACGAAGATAATATAACCAAGTTGCAACCCTGGGAATTTAATTGCCCAACTAACCCTAACGTGGCCCACAAACACTTGGCATTCCATCTCCCAGGGTTAGGGTTTTGGTTGATTATGGTTTTCCCATGTTGTTCAATAATAAAAAGGCCATTGAGCCTCATTGTAACACATTTCAAAGGCATGTAGCCGCCACATCTCTTCTCATAGATTAGCTACCATCGCCCGAGCTAGTTTATTTCCATTTTGTCTGTAAGCTTATTTAAGTTATTTGATATTAATGAAATGAAGTATATTTTCTGCTGCATCTCTGCGTTTATGTTTATTTATGTATTTTATTGCATTCCTACATAAATCCATATCAGTGGTATGAGAGCAGTCTGCTCTTTCTCAATATTTATTTGCATGTCCCCAACGAGATCGGGGTATAAGGAGTTAGGACTCGATTTGGATGAACCTTTGTAAGATCAACATCACAAACCCTGACGACCTCCCATGTTGGAGGAAAAGAAAGACGAGGGAGCAGGAGATCCTATCAAACTATTGCTTGAGGAGGCCCTTGAGAAACAGAGGAACACAATGATGGATAACTTTGCCCAAATCCTTTGACAACCACCCATCGACAACCCATCTTCATCCGAGAACCACTCTGGAGGCACCACTCCTTTTAAGATACAAGTTAACTTCAACACTCCCATATTTGAGGGCCAAATAGATGTAGACTCCATAGATAGATGGTTGAATCTATTAGAAGGATATTTTTCAATTCATGATTTTTCCAATCGGGAAAAGATTAATTTTGTGCTCCTCAAACCCACCCCCCACTTGCAATTCTTTCTGAGATGCCATCAAGGAACAATACTACCCCGTGTGGAGCTATGAGGACAAGTACATACAATTGACTACACTACGAAAATAAAGGGATAAATATGTGCATGAGATGACAAATATGTTCCATACCCTGTGCACAAATTTGGCTATCAAAGATTCAGAGAAACATTTGGTGCTAAAGTACCACAATTTTCTTGATGAAATTGAACTTGATGTTGTTCTGCTTGATATTTCTGGTATTTTTTTGGGTAGCCCATATCCTTATGATAGGAGAGAAATTTGTCATCACCATGAGAATAAGTATCACTTATTAAATAATTGGATTGAGTACATTGTTAGAGCACATAGTAAGAAGATCAATTCATTTCTTATGCATGTTGGACAAATTAAGAGAATTGTGAATGCTAGTCAAAAAAATTACTTGTTAATGTTCAAGCATGAAGATGTTGTGAATGAGGCCTTTTAAGGAGATGCATCGAATGAAAATTTTGATTTAATTGAGGTTTCTAATGGTTTTGATAATATGTTTCAGGAGTATAACATGTTTCCTTTCAAAAGAGGTCAATAAGACGCAATAAAATTGCAACAACATGCATAATTGTTGAACACTTATGTGAACAAGATGCCCATGCAAGAGAGTGGAAAGATCAAAGAGAAAGCGCCAAAGAAAATAGACAAAGAGGGCATTGGGTTCAAAAAAATTTCTTGTGGGTTTCACAAAGTGTTGTCTTTGAAATTGGATGATGCATGGTGATGGCGATCACATTTGGTCAAGAGTCAAGCGAAGCACAAGGCAAGACAAGTTGAACATCGTCATGTCAACAATGTTCGAGGTGAGAATAATTTGAAGTTGTTTAAGTTTCCTTTCATTGATGAACGAGGAGGGAACATGTTCATTTCTTCAAGGACAATTTGTTGTTCTGCAAATTTTGGGAAATTGCAACAAGACGGTATCTATAGCAAGAAGACAAGATCTTGAGAATCAAGGGAAAATATCAATTTTTATGTAAAGGTCAAAGTGTTGAATTCAGGAAAATTCCAATGGATTGAGACTGGAAGGGTGAGGGGGTTTTATCCTCATCCAAAATGTTGAGTAATAAAATATATTTTTGGGTCCAAAAGCTTCCACTAGGGAGGAGTGATCAGGTGCTCAAAAATATGCTAAAAAAGTAAAGTTTTCAGAATCGTGGGGAACCAAAATGACCACGTAGATCTCGTCGTTCTGAATCTGACCCAACTCATTTCGTAGAAAAACGACAACTTATGCTCATGTAAACGAGTTCTATTCATTTTCCCAAACATGCACATTTTTCGAAAGTGACAACTGATTGGGAAAAATTTTGGGCCAGTGGCAGGCTGCCACATGGCCTCTTGTGATTGGTCGAAAGTTAATTTTTTTTTGCACCTACCACAACCTGACAGGTGGCAGGCCCTTGTTGGTGTTGTTTGGCATAATTTTATTGGTTGGTTGGTGGCCAACCACATGATGCCATGTGGCCCAACTGAAGGTTGCCACGTTGCAGCATGGGGCACCAAAATTTTGGTTAAGTCGAAAATCGTCTCCATAGTAATAGAACCTCAAAACTCCCTCATAATAGTGCAAAGCCTTAACCATTGGGCCACGATGGTGTTTATTAAACCATACCACCGAAATCTTATTTAAAATTTATGCCGACGGAGTTTGGGGTAAGGGGCCAGGGCTTAGCCCCAGCCCCCCATATATTACCATACAACCATTGTAATGGAACTGGGGGTGCAGAGGCATGCCCCCGCCAATTTTTAACTAACAAAAAAAAACTATATAATATAATACAAATTTTGGTTTTGGGGAGTTACTGCACATTTTAACTGTCCCACAAATTGCGCCGAAAATCTGCAAAAATGGTGCTTTGTTAGTGGATTTTGGGACAAATTTATAGGACCGGTGCTGGATTTTTGGGAATTTGTGGTAAGATTAGCAGCCAAGTGAGGGAAACTCATAACTAATGGATTTTTTGACTAATTGGGAGGAGAAAGAGGCTAGACATGCATTTTTGATAGCTCTAAAGCTAATGGAACATTTTTTGAAGCCATTTGAGCGCTGTAAATGATTGTAATCACTATTTTGAGCCTAATGATATAGGGCCAACCCATTAGAAGTTGGACCAAGGAGATGTAGCCAAGGAAGGGTGAACTCCTTCATCACATTCTATGTTGTGGTTGTTTTTATGGCATATTTTTTTGATATTTCTGCCTTTTCAAAGTTTTAATTCATGCTTTATGTGTATAAAAATTAACAACAAAGCCCAAAAAACCTTAATTTTAAGAATTTCAATTTACATATCCTCAAGAAATTTTACATGAAGATCTCATACAGATCACAAAGCAAGCCAAATCCTTCATTAGGGGAAGTGGTTCACCAGGCGCCACATTCAATAGAAACTTCCTCACCTGATGGAGGCATTCCACGCAATGAGGACCATTACATCCTGGGGGGGAGGAATTATCCAGGTATATATTGGTGGTCACCCACCTATTCCACCTAGACCTCCAATCGGTTTCATCTTTTTCCTTGTTTATAACAACATTTACTATTATTAGTAGTTTTTCAGGTCCTCATTTTCTGGAGAAATTTTGACCCCCTAAATGGTGGTTTTTTTAGATCTGTAGTAGGCTTGGAACCATAGGCAGGGGATTGCATCAAATCCTTTAGTACTCGGAGAAATATTTCCGACGGTATATCGTATGTGCCAAACAGAGATAATATGACCAAGTTACGACCCCGTGAATTTGGTTGCCCAACTAACCCCAATGGGGCCCACAAATACTTAACATTCCATCCCTTGGGGTTATGCTTTTGGTTGATTAGAGTTTTCCCATGTTGTTCAATAATAAAAAGGCCCTTGAGCCTTATTGTAACATAGTTCAGAGGCATGTAACTGCCACATCTCTTCTTAGAGATAAGCTACCATTGCTTGAGTTAGTTTATTTCTATTCTATGTGTAAGCTTATTTTAGTTATTTGCGATTAATTAAATGAATTATATTTTCTGTTGCATCTCTGAGTTTATTCTTATTTCTTTATTTTATTTCGTTCTTGCATAAATCTGGATCACAACAACCGACTAGATACTTATTAAGAGTTGGATAATGTGAGGAGAAGAGAGCTTGTGGAGTTAGTTGAATTCTTTGCCAATCCATTGTGAGTGAGATAGATGATTAATGAAGAATTCCACTAACTAAGTTATGAAGGCATGTACGTATTAGTAAAATCAGGTCATCCTTGTTAATTTAACGAAGATCAGTTTGTGATGAGCGTTGTTCATGGAGTTTGTTGAAGTAAGCCGTAGATTAGAGCGAGGCCTAAGTTGATAGACCCGTAGAACTGAGTCTCCGTGGTGTTGTCTCAGTGGAGCATGTGTCCATATGGAAAGCCACTCTACTAATGAGAAATGTGCCTTGTAAGAATGCCACTGACCACGAGGAGATGTGTGTTGCATGGAAGCAGCCATATCGCTTATGATTCTCTATTCCGTTGGACCCCAGAGACTGGAACTGGTAGCAAATGAAATTTCATAGTGGAAGACTGGTGTGTTTTAGATCGTGTTGCAAGTGAATATGGTGTATTGGTGGTAACCCTAGAGGAGAAGCAATTTGAACATGTGAGTCAAGACTGTTGTGACATTCCCCAGGTTATATTAAAGTTGCATTTTCTTTATTTAAAAGTAAGCTTCTTGCATAAATTAATGGTGTGGTGAGCATAGAATGTCGCTAGGTGAACTATATTGAAGATGTTCCAAATATTCTTAATTATTGCCCATTATGTTTTTGAGTGGGTATTATAGATAGGTATTTACCTGCGGAAGTAGATATATAGGAGTGTGCTCACAAGGAAGACAAAGCCCACATGGGTGAAGATCCAGAAACCGACTTTTCAACAGTGACGCATACTAGTGTATGTGTTCTTGACTTCTTCTTTTTTAGTTTGTAAGTGAAACATGTTGAGCTTGATCAACTCAACATGTAAATGCAATTGTTTAAAATTGATCACCCTTGCAATTGCGAATTGAAGTTGGAAAGATTCAAGATAAATGCACTAAGCATGGTTTTAGAAGAAGATGGTATTATGTAAAATTTGATGAAGCCTGATATCAGTTGGTTGAAACAATAATGGATGGAAAAACAAGGTAAAGGATTGTGTTTTGAAATAAAGGAGACTCAATACTCTTTTGTAATGTGAATCACCCATTTATTAGTAAGAAAGTGTAATGTGAATCACACATATGTTTTGTAGTGGTCATTGGAAAATATATACCTGGTAACTCCACAAGTTGGAGTATGTATTATGTCTGAGACAATTGTGCTGTGAGCCTTATGAGGCCTGTGTACCCCCTTGAAGTTCGTGGTAATCTTAAAACCACTTTGTAAGTGCAGGTTTGTGGTAAGACGGAAACCACTTTGTAGTGTCAGTTTGTGGTAAGCCAAAAAACCATGTGTCAGAGTGAAGTGGATAACGATTCCTGTAGGCATGGTTTAGGTCAACCGAAAAAAACCTGAACATTGTTTAGGGCAAGCCGATAAAAACCAAAGCATGGTTATGGGTAATCCAAGAAAACCCATTGTTGGGTGTGGAGCTTGATTATCTTGTTTACTTTGTATCACAACATTGGACCCCTGTACCTTAAAAGGGGCGGAAACGCTGCCTGTAATTAATCGCTACCGTGGGGGGTCTAGGGGGGGCAACAACGCTTTTTGGAGCACCCCCCTAGCGGGGGTTTTCGGGGGCAGCGCCCCTGAAGCTAAAAACAGATGTAAAATTTCCTTATAAAAGTATAGTAATTTCTAGTCAATCTGGGCCGTTCATTAGGCAAATGATCTGACGATAGAAGTTATGTTTAGATTAGGGTTTTTTGCCCTAGAAGGCAACCCCTCTCTTTTATGAGGGCATTGTATTGTGGCTGTGTATTTTACGTGTATTCTTGGAGCGAGAAACAGAGAGGGAGACTGTGAGAGAGAACAGAGGATATTACAGCGTATCTGCTGTAGGTTTTGTCTCTTTATTTTTGCTAGATAATAGAAAGGAAGGACTGGCTGTTCGGGGTGGACGTAGCCCAAATTGGGTGAACCACATATATCTGTGTCTCTATAGTTTTATGTGTTTTGTGTGCTTTTATTTTCGCATATTTTATGTGTTGCATTGCTCTGTAATATTTAATTTTCTAACACCCATGATGATGATGATGGAGGGGGATTTACACGTACAAGTACAAGTATGCAGATAATATTTGACTAGACCATGTACATGAAGAACATCCTAGTAGACAAGCGATTGTAGTTGTTCGTACCCATGCATTCTGATTTATGGTTGTTCCTTTATATGGATGTCGACATATTCATTTTTATCATGTTTTTAAACACGAGGACCATAGTTAAGCTTTGTTGATTGAGATGAAGACAAATAGTCATTAAAGGGGGGAATTGGAAAATATAATTCCTACTTGTCTTTGGTGTGCTCGTCAATTCCAGAATGAGTATGTTCCTAATATTTGACAATATTTTGAGGTCTAGTTAGCTTCCTAGATTGAAGTGTGGTTGAAATATTCACTCAACCAAGAAATTGTATATCCAAGATAGACTAACTATCTCCAAACATAACTTGATGTATTTATATTGTATTATTGTTTTTATGTAAATATAATTCTTAGTGCATTTAAAAAATCTAAATAATTCTACCATTCTTTAATTATAAAATATTAATTTTTTTTTACAATAAATAATATTTTCAACCCATTTATCACTATATATATATACCTTTCTCTCCACCTTTTCCCTTTCAAATTATTGCATAAATTGTTGGAATCATGGGTACATTAAAACCCTACCTGGTGTTGGAGAGGTGTTTTGGAGTGGAGACTTTTGCAACAAAATTTTCTTTGATAAAGTTAATGGATCTTATAGAAATGGTTAAATATATGTTACTATAGAATTGGATTATCCAATGTCTAACATGAATTATACTCATCATTATCTAAAAAAAAATCTTCTTAAATTATAGAAAATCTCTCTTAAAATATAAAGTACTTGTAATGAAAATGGAAAAGTTGACATATTTTCTATACCACTATGGATAATAGAAATAACTCTTTAATAATGTAAAAAAGTTTGATAAAATGATAATAATTATTTTTTAGCTAAACCTTGCTTACACCTTAAAAGTCTACTTATAAATAAAAACATTTAATATAATATCAAAAATAAATATATATATATATTTGTAAGATAGTAATTTTTTTTACCAAAACCTTGCTCGCACCTTAAAAGTTTATGTTAAGAAATAAAAACATTTATATATTATCGAAAACTAAATATATGTTTGTAAAATTGATTTATAATTCTAATTACTAAGGAGTGACTTCATAGTGAACATGGCAAAGATACTTAGATTTCAAATGGGAAAAGCTTATAGTCACAATGTTCCCATTCGAAAACATCCCAGTCCAAGAAAAAAACTAAATATTCATGTATATTTAATGTAAACAGGGGAGCCAAAAACAAAGTTCAAATAAAGGAGAATGCAAAAATGTGTTCATGCTCCTGTATTGTATTACCTCATTATTTTGTTGTAGTACGATTTGTATGATTTGTATCCATTCATAAATTATATTTTTAAGGATCGCGTTATTTTTCATGATGTAAACAGCACTGTTGGTGCTCACATGAAGTTGTGTACTTTTCATCTTATAATACGATGAACAATTCAGATATTTGAAAACTATAGTGAGATATAAATGTTTTCACTCTGAGCTGATCTGATCATGTTTTACGCACTTGCATTCAGGCCGAATGAAAAAAGAAGGAAACCATAGTATACCAAACACAAAATAGTATTAATGGATAGAAAATTGTTTTGGAAATGCTTCCTTCTAATCGAAGATCTGAGTGTTGTCTCTATTGCTGCAGTACCTTACCTGCCATTCATTCTCACTCTTGCACTTAAACTCAGTCTAAAACTAAATAAGTTGAAGCAACCAAGTACACAAGCAAGTCCAATACATATTTCATTGATCCATTGCTGCTGCTAATATGTGGTAAACAGAAGGGAAATATTCCACGATCATTCTATGTTGAATTAAAAACTCAGATAGATAGGTAGCTAGATAACATCATCTGAGGAGACTCATTATAAGTGCTGCTTGTGCGCTGCCATCTTCAGTATTAGCTAAAAGTTCTGCCAACTTCTCGCTTAAATCATCTACTTCTCTGTGCAAGCTCCTTATGTAATTACAAGTCTCCAAAAGCACCTTCGATGCTGGAACCTGCGAATCCACCCAAAACAAATATTAAAATCTCCTCCACAATTGCCAGTAATCTTGTCATAGTTTGCTCCTGCCATTTGTATATAAATTGAATGAATAAACCCTAGCAACGTTCTAATAAATACCTCAACAAAAAAACATATTAACAATAGTAATAATAGCTATAATAGTTATTTCATTCATGATTAGCTCCATATTAAGTACCATGTAGTAATGATTAGCTTATCTCTAAAATCTAGTTAATTGAATAAGAATAATGTGATATTCAATAGAATAAAATAATATTTAATAAAAAACATATAAAAACAATAAATTATATAAGTCAAGAACACACTATCCTGCACTATCCTTTTTACTGAAACTTTACCTTAAAAAAAAACTAAAAAACCCTACCTGGAAACTGCAATCTTAAAATACTACGCTATAATAGAAACAAACTCTATACATTTAAAAGAAACCCAAACCCTAAAAATCTATGCCCTGAAACTCCAATTTAGAACGTTAATCTATAATAGAACCATAATTTAGGTTTTCGCTAGTGACCAACTATAACCATCGTTCGGAGTTTGATCATATAACTGAACTTTTATATTATTAGCATGCCAGTGTTCGTTCGGAGTTTGATCATATAACTGAACTTTTACATTATTAGCATGCCAACACTATAGTTATATGGCTGACTTCAACAAAAAGAACACTCACTCATTGTGATTTTTTCTCACCCAGACACACATATTGACCTTGATTCATTACAGCAATTCGAAACATTCATTTACAAAAAGAAAATCTTGTTAGCGGTATGATAAAACATGTTTTTCAAGCATTCATCAACTGCACTTATCCAATATGAATACGTGATCCATCTTAACCTAATTAATTTCTTAAAAAAATAAATGCAAGTTTATTCACCCGGAAAAAAGGCTTTCCAAGTTTATAAATCTGGTAAAACTGTCTCACAAAGCTATGAGGACGAAGGGTTTCCAAGTTTATTATTCTGGAAAAAGGGTTTAAAAAGGTTTTGATGCCATAATCATGCACGAGATCAGGTCAGGTCAGGTCGCCAGGATAAATGTACTGAGCAGTAGAGCTTTAATTACTATACATATGAATATCTGCAAAGTTGCCTGGATATCTGAACATATCATTAATATTTTACATCTCTTTAAAAACACATCCACATCCATATATTAGTTTATATTTCTATAAACTATAAATTGAAAAAGACATTGAAATTTATATATATAATATTTATATCTATAAATTGAAAAAGACATTAAAATCTATATATAAAATATTTGTATCTATAAATTAAAAAAGAAATTGACATCCATATATAATATATTTATAAAATGAGTTTATTAACATCCACATCCATATATTATTATAAAACCAAAAACACATATATATAAGACATAAATTAAAGATTCGTAATATTTCAAGAATCAAATGGACATAGGCTAAGTCAAATACTTAATCTCAACCATGTTCTTCAGAAATATTCAAGAAATCCACAATCCATTTAAGCTCAGGAATATATATATATAATTTTAACTGGATCTACCGGGTGGTAATGACTTTGCTAAACTCATTCTTTTAAGGTGCTCATTACTTGCCAAACTCAATCTTTGAAGTTGAAGTGGTGGGGATGATAAAGTTCATGCTAAAATAGATCTACGTTATTTTTTAATTTCTGAAATTAGCTTGACAATATACGATTATTCTTTTAAAAATGAAAACACAGAGGAAATCCTAGTATCTCCACCTGACCGTAAAACCCTAGCTGCTCTCTGTTCAGAAAGTACAAGAAGAATTAGTAACAACAACAACAATTTTGAAGGGGGTAGTTCAAATGATATATGTATACTACCTTGTCATTGCTCTCACAAATCTCTGGCAGCAATGACTTCAATTTGGAAAGCAGATCATTGATTTGCTGGTCGCTTACTCTTGACGCCTGCTTGCGCCCTGATGATCTTCTGTTGCGGCTGGATCCCTCTGTCGACATATTTGCAGTTGTTCTGATCTGCTCTGCTCTGCTTCTTAATGCGAAGAGTGATGGGTTGAGTTAGTTATAATATGGATAGAATGAAAGAGAAAGGCAGGCACAATAAATACCAAGGAGTGGAGAATGCGGATCCCCGGCGTTTTCTCAGCATGGGCAGTGGGAGGTGATGGGGATCCACATGTTATGCAACCCTAGTCATTAAATAGCCGAGGGATCGCACATGTAACTCTTTTTGCATAGATGCGAATCCCTTTACACAGATTCGCCATACCTGTCCAACTTTCTGTGTGTCTGCAATGGGATTCCAACTATAAAGATAAAAAAATTGGGCCCATACTACGAACCCTGCAATCAAGTTCCAAAATAACTATTTATAAATTTAACCAACAACCTTTACATCTACTCTTTTTTTGCCCCACTTGCAATTGAGTAATCCTTTTTTTTTTATTTAATCCAATTCTCGAGAAAGAACTCTGCAGTAATCAACAGGCGAACACGCACCCCACGTAATCTCTGAACAGTGAAGAATCTCTCATCTGCACCGCACTCTGCTCCCATACAGATGTTCCCATGCACTCGTCGAATTCAGCAGCTCTGCGTCAAACATTAATTAAAAAATCGATTTGTATAATAACAAATTTCTGAGCACAAAAAAGATTTAGATCTCGAAAAGCTCCGCTCCCTCATTTTTAAATCTCATCACTTTCTTAACGTCACCGGTCCGTCACCTCAATGCATATCTTATCACGCTCGCTCCTGACGACTCGTTACACTTAATTTATATGCACGTGCTTTGCAAATAAATTAATTGAGAGAGCAGAGCACCACTGATGATCTTTGCATTTAATAAGCAGCACCGCCCAGACGTCGGTTGAAGTCAATAACATTAATTATGTAGCCATGTAATGAAAGGGATATGTGTTTAGGTCGACGAGTCGATCAGGTGACACATGGAAAGGTTTGAATGGAGAAGAAGTGCGCAGAATTATCTCAACATTGACACATGGAAAGGTTTGAATGGAGAATAAGTGAGCAGAATTATCTCAACATTGAGTAGGCTGGTCTAACCTTTTTGGAGTTTTCCTTGTCATATTTATGAGTGAGCGATAGAGATTTGTTAAAATAATAAGTTTGAATTGAGTAATATACACAGCAATTATTGTTTGAGTGTTTTTATTAACGCTACTAAATATTATAATTTTATTTACAATTGTATTTCTGAATTTATGTTGACAATAGATTTAGAGAATCTTTCAAAATCTAACAACAAGAAGAGAGGTTAATTGTTTGACCTTTCTCTTAAGGTTTAGATTCTCGAATATTCTTGAATTTATGCGAGAATTCAACGAAAGGAATGAAGGGAAAGAGCTCTAAGAAACCAGTGAACGGTTAGGGTTTCAAAATTTCTACAGACTGGTAGCAGTGCTGAGAGGCAAACCATCTGCATAACGCCTGGTGCTTCAATGGCGGCGACATCAGGGGGGGTGCGCCCACCCCCTCCTATTGAAATGTAACGAGTGGGGAACAATAGAGTAGACCACAACATCAATTCGACGACTCTCATTAGAAGACAATTCTAGTATTGGCGGCCGATTGGCAAGTGAAGACGAAGGGTCAATGTTTGCCGAGAGCCATGAAGAAGCCTCGATTCATAATTCCTACAAACAAATTGGATGAATACAGGAGTTATATGAAGGATCACACTCTTATATGTAAGTTTATTGGTATTTGGCCTACAGAAAAAGATTTATTGAAATGGATACACGTAAAATGGCAGCCCAAAGGTCACATTGATTTGAAATTTGGGTCTAGAGGATTCTTTACAACAATTTTTACTAACTTATTAGATAAGGAAGTTTGTTTTGAAGGAGGACCATACTTTTATAATAATGCAAGTCTCTTTCTCAAACAATGGGAAGAATGTTATAATCCAGACCAAGAACAATTTCTTGCAGCGCCAGTATGGGTACATTTGTTTGGCCTCCCTATGAATTTTTGGGACCCAGATATTTTGGAGGGTATAGGAAATTCTCTGTGAAGCTTTGTTAAAATAGCAGAAACTACACGCAGGGGTCGCTACACTTCTTTTGCTAGAATCTGTGTATATATGAATATCTCTGAGCCATTGCCTGAAACCATTGAATTAGAATATGAAGGAAAAATCTGGCAGCAACTTCTTGACTATGAACACATTCCTTTTAGACGTCGGAGGTGCCATGAGTACGACCACCTTTATAAATCATGTCCTCTCAACATTATTGAGCAACAATCCAACTGACAACCGATAAATTCTGACCAGGGATGAGAACGAGAGGATGGATTTATAACAGTTATGAACAAGAAAAGAAATAACAAATCACATACAAGCTTGCAAAATTCACCTGTGCAGAAAAATTCAGCAAACCGTTATGAAATTCTACAAGAGGAAGGGGAAACTTCGCATGCAGAGGAAGATAGCCCTAGGCTTGGTCAAGGGTTAGTCAATCAGAAAACTCAGATAGCAAAACGAAAAGCACCCGAAGAAATCATTGATGTAGAAGACAATAGCATGTTGGAACAAACACCAATGGACATAGAGCACAACAAAGAGGATTTGAGTGTAGAAGAAAGGGTACTAAAACACCTATTATATGAATGGAGGAATCTGGATGATCGGTTTATCCCTGAAGAGCAGAAGAAACTTTATAAGGAAACATTTGAGCACTATTTGACAGCCCAAACTCAAAAGGAAGTAAGTAAATCTGAACAAATTGCCTCTAAGGGACCTAATTCACAACAAAAAGGAACTAAGAAAAAAGGCAGAAGGACATTGCATGACTCAATTAACAATTGGTCGGAAAAATGTTGATTAATACAGGAAAGATAATACCGTTAACAACGATATTCCAAAAAATCCCCAAAGTTAACCAATGAAAGTAATCTCCTAGAATATAAGAGGCCTTAATAGTAAAGGCAAACAAAGATATCTCAAAGAAAGGTTGAAAACAAAGAAACCACCGGTAATGTTGATCCAAGAAACTAAATTCTCGGGCCAGAAATTTGATAACATTCTTCAATCGTTTAAACCTCATTTTGAGTTAATGGCTATAGATTCGAGAGGAATGGTAGGAGGCATAACTATTTTATGGAATCCAACAAAAATAATAGCGGAAGGATTGATAGGCCTCCTGAGAATATTAAAAGGTAATTTTCGACAAATTGAAACAAAAGAAAAGATACTCATATCGGCAGTTTATGGGCCTATGATTCCAAGAGAAAGAGGTGTTTTTACAAAGTATAAGGATCTTAAATAACATGCATTAGGAAAAATATTGGCTCCTAGGTGGCGATTTCAATATGTTATTAAATCTGTCGGAAAAGAAAGGAGGAATGAGGAGAGAAGATCCGGAGATGGAACTATTTATGGATTTGCTGACAGATCTTAGATTGGTAGACATACCCACAGTGGATGGGAAGTTCACTTGGAATAATAGATGTGGGGAAAGACATCAAATTGCATCAAGGTTGGATCGATTTGTTGCCTCGGAAGCTTTAGCAAGTCTTGATGTTTACTATGAAGCATCGATTTTACTAATGCTCGGATCAGATCACTAGCCGATACATATAGATATAGATATTAAAGAACGACCAAAGAATAGACCTTTTAGATTTGAATTATTCTAGTTGAGAGATCCTAGGTTTCTGGATAAAGCTAAACATTGGTGGGAAACTTGTTGGAACAGGGTCTCCTACGAGCTGCAAAACTGGTCCATTTTTTAATACTTTTGATTAGATTTAGTCTAGCGCAGGGGTTTTGGGGTGGGTCAAGGCCCCGAAAGCATTGTAACGGGTAAAAGGGAAAACCAGGGGTCCGAAAACCATGGTTTGCGGACCATAGAAAAGTTTAGGTTAGATTATTATAAATAGAGGAACATTTTGTATTGTAAGGCAGAAAAGAAAGAGCTATTGATGCGAATTGTGGGTTAAGTTGTCGTTTGGGTTTTTGGGGAATGGACTACTACTGGCTGTGTGCGCGGAGATCCAAAGTCCAGCTATGTGTGGACCTTTTTGTTGTGTGCGCAGGCTGGGAAGGGGATTGTAAGAAGGAACTGATGAATTGATGAATAAGAAAGGTTGATAGAGAACTGAATCTATGCATACTGTCTTTTGTGAATCATTGGTACTTACTACATTCTGTACTTTCTGTATTTAAGCTGTGAAAACCCTGTGTACGTGTGTTTACTGTATCTGGATCTGTTCTGTTCTATTTTATGCTATATTGTGCTATTTTCCTAGAAATATATAACTATAGGCATATCGACCATGCATGAGAAGAGGCGATCTAGGTATTATTGTGTCGAACGTAGCCCTGCTTGCCTTACCCATCCTTTCTCAGGGTGCGGAAACCTGGTTCCAGCACCCACCAATACTACTTCGGGCGAGACTTTGACCTGCGAAAGCAGGTCACTGCCGAAAGGGCCAGTAGTTTAGGGGTTTGTTGGAAAACATTGAACTCCGAACCTAGGTCAGGACCCCTCGAGCCAACAAATGGTTCCGTTGCTGCGACCTGGAGAATTTTGAGAAAGGGATTGGGTAATGACCAGAGAATATTGGAAGCTTGAAAGAAAGGAAATTGAGGACTGGTTCGAAAAGCAGATCCAAGAATTCACGGTAAAAGAAAATCACAGTGCGAAGTTAACGGCGGAAAAGTGGAAAAATAGATACATTCTTACGGAAAGCTACGAAATATTCTTTGTAACATTTGCGATTGAGCTTCAAGAGTGGCTGGCCAGACTTGTAGAATTCCAGAAGTGTTGGAAGGACGAACGAGTCACTCAGTGGACCCCAGAGCTGATTCAGCGGCTGGAAAGAACTGATAATACTATCACGCGCATAGTAGATCACTGGGTGGACAGTGTGCTTGGGGGATTTATGACATAATTTTCCATTGATCAGTTTTTCTCGTACTCGGAGGCCGAACGACAATTCTTTAAAGGGTTCCAGGGAAAATTTCTGAGAACATTATCGTTGCTGATTAAAATATTACTGTGTGAAAAGAGCATTTTGTGTAGTCATACTGATTGAATGACCTCGGATCTAGACGGAAGCGCGACACGCAGTTGTAAATACTATCGGACCAACCTTGACAGGGCGATATCTGCCTATAATCTATTACAAGAACCAGCTGCACAATATTTCCCGCTGCAGCACAAAGGTAAGAACTTACCCATCCCACCACCCCCGCTGGATGGCGATATGGTTGCGCACCTGAGACTACCTAACTTCAAGGGGGTGGGGGATGAGGATATGGACCGATTTTGGTTTGTTGCAGATTCTGTATGGACTGCAAAAAATGTGGAAAATGATACGGTGAAAAGGGCGCAGCTGTCCCTAGCATTCGAGGACAGAGCAGTGGATTGGTATATGAGATACATCGCCCAGTACGGGAGTGCATCTATTAAAGATATCAAAGACACTCTGAAGCAACAGTTCTAAAAGCCAAAATCTTACTCTCAACTGGTAGCGGACGTAAAGGACTTCAAACAAGGTGCGTATGAATCGGTGTGGGAGGTTGATCAGTGATTGAAGAGAGCAATCAGGGAAGGAGGATTTGAGTATGATGATAGACAACATACGGAATGGTTCATCGCTATGATGTTACCCCACCTGCACATGCTAATGAGTCACCAAACCTTTGAATCACAGGAAAAAGTTGTGGATGCTGAGCACTATGAAACTAGAAGTTGCACCGACAGAGGATACATCGGTAGGGGTCCAGCAAATTCAGGAACAGTTGGGAGCTATCCATATGGAAATTCAAAACCTGCGAAAGGAGCGAGGAAAGGACGCCCACGCAGATCTATGGTGCATACGATGTCAGGTACCTGGCCATACAAAGGATCAGTTCCCTCTACTGGAAAATTACATGTAGGTGGGAGGACTTAGTTCGGTATGACCAGGAGCAAGTGGGGAACCCATCCTGTCATGACCAGGCTCAAGCGGACCTGTACTATGGTGCGATGACTGCCATGTAGTAGGACTGCATGATACAAACCATTGCCCTCGGCTAGGCGCATATGTCTTGGAACTGAAGCAACAGTGGTGCAAGTTCTGACAGTTGGTAGGACACGATAAGAAGAATTGTCGCACTTACAACTTGATGATAGATCGTGGGAACTTGTATAGGGTACAATTAGACCCTGCGTCACCAAGAACGACAACAAGCTTCAGAGGCTCTCCAGCACGAGGTAGAGGAGTTCGGGGAGGAAGTACAGGACGAGGACGTGGGCAGTTAGTCTATTATAACTGCGAGGAGCTGGGACACTTCGCTAGGGACTGCCCAAATCCCACTAGGAAATCGTGCAAATATTGTAGATAGCTGGACCATGTGGTTGAAGATTACCCAATTTTAATAGCCAAGATGCAGGAAAGATAGCCCACCCCTACACAGAATGTGAAAAGGGTTAAATTCGAGCTAAGAAACATAGACCCGAGTGTAAAATTCATAACACGCAACGGGATGGTCACCCAAGGAGAAAAGGAAGCACCTGCCAGGGATCTTACGCCTTCTCAAGAAGGAGCGCACATCAGCAAGGAACAAGAGACGAAAGCAGTTGCTGCGCAGATGCCGTCACACCTCAAGATGGAGGAGGGGGTTGAACCCTTTTTACAAGCATGTCTGAAGCTACTACGTAACACACGAGCTGTTAAGAACCTTCAAGCATTAATTCATAGTTGCACAGATCGGCCTGATCCGATTCCCAGAGTTAAGGATGTACACAAGATATACATGTATAAAAAACACTCTGGAAGGGAAATGCGGTTGGCTACCCAGATTGGTGACTACAAGATTGATCAAGTTATTTTAGACCTTGGATCAGATGCAAATTTATTACCTAAATAGACATGGCAACGAATGGAGAGCCTAAATTGGAATGGTATACCATCTAGCTGTGCATGGCAAATCAACAAAAGATCATCCCACTGGGAAGACTACCAAAAGTCATGGTAGATATCGTCGGGGTAAAATTCATAGCTGACTTTAAAGTAATAGAAATCGTGGAAGATGTGGATCCCTAACCTGCACTCCTAGGACTTGACTGGGCGATAGATATGGGAGGTGTTAGCAATCTCAAAAAGCGCAGCATGGTGTTTGAAAATAATGGTACGCGTGTAATAGTACCACTGGATCCCGCAGAAGGTGCGCGGTACATAGAGCCAGCACGCAACGATGAAGAAATGGATCACATCTATAAATTGACTACACAGGACGAAGATTGGATTAACCCCATGGCGGAAGGAGTGCTCTACTGGGAAAAGGACATCGAATGCTTTTTTGACTCTGATGGGGAACTAGAGAATTAGCAAGAACGGTTGCATGAGGTTTCAGCGCTAAGATGTCTTCGGGTTACAAGGAACTTCCACTACGTCTCTGCTGAGGTAAGAGACCTACCCTTCCTTGAGGACGCTGGGGACATTAAGGAGTTTTTACACGCATTCGAAGCTGAAGTTCCCCAGGACCGCAGGCTAGGAGCACTTCCGCTAGCCCTCTGCTGAGCGTCTGCGCGTTGGTGGGATACGCATGGGCTGATATTCCGCACTTTGGAGGAGTGTCAAGATAATATGATCCTGCGATTTGGAGCTCCAGTTAGAAGCTGGACCTAGTGGTTCCTTCGGTTAGAGTACCCGCGCAGGTATTTTCTAGCATGGGAAACACAAGGGTGCAACCGGACTCCAACCGAACAAGTTCGCCTGGCTATCCATGACCTAGGCTTGAGTCCGACTGCGTGGTACTTAAATGTAGAGTTGTACTGATACATGCGCAACTGGAAGAATTTGTGAGTTGAGTCCCTACGAACAGTTAAGGCAGTAGACAGCACAAGAACGCTCATCGTAGCTCTTCCGCACTCGGACGCCCTAACTAAAGGAGCAGCACGCCTGCTAAGAGGTACGATGGCCAAGTTGTTGAAAGGGTACTTGGACCACATTACGAAACCCCTGGCATCGACTTTAATTCAGGATACGTGAGCCACATGCAGGCGTCATCCAAAATTTATCAATCTGTGGGAAAACCTTCAAGTACGAATAACTACCATCAGAACACTGCACGTTGGTGAGAAGGGGAAATTACCATGAAATACAATGGGCGGCAGGCCATCAATACAACAATTAATGGCGAGTTTGTTCCGGACGATCGATGGGAAGTTTCAAGTGGAGTTTACTCTACCATGGGATGGCCCTGGATAGTATAAGGTCGACTGGATGGTTGCGCTCAAGGCTTCGTATTGTCTTTATACCCTGCCTCTATTATTCGCCTACCTGGTTGTTGGGATCTTATACGTTGTCTGGGAAGCTCGTCCTTTTGTTTCTATGGCAGACTCTACCTCTTCGGCACCTCCCAGTTCAGCGCCTGTAGACATCGAGTTGAGAGGGTCTGGGGATGACAAGCTTGATATGATAATTGGCCTCTGGTCCCCTTCAAGAAGAATTGACTTTGAACCCCGTGCAGAGGGGCACCATAGTTGCATGAAGGAAATTCCCGACCTTTACGACCCTAGAATGGTCATAAGACCAAGCCGGACAGTCGCAGGGGATACTGCAAAGGAGGATATGCAATTACCCCAGTTCGCCACCAACACTATCGCAACCAAGTCCCAGCTAGTCCTGTGCAAGAAATGAATGAAGCAATATAGGGATATGTTACGACTTCTCCGCAGTCCCAGATTACTGACTAGCAGAAGCCATATTTGTTCGCTCCCTTGCCCTGTCATAATTAACAACCACGCCTCAACGACCACGAATCTACAAATCAATTTGGTGCAGCTATCTTAAGAGGTGCTACAAAGATTATACACCATTGTGTTGCAAGAGATCCGTCACCGTGGCCGGACTACACGACAGCAGCGGGAAATACCCTCGAAAGTTTGGGCACAACGGGTTGCATGGATCACAAAAGCAACGGATATTATTAAGGAGCAGCTTACTCAGGGCGCTCAGTTGTTTGAGATGGCTACGTAGCTCTAGACATCAGTCTGGTTCCACCCCAAGCTTCAGCATATCCAAGAAGACTTACGACGGGCGGAAGCTGCATTCGATCAGGTTGGAGCTACCTTGCCCTCCCACGTCTCTGCGCAACGTCTAGCCTTCATGAACACGATTGTGGATCTCTTCTGCACCAAGCACGTCCTTAGAAATCGCTTGGAGCCATGGGGTGATACTGCCCTCCAGATATCTCAGAATGTTCAAAACGCCATCGCGTGCCTCCATCGGATATTGGAGTAGGTTACCGCGGCTCCAGACGGCCCTGCCTCCCTGGAACTTGTCATTATTGTGCAACGCACTGCGGCGCAAAATCAGGAAGTGCTCCCTCCGCTCATCAACTCTTTTAATACCTTACATGCGCAAATAGAGGCCGCACCACCATAGTGACTCGAGACAAGTCACAAGATTGTGTTGGGGAACCGTTGGAACAGGGTCTCCTACGAGCTGTAAAACTGGTCCATTTTTTAATACTTTTGATTAGATTTAGTCTAGCGTAGGGGTTTTGGGGTCGGTCAAAGCCCCGAAAGCATTGTAACGGGTAAAAGGGAAAACCAGGGGTTCAAAAACCATGGTTTGCGGACCATAGGAAAGTTTAGGCTAGATTATTATAAATAGAGGAACATTTTGTATTGTAAGGTAGAAAAGAAAGAGTTATTGATGCAAATTGTGGGTTAAGTTGTTTATTTGGGTTTTTGGGGAACGAACTCCTGTTGGCTGTGTGCGCGGAGATCCAGAGTCCAGCTGTGTGCAGACCCTGCTGCTGTGTGCACAGGCTGGGAAGGGGATTGTAAGAAGGAACTGATGAATTGATGAATAAGAAAGGCTGATAGAGAACTGAATCTATGTGTATTGTCTTTTGTGAATCATTGGTACTTACTTCATTCTGTACTTTCGTTATTTAAGCTGTGAAAAACCTGTGTAAGTGTGTTTACTGTATCTAGATCTGTTTTGTTCTGTTTTATCCTATATTGTGCTACTGTCCTAGAAATATATAACTATAGATCTAGCGCACGTGGATGCGAAAGAGGCATATCAACCCTGCACGAGAAGAGGCGATCTGGGTATTACTATGTCGAACGCAGCCTTGCTTGCCTTACCCATCCTTTCTTAGGGTGCGGAAACCTGGTTCTAGCACCCACCCATACTACCTCTGGTGAGATTTTGACTTGCGAAAGAAAGTCACTGTTGAAAGGGCCAGTAGTATAGGGGTTTGTTGGCAAACCTTGAACTCCGAACTTGGGTTAGGACCTCTCGAGCCAACAAAACTAATCATATTACAGGGAGGAATAAAATGCACTCTTTTCAGCTCAAATTGAAACAACTAAAGTTAGAAATAAAATGATGGAAAAAATCAGAATTTGTGGATATCCATCAGGACCAGGTCTGACTGAGAGAAAAAATTAAAGATATTCAGCAGAATATGATCCTCAATGGAAGAATAAAGGCCCTTGCTATAGAAAAAGGAAATACTCTTAGTCTCCTAGAAGAACGTAGGAAACAAGAAGAGATATTATGGAAGCAAAAATCCAGGGTCCAATGGCTGAAGGAAGGGGAGAGAAACACAATTTTTTTTCACAAAACAATGATACAACAGAGACAACATAATATAATTTTCTCATTAAGATATCAAAATGGAAATCGTATGCTACAACATGAGGATATAGAAAAGGTACTTGTTGATCATTTTAAAAATATTCTTACGGAGCCTGATTTGAATAGACGGACTGGAATTGATGTTATAACGAGTAACATTCCTTTAGTTGTAACCAGAGATCAAAACTTAGCCTTATTAAGAGAAATCAGTATGGAAGAAGTAGAAGATGTAGTTATGAACATGCCTAAAAGCAAGACCCTGTGACTGGATGGTTTCACAGCTGAATTCTTTAAGGAAACCTGGAACTTTATGGGTCAAGATATTTGGGACTTCGTAGAGGAATCAAGGAGAAATTAAAAGGTTTATCCAACACTGAATGCAACATTCATAACTCTTATCCCAAAACAGGAAAATTCGGACACTCCTGTACAGTTTAGGCCAATAGCTTTATGTAATGTAATTTATAAAATTCTTTCTATAATTGTGGTTAATAGGCTGAAACCTCTTTTTCCCAGTTTGACCTCTCCTGAACAAACAGGGTTTGTGAAGGGAAGACAAATACTGGATGGTATTATTACTGCCCAGGAATAAATCCATTCTTTAAGGACGCTCAAAGTGAAAGGTATGCTTCTAAAATTGGACCTCTCCAAAGCTTATGAACGTATAAGTTGGCCTTATTTGATAGTTGTACTCAAAGAGTTTGGTTTTGATAATATATGGATACAGCGGCTGCAATAATTCATATCATCTCCTAATTTTTCGATATTGCTAAATGGAATTCCATCTCAACCTTTTAATACTTCTAGAGGTCTCTGACAGGGGGATCCCCTATCGCCATTCTTGTTTATTTTAGCTGTTGAAGGATTGGGAAGATTAATCAAAGCTCACTTAGCGGGAGGACAGTTACATGGTTTAAATTTATGGGGACCTGCTATCTCTTTGACACACCAACAGTTTGTTGATGATATCCTTTTATTTTGTCAGACATCTGTGTGGGAGGCAAAAGCAATTTTAAATGTCTTGAAATTTTTTATGGAAGCTTCAGGTACTTTGGTTAACACTGATAAATTGAATGTGTATTTCTTCAATACTAATGATGCTACACAATTATTTCTAGCTAGAACGTTGGGTTTTAATATTGGCACTTTTCCTATGAAGTACTTGGGTGTTCTTTAAATACATCTTCTTTAAGAATTGCAGACTAGAAAGATCTTATTACTAGATTGAAAAAAAATTACAAAAGTGGCCATTTAGATTTTTGAATGCTCCAGGAAGATTAATTTTTCTCAAATTTGTTCTTCAATCACTTCCTCTTTATCAATTATCTGGGAGGGTGGCTCCTAAAAATATTTGTAATCAAATGGTGAATATTTTTAAGAAATTTATTTGGCAAGGAGCACAGGATTCTAGCAAATGGGCACTTCTGTCATGGGATAAACTAATTAAATTAAAATCAGCCTCAGGATTGGGCCTTCGTGATCCCTATGTTTTAAATAAAGTTATGGGGGGGGGAATATGGTGGCGATGGCTCCAAGAAGGACAAGAACTCTGGAAAATTATTTGGGAGAGTAAACATGATATGCCTCAAACAGTAACAGGAAAATTAAAAGTTGATATTGTCCCTAAAGGGTCTAATATCTGTAATCTAGTAGTAGTTAACAGAAATTTAATCCGTCAACATAGTTTTTGGGAAGTGCGGGAAGGAAGAACGATGCTTTTTTAGGAAGATTCGTGGCAACAAAGAGAAAAAAATTTCGGTCGACTTGACTTAGGGGAACTCTTCCTGTTCACAAACACCCCTAATAGGAGAAAAATAAATAATTACTGGTGTCAGCAACATATTAGTTAATGGAGAAGGTGGAAGGAAAAAATTCATTGGCTAGGATCACCATAAATGCTACAATGGAATAATATTGAAAAAGAATTGAAAACAAGGAAAATAGTTGCTGCAACTGGAAGTGATATTCTTAGATGGGGTTATCAAAGTAAAGGCATGTTTACTATACAGGAGGGATATAATGCTCATGCTCAGAATATACCTAACATTGCAAGATCGATATGGAGAAAAATCTGGTCAATTAATCATTGGCCAAAAGTGGAATATTTCCTCTGGCTTCTAAGTCATAGAAAAATTCTAACCTGGGATCAGTTACAAAAGTGAGGAATGCATGGGCCTTCCATTTGTTATATGTGTAGGAAAACAAATGAATCAATAGAACACATTCTAAACAGTGGTGAAATAGTGGAGATTATGTGGAATAGTAATGCAAGGATATTTATGCAAACAGATAGAGATAATACAAACATAAATGCTACGATCATTAAATGGAAAAAAGGAGGTTTTAAAAGTGAAGTCTTGAATAGAGCATGGCGTTTGTCCCTAGGATTTATATTATGGGGGATTTGGAAAGAAAGGAATCATCGTATCTTCAGAGGAGAATCCAATGATAACAATAAAATATGGCAAAATGTTATTGAGAATATTTGAGAAACAATTGTAGTTGAGAAATGCACAGATGAAGAGTGGAAGACCGAAGGTATTGAAACTAATATCCTTGCCAGATTAAACTTGAAACCTCAAATGTTGTCAAACACTCTTTGGAAATATAATCCCCCTCAGCAAAATATTGATGATAAATGGAAGTTACCTCAAAATGGATTCATTAAACTCAATTATGATGGGGCATCAAAAGGAAATCTAGGTTAGGCAGGAGCAGGAGGGATTTTTAGAAATTCTCATGCTGGAGCTTATAGGGTTTATGCCATGGACATGGGTTATGCAACCAATAATGAAGTAGAACTTACAGTAGTAAAACAAGGACTAATCATAGAAAAAAGAGAAAATTACCATCGACTTATTGTAGAAGGTGATTCGGCAATGGTCATAGGTGTGTTAAGAAAATTGCAGCAAGGAACGTCATGGGAGAAGATAAGTAAAAGTTGGAGGACCTCTAGTCTTATTAAGGAAATAAGATCTCTTATTCAAGAACAGGTAATGAGGTAGCAGATTACGTAGAAAAATGGGGATGTCACAATCTCAGAAGACAATTGGACGTGACTCCAACCGCCAGAATTTGGGATATTGAATTACATTCTCTCCCGATTATTATAGATAGAGATCTAGCTAGTAGTGAAGACCGTCGATTGGGGTGGTCGTTGTCATGTGCCACAGGGTAGGTTAAGACATTCACAATGAATGGATAGAGGTTTAAGCGTGACAACTTAAGCATGCATTCACTATATCGCATGAGGAGGTACATGTCTTTCATTTGGATGATTGCACATTTAGTAAGACAACCTGTACTGTCAGAAAGGCGTTGGAAAACAAAGAACAAGGTAAGCCTAAAGAGGCATATTTGGGATCTGCAGAAAACATTTTACTCTGGCAGGAGTAGTGATTTGAGGCAACAGGCTGGAACTGGTGCATCCATTGTTTAGAGGGTTCAAGCTTGGGTCCAGGGGTATGTTCTTCTTTGCTCCAAATTTATGCTTTTATCCATTAATCATTATACAAGCCAGGATAACAGAGACTCTGAAGTTTAGGGAACAGTTTTAGTCATATGCTGTTGTGAGGTTAGGAATTGTAACTTCATAATACCGCAGGAGGCTATTCAGCCTCGTTCTTGTGATCCATGTAAGATTGTGAAGTTCTCTTTCATAATATCTACATCCTTCATGCATGTATGCAAGTTTAGTTTCACTAGGCATTTGAATTTGTTTGAAAATTGTTACAATTTCTTTATGCATGATGTTGAGTTCACTTATGTTGGATTTCGCCTTTGTTTGGCATATTCAAATAATGAAGGGGATAATTGGGGTAGCCTCTATTGTCTGTTTGTTTTCCTTGTTGGATTTTGGCAGGGGAAAATCCTTAAATCTGTCTGTTTGCTATTCTACACAAGCGTAGGGGATATTAAAAGTAATTTCTATGGTTATTTTGTCTACCTTGTTTGGTCTCGGTAGGGACATCTCTTGAGAACCCATGGTATTCATAGTGATGACTATTTTCATGCACTCTATTCAGGTTTTAACATTTATCTTTGTCATAATGGGAGTTCCACCTATTTAGTTAGGCTTTTACTGGGTAAGATAGAGAGTCAGTTCTGGGTTCATCTCTATGTCCAGCAAACTACTTGTATAAACCATTTCTTGAATTATCTCAGTCAACGTCACTGTATCTATCATTTTACGAATCATGAGCCAGAGGAATATTTACTTCTGAAGAATAAAATATTAATTGTTATACCTCTGTCCTTCCGTCATACAGGATCATAGATAGTAAATAGAGGTTTAATTCAATAGAATATTCAGAACAGAACTATGGTTAAGAGGCAAACGAGGAAGTGTATGGTTAAAAATCAAGATAAAGGAAAGCAGAAGATGGTAAAATCTACAACTAAGACTAGCAAGCGAGGCAAAAAGACAAAGAAAGAGATGCTAGAAAATATCTCGAAAGCTTACTCTCTTGGAAATCCTCGACAAATCATAAATGTAATTCAGGGATGGGAAAAAGAAAGTTATAGTAATGAGGAAGATAATGAGGCAAAGGAGGAAATAATGGATTTTATTACTGATCCAGGAAATACTAGAGTTCGCCTCTCACTATTTAACCAAACTGTTCATACTTACTGGATACTGAAATGTGTTCTGGCCAAAGCAATGTAAATTCTTCATCCAGGTAAAGAGAATGCAACATCATCAGTAATGGAACTTATTCAGGATATCAAAATTTAGTCCAGCATATCAAGCTGTCACAGTATCAAGCGACAGATCGAATTGGTCGTATTGAAAGGTAGATGCAACAGATGCAACAAGTGGACATGCCTAGCTCCACGACAAAGGATCCTACACCAATAGACTCTTCTGATGGGTAGTATCCCAGTTTAAGTTTTATGAATTTTGTGGATAATGTTTATGTTTGTAGTTGTTATTTAGTTAATGTTTTAAACAGTAAAATGGCCATTGTGATAAGTAGAAGAAGGAAACAATATCAATTTTGGATGGCTTTCAATGCGTTAAGGTGGCCAACAGACTTGGTTTCCTTTGGGCAGGTTGAGGCCAATAACTTTGTATATGATGTAACCTACTTTTTGATGGTTAATAGAAAATATTAAGGACCTACCAAATTCACAAAAAAAAAAAATGTCCCAACTGCATAGTCAAATGTTACAGTTAAAGCACGCTTGAGCTAGAGGATTTCTAGGATGGGTGACCACCTGGGAAGTCCTAGTTACTAGGTGAAAGCCCTGGAAGTGATGATTGACGTTATGTGATTCATTTCACTAGTTTCAATGTTGTGAAACCAGCTCCAAAAATAGAAGAAAAGAGATATAAACGCCTTATAAATAAGCCACTTCGAGGGGGAAACCTCCAATACATTACATGAATGAACAATTCTTGGATGCTACAAATGACAAAACCTCCTTTCTATATATAGGATTCCATGGGGCCACAATGTAATCTTAGTGGGGCCACAATGTTATCCTAGCCGACCTAACAATAATAATGTAAGGGCACAATAATAACATTATGGGGGTTACAGGGGTACAACAATAACAATAAGGGGGGCTACACTAACATAACAAGGGACTACACTATTAATATAGGGATTTAACATACCCCTCTCCTTCAAACAAGTGTTGTCCTCAATGCTTGATTATTTCTTGATGCTTCTGTATAAAATTCTCATCCTCCCATGTGGAATCTTCTACAGGAAAGTTCTTCCACTTGCTGAGATACTTTGAAATTGATCATACTTGTCAAGTTCTTTTCTCTGTGACTGGTTCAAAACTTCTTTCGATGTGATGTTGATCTTCCTGTTGTTTCATTAGATTTTGCACCAAATTTAGGTTATCCTTCGAGAGTTCGAGAACTTGTTGTTGATGCTAGATGTGATCTTCCACTAATTTATCATCCATATTAGCTATTATATGATCCTTCAAACCATCCAACTTAGCCTCCATTTCTACTTTTAAACCATCTATGTCATCTTCGGTTGCTCTTCATAAGATCGAAATTTGTTGCACTTGGTACCGTAATTTTGATATCTCATACTGCAATTCTTCCTCTTCATGCATCATAGTATAGCTTTTTGAGGGCTTAATGGGTATGGAATTATTTTTTGGAGGCATTATAGAACCCAATAATAATAAAAATTCTAATATATGCCCTTGGAATCACTTCAAACTGCTTTTCAAACAAACGTTATGCAATTTTAAAAACCAAATACACACTTTTTTCTTGCTTGTGAGAAGCTCGATATTGAAACTGAATTATCTATGTGATTTCAGATCCTTAATAACTAAAATTTGGCCCTGAAGTAGCCCTCTAAATCTTATTTTGAATGCCACAAGTCTGACCTGATTTGGATTCTTGAAGAACAATTTATGCCCAATATCCTACAATGACCTAATTATGGACTAGTTAAGTAGAGTGAACTTGTACGACTTGCCATGTGTCACTGTTTCCTCCTTCGGCTCTAGAATTGATACAGAAGGAACTACAGTCCATATAATTGCAGCCAATTTTTACATAATCTCAATCTGACGCTCAGAGAGAGATTTATGACTTGTTTCCCACGGTCACCTCTTTGAGATGAAATGCGGAGCCTGAAATAATCCTAATTTCCACATATCATATCTCCAAAAATATTGCGAACCAAGATTTGAAATGTTTACAAGAGCTTCTTCAGGATCTCGACTTCGCTCTGTGAAAATTTCAGCTTCTGAAACCTCGTAGAAAATTATTTATAGCGAAAATTCCACGATGACCTGTTTAGGTTAAATTAAGGAGCCTGCAAAAATCCCTAACTTCCATAGCTCATATATCCGAAATTATTATGAACCAAAATCTGAAATTTTGCGACGATATTCCTCAAGATTTCGGCTTCGCACTCTAAACATTTCAGCTTCTGAACCTTCATAGAACCAAATTTATAGTGAAAATTCCACACTGACCTATTTGGAGCAGCGAAACCCTAGAATCCAAAGCTCTGATACCAAATGTTGTGAAACCAGCTCCAAAAATAGAAGAAAATAGATATCAATGCCTTATAAATAAGCCACTTCGAGGGGGCAACCTCCAATACATTACATGAATGAACAATTATTTGATGCTAAAAATGACAAAACCTCCTTTATATATATTGGAGTCCATGGGGCCACAATGTAATCCTAGTGGGGCCACAATGTAATTCTAGCCAACCTAACAATAATAATGTAAGGGCACAATAATAACAATACGGGGGTTACAGGGGTACAACAATACCAATAAGGGGGGCTACACTAACATAATAAGGGACTACACTATTAATATAGGGACTTAACATTCAATCCCACTTCTTCACCCCTGTGAGCATCACCCGATGCAATGAGTGCTAAGTGGACTATTCAAAAACCATGAGAAATTAGTCAATTACTACTACCTCTCATGGAAATGGTCATAGTTGAATGACTTTCTTAACGAAGTTGAATCCCAAAAAATGATATCTAATAAATAAACCTATTATTTTTAATATTATGTTACATAATAAAATATAACATTCACATATAAATTTACTATTGGCATTTTCTTACAATTATGGACTCGACATTGAACTTTCAAATAAAATCTAACTTTCAATGGAAATGAGAATGCCCCAATTGTATAGCCAAATTCCAAAGAAAAAACAAAAATGTAAAAAATCACTAAACCTATTATTTTTAATATTATGTTTCATAATAAAATATAACATTCACATATAAATTTACTATTGGCATTTTCTTACAATTCTAGAAACATTGAACTTCCAAGTAAACTATAATATTAGCATACCATTGATTGTATACAAATTTAATGTTGACTCTCATGGTAAGTTGATCTCACTTTTACGCTACAACCTATAGTTGACACAACACAAAGAGGAAGGCATAAGTTATCAAGTGTAAATAATAATCAACTATAGTTGACACAACACAAAAAAGAAGGCATAAGTTATCATGTGTAAATAGTAATTATCTATAGTTGACAGAACACAAATGAGGAAGGCATAAGTTATCATGTGTGTTGAGCTCCAAGAATGTTCTTTCTTCCACCACATTCCACTCCATTTCTTTTGTCCATTATTAATCCCAGGCTCAAATGATCAATGAAATTAGTTAAAATTGCTTTAAGAATGAATATTATGACTAACTTGCTATGTTTTTATGATTTCGTCATTGTAGTGCTTTTTGAACTAGGACTAGCTACAGAATGCAGACATTCTGTAGCTAGTTGCCAATTCTGCATCCGTCTTCATGTTTAAGAAGGTTCCAGATGTCCTCTCAGAGAGAAACACACATGATCATATTCCACATCACGCCTTTAGCATTTTTTGCTCTCCATGAAGATTGAACGGAATTCTGTACGTGGTTATGCACGCGGGAACTCAAAATAGGAGATAGACTCCTAATAGGACAAGGACAGTCCAAATGTCCTTTGTCATATTACGATGCCACCTTTAGAGTTCTAGTTCGATTTTAATATGGAAAGATAGTAATCCCTGTATTATCTCAAGTTCTGTTATGTAAATTTGCTATAAATATGCTCGGGAAACCAAGAGACAAAGGTTAGATTTTGGTTAGATTTTATGGTTGACTACTAGATCTTTGAAGTCGGAGAATACTCTGTTTTGAAGTGATTCATCTTTAATGAAAGAAGCAGCATTTCCTTGAACGCGTTGAGTCGATTTTGAACTATATTTCGTGCTACTCTGGTGGTAGAGGGCCCTTGCCTCCTGAGCGGCCTTGTTTATACAGTAGATAAGTATTTTAGTCTCGCTTTTATTTCTAGTTTAAGTAGATTTCTGAAGCTTATGTTCATATTTGTTTATATTTACTATCACAGCCAAACTTACTCTAATCAACTCTTCCAAAATATCATTATGAAGAATAAGGCACAACTGTGATATTGTAGGTTTTAGTTGCTAGTTTACACTAAGTGGCATAGCCAATCTTACTCTTACAAAGATCTTCCAAAATATCATAAAAATGAGTAAGAAGTAGCTGTGGTGTCTTACATTTTAGTTGTATTTGCTTTCATTCTTGTGTTTATGTTCAATTGCTTGGAATAATACAACCATACTTGTTCTCACAAACTCTTCCAAAATATCATTCATATTGAATGAGATGGGTTGCAGAATTCCTTAGGTTAGTTGCATGTTAACTTAGTTATAGCACTCCGGAGGTAGAATGCATGTGGTTCAGCTCTGTCATTTCATTTCCGGTTTGATAATGGCTTTTCAGTTTAACTTCAAATAGACTAGTGGCACTCTAGGTTAGTTTTAGCTCACTGTATTAGCACTCCAGTTTAGCTTTCATCCATTGCATTTTTAAATTATATTAGTTGTTAAATTTAATACCACGGTCTTCATTATTTACAAAACTTATTTTTTTTCCAACCTCATATTAATACATAATCATTTGGACAGAAGTTAGTATCAATCTAAAGGCCGGAGTATTTTGCAAACCTTTTTACCATTTCACAAACAAGCCTTTTCTCAAAGACTATTTTAAAAAGGGAAAGCTATAACTTTTGGAATGAGGCCTAGTGGTGTCAAATTGAGTTGCAGAAAAGAATTAGAAGCTAGTTTAGAATAGAAATCTTATGGTGCTACAAATGTTCTTTTCCAAATATATTCCAATAGACCTTTAATCATGGATGAGATGTTGTAACATTGTAAGTTGATTGTTTGATTGTTTAGTTAGGAGAACTTCATTTACACTTAACTTGCCCATTTCTCAAGCTCTTCCAAAACATCTTTAATGAATGAATTGGACAAGTTTAAGCTCATATTGTGATTTATTTCCTTGAAGTCATTATCAAGCTTTGTATTTTGCTAGCCATAGTTTAGGCTTTGTTTTGTTTCAATATTTGCATTTGTCATTTTCCATCCATAATTTAGGCTTCACTCTATTTTTAACCAGTAGCTTCTTTTCACCAGCATTTAGTTCATTCCCTTGTGAACATAAAACCATAAAAAAAAAAACCAAAAACATCATAAAACACTAGACACAACGTAGTGAGAAACAAATACCTAGGCACATATAGTGCACCACACTTCAGCAGTTTACCAACCCTGGTTGACAATTAATGAACTCAATTTAGGAGACTAGGTTGAGCACAAACATTTTGGTGCCGTTTCCAGGGAAGTGTAACTAGGTAGCCTTGTTTCTTAACTCCCAAAAACAATGATATGCGTAGAGAGAGAGACTCAAGGGGTAGATTCATAAGAAGTAGAAGCAGAAGTTTGATTCCTAGAACACCACTTGTTTCATCAAGATCTAGAGCTAGCACATCTCCAACTCAGACCCACATTCCATCCCTTACTAATCCTAGACTCCCAGAGGACTTAAGATCAGATATTCCATTAGAAAGACCTTCCATTTCATCCACTGAACCTGCCTTAGAAGAAGATTCAAGGACCCCTGCTAGAGACACAAATTTTTCCACTTGCACAGAAGAATCAACTATGGCAGAAGAAGGGGGAGGAGGAGTCTTTAATGGAGAACACACATTATTTGGAGGGGGTAGAGGTAGAGGTAGAGGTGCAGAAGGAGAAGGAGGTAGAGGAAGAGGTAGAAGAGAAATGGGAACCTCTTTTGGGTTTCCTATAGTAGATGAAGAAACCAATACAACCATGAAAAAAATTTCACCCTCTGTCCTTCCAAACTTCTATGGACTTAAAAATGAAGATCCTGAAACCTTCCTATTTGAATTTGAAGTCCTATGTAGAACTTATGACTACTTACAAGATGCTCAAAAACTTAAACTATTTCCTTCAACATTGAAAGGAGCAGCATTGAAGTGGTTTATGAGTTTGATCAACAGCTCTATTAGGACATGGGAAGACATGAAACAAGCATTTCTAGAGAGGTATTTGGATTATTGTATGCCAGTCAATCATAAGGAGGAAGTGTTTAAGATGCTACAAAAAGAAGATGAAAACTTGGAATATTTGTTGGAGAGATTTCATTACAACATCAAAAGAGAAAAAAAGAAAAACTTAGATCAAGACACCTTAAAAGCTCTCTTGTTGAAAACAATTAGGGATGAATGGTTGGATATCCTTAACATGATGGGAAAAGGGGATATATCTCAGCTCACATTACCTAAAATAGCTGAGTTATGTATCAACCTTTCAAGAGGGAAATCTAAAACTATAAAAGGCCCAAGAGACCCTGCTCTTGCAAGGGTAAGTAAGTCTGCTTCTGGGATAGTAAGTAGGGCAGAGATAGGGCATATGCTTGATGAATTAAAATCTGATATCTTAGGGATTCTTAGTGAACAAATAGACACCCTTAAGTTACAAAACAAGCAAAAAGCTGAATCTGATGCTTTAGCAATCTTTTGTCCTAGATGTAGAAAGAAGCATGCCTTAAGAGAGTGTCCTTTGGATGCAAAAGTTGTAGAGACCTGTGTCATTTGTTCAGAAAAACATGAGACCAAGAGTTGTCCTTCACTTCCTGGTCTTAAAGCTATCTTTCAAGAGGAAATTCCTACAAGTTCCACAGAATCTCTCAATTTTGTCTTTAGAAGGCCTTGGCAAGGACCTCAAACACAAGGATTTCATGATCAAATGTATAATCAACCTCCACCAAATTGGAATTCTTGGCAGCAACCTTGGACCCAATTTCAAAATCAATATCAAGCTTGGGCACAAGGGGCACAAAATCCCTATGGAAGATACTCTCAGTACTATTAGTATCCACCATCTTATCCACCATATCCACATTTTCCTCAACAACAAAATCCTCAACAAAATCCTCAAAATCCACAACCTCAAAATCAACCACTTCCATTACCATTTCCTCAAAAATCAAATCAGTTTCCTGCTCAACCCATACCAAACCCCAACAATAAAAACCCTCAGAATACATATATGATAGAAGGCCAACAGTTTCCAACTTATTTAACTACTCCTCTAGACCTTAGTGATGTTCAACTCAGGTCTGGAAGAATACTTGAAAAGAGGAAACCTTCTGTGATTATACTAGAACAAGACAACCCTGAGGAAGATTCTCTACGAGAAAATAAAAGTCTTGAAGAAGACACATCTTTTCAGGACCCAAACATTGAAAAATTAAAACAAAAAGAACCAATAATTTCAACTCCTGTATTAGAGCAGCCATCAACATCTACTCCTATACCTCCCTTTCCAGAAAGATTACAAATTGATAGAGGTGTAGAAAAACAAATTATGGTGCCTAATTATGATTTCCTAGATGAGCTAAGAAATGTTTGCATTAAGATTCCATTATTTCAAGCCATCAAGGAAATCCCAATTTTAGCAAAGACAATAAAAGAGTTGAGCATGAAGAAAACAAGAAAAAGAATAAGAGAGACAAAGAAAATTCAACTGGCAGGAAAAATAACAGACATTATGATGGGTAAGATTGCTATTCCAAAGTATCTAGACCCAGGAAATCCAGTTGTCAAAATTCACATCAATGGAATTGAGATCCAAAACACACTCATTGATTTAGGAGCAACAATCAATATCATGAGTAGACAAATCATGGATAAAATGAAACTTCCTAATCTTCTCTTTACACCCACATTATTACAATTAGCAGACAGATCTGTGATCAAACCTGATGGGGTAATAGAAGATATTCCAGTGTCCCTAGATTCTTGGGAGTACCCTGTGGATTTCATGATCCTAACTCCTAAGAATAATCTAGGAGGACATCCTGTTATATTAGGAAGACCTTGGTTAGCTACAGCTGATGCTTTCATTAGTTGTAGATCCGGTGATACATCTCTGATGGTAGTTCAACTAAGAAATTCACTTTGTATCATCCAACAAGGACAATTACAGATTTAGATGATACTCAATGGATAGAGGATGAAGAAGACTTACAACCTCTGTTCACAATTTCAGAAATTAGTGAAGATAGTCAAATTCTGAATACTTTAGAAAACTTTGAATCCTCTTCGGAACATAAACATGAACAATTTCAAGAAGAATCCAACATTGAGTTTTTGTCATCAAGACAGATGTCTCTTCATTCTATGGATAAATTTGGCAGCTCTACAAGTGAGATATTTCCAGGAAAAACTTTAAACATAAACAAGAACCTAGAAAAATCTCAACAAGAAGAGTTATTCAAGATATTACAGAGACATTCTTCTGCATATGCATGGGAGTACACTGATATGAAAGGGATAAGCCCCAAGACTTGCACTCATCACATCTACATAGAGGAAAATTGTAAACCAATCAGACAACCTCAAAGACAGATGAATCCAAATCTTAGGGAGATTGTTAAAGAAGAATTGCATAAATTGTTGAATGTCAACTTTATCTATCCTATTTCAGATAGTCAGTGGGTTTCTCCTTTGGTAATTGTGCCAAAGAAAAATGGTAAATGGAGGGTATGTATTGACTACCGAGAATTAAACAAAGCTACTCTTAAATATCATTTTCCCCTACCTTTCATAGATCAGGTGTTAGATACCTTAGCTAGCAAAAAGTACTTCTCATTTCTAGATGGGTTTAGTGGTTATAATCAAATTCAAGTAGCACTTGAGGACCAAGACAAAACCACATTTACTTGTCCTTGGGGTACTTATGCTTACCGATTATTTCCATTTGGATTATGCAATGCACCTGCAACATTTCAAAGGGCAGTATTAGGAATTTTTTCAGATCTAATACTTGATTGTGTAGAGGTACATATGGATGATTTCACAATTTATGGAAACACATTTGAAGAAGCTTTAGCAAACTTGGAAAAAGTTTTAAAGAGATGTCAAGAAGCAAATCTTTCACTTAGTCATGAGAAATGTTTCATGATGTTTATTGAAGGTATTGTTTTGGGGCATCACATTTCAGGGGATGGGATTAGAGTTGATGAGTCAAAAGTTGAAGTCATCTCTAACTTATCTATTCCAAGTTGTCAAAAAGATGTTAGGAGTTTTCTTGGATTTACAGGGTATTATCAAAGATTTATAGAAAACTTCACTAAGATAACATCTCCACTCTTCAAATTACTTACCAAAGACTGTGAATTCAATTGGAATTCTGATTGCCAGTTAGCCTTTGAGACCCTGAAAACAAAAATTTCTGAAGCACCTATTTTAAGGGGACCTAACTGGAAGTTACCTTTTCATATTTCAACAGACGCCTCAGATACAGCTCTAGGAGCAGTATTGGGACAAAAATACATGATTCCTTATGCCATCTACTATATCAGTAAAAATTTGACTCCTGTAGAGTTAAAATATACTATAACTGAAAAAGAGTTTTTAGTTGTTGTTCATGCCATAAAAAAATTCAGACACTATATAACAGGCTATGAAACTTTTGTTCACACATATCATTCTGCAATTAGATACTTAATGAACACATCAATTACTAATGGCAGAGTTATAAGATGGTTATTGCTTTTACAAGAATTCAACATTACCATTCTAGATAGGCCTGGAAAACAAAACACAGTAGCTGATTTCCTATCTAGACTCCAAAACATCAAAGATGACACTCCAATTGAAGATCAATTTCCTGATGAATATCTTTTTGCAATTTCTACTCAAACTCCTTGGTTTGCTGACATTGCTAATTATTTAGTTTCAGGAAATTTTCCTTCAATAATGAATGCAAGAGATAAAAGAAAAATCATTTATGACAGTGCAAAATATTCATGGGTTGCTAATGAGTTGTACAAGACAGGTCCAGATTTGATCATTAGGAGATGTGTTCGTGAAGATGAGATGCCTGAGATTCTCAAATCATGTCATGATGAACCTTGTGGCGGACACTTTGTTGATAAGAGGACAGCCTATAAGATCCTTAATTTAGGATATTATTGGCCATCCTTGTTTAAAGATGCTAAAGAGTATGTCAAAAGGTGTGACAGTTGCCAAAGGGTAGGGAAACCTTCTCCTTCAGGTGAGATGCCATTACAACCTCAGGTACATATCGAACCTTTTGAAAAATGGGCTTTGGATTTTGTAGGACCTATTAGTCCTCCATCAAGACAAAAGAGATATATATTAGTTTGCACTGATTATGTTACCAAATGGGTAGAGGCCAAGCCATTACTTTTTGCTAATGAAGCATCTGTAGTTAATTTTCTTTTTGAGGATATTTTTACCCGTTTTGGTGTCCCAAGGGAAATTGTTACAGATCAAGGAGCTCAATTCACATCAAGGCTAGTGGAAAAAATGATGGAGAGGTACAAAATCAGACACAGAAAATCTACTCCCTATCATCCACAAGCAAATGGTCAAGTGGAATCTACTAATAAGGTCATTGAAGGGATCCTAACAAAGATTGTTCATTTACATAGAAGAGATTGGGTAGATAGGCTTCCTGAAGCCTTGTGGGCCTATAGAACTACATGGAGAAGCACAACAGGCCATACTCCTTATGAACTTGTTTATGGAAAGCAAGTTTTGTTTCCCATAGAGTTCCAGATTCAAACTTTCAAAATGGTAGTTCAGCTAGGACTTGATCTATCAGAGGCACAAAAGCACAGATTGGAGCAGATTAATGAATTGGATGAGATCAGACAAGATGCAGTTCAGAAAACAAGTATAGTCCAACAGCAAAGGACTAGATGGCATGACAAGTACATCAAGTAGAAGAAGTTCAAAGAAGGTGACTGGGCTCTCTTGTTTGATTCAAAGTTCAAGGATTTTCAAGGTAAATTTCAAACACATTGGCTTGGGCCATATGAAATTGTGAGAATTTTTGACAATGGAGAAATAAAAATCAGGACAATAGATGAAGAAGAGGTTACTTTTCTTGTGAATGGTCATAGATTGAAGCTGTATCACAAACCACTCTCAAGAGAAGAATTTGTCAAGAAGTTCCAGGAAAACAGTGATGTGAAGTTAATGAATAAGAATCTTTCTTCTTCATCAACTTAATTGAATTTTCTGAAGTCAGACATATTGGAAAAAAAAAAAGTATAGATATGAAAACCAATCACTAATTGGCATGTTTATACAGAAAAGATAGAGTGAAAATCAGAATCTTTCTGACACTCTAACTTTTCCATTTTTATTTTTTTTACAAGCAGCTGTTACAAAATCATAAGTGCAGATCCATTTCACTTATGATCCATCTCATTTCACTTCATTTCATTCCATACTTCATTCATTTCATTCCATTCATTCATCCACACTTCATCCATTTCACTTCATGGTCCACTTCATTTCCATTTCAGATCTTTAAGTTTGATCTCCTTTCTGCAATTGAATAATACACAGCAGAAATTGCAGGGCACTTTTTCACTCCATTTCATAGTTGTGATCCATTCCATTCCATTATTCATTTCATTCATACTCCATCCTACCACATTTCATTATTCATTTCATACAACCTTTCATCATTCTAGCTTCAAACCATATTTCAAGTCTTCTACAGGTACATTCTGCAATCAGTTGGACATTCTGCAGCTAGATAAACATTCTACAGCCAGGAAGACATTCTGCAGCCAGAGAGCGTAAAAGCACTGGCTAGTAATCATCTGATTTCCAACAAAATGATCCTGCATATCTATGAACAAGAAAAATCAAGAAGGTCATGAAGACTCAAAAAGTAATGATTTTCAGGGGAGAGCAAAGCATATGAAGATCACAAGAAAATCAAAGCAAAGGCAAAGGTATGAAGTGATTATAATGACATATCATGAAAAATTTTAGCGTAGTTTAGTTGTATATTATTCAAAACGTGTTTTAATTAATTTTGTTGATATTGCCTAACAAATCTCCCGCAAAAACTTTGGATAAAACTCCTTCTGTTCCACCACTTCAAAACCCATATCCGATCATCATTTCAAAATCTAAACGGCTAAAGTGCTAAAGTGATTGGATTGGTCACGTCACTAAGCATTTAATGATGATTTTTGAATTCGTTACAAAATATCTCCACGGTCTTTTCACTCATTGATTAGTTTTCTTTACCTCATCTCATTAATTCATTCCGTAACCACTCCATATCACTCTTTCCCGCAACCAACTCTTAACCATTTCATTCTGTAAAACAGAGGTATCTCTGTAACAACCATTGTTACCGTGAAATAGAGGAAACATTTGGGGAGAAAAAACAACTTGTTAACGACCATTCTCACCGAGAGCATAAGACTGGTGAATTGAAGATTGAAGAAGAGTTATGGGCCTCATCGTGAGAACAGAACCAGTTGGCACTAAATACTTGGAAGGCTATCCCCAAATCCGAGAAATCTTACAACAAGCAGGATGGTTGCAATTCCTTGAAAAATTCAGTGGCTTCCACAAAGAGGTTACTAAAACTTTTGCAAGATCTTTTAACGGGGCAGAGGTTGAAGTTGGAGATATTAAATTCACTGTCACAGAGGCTTTTATTGAAAAAGCAACATGACTGCCTAGACAAGGAGAAAGGTGGTTTAAGAATAGAGAATTCCATAACGAAGCATGGAAGCAGATACTCAAGTCACCAGGTATGGATGTCACTGTTTTTAAAAAGGGTATCCCTAGTTCTGTATTAAAGAACAAATGGAGGAACATGTTGCTTATCCTAAAAAAATTCATCACTTGTGAAGGTAGATATGGTACTTTCTATGTTTACCATATTAGGTTGATAATGCATTTCCTAGAAGAAGAACTTAATTTTCTCTATTTCTTGCTTCAAAGTTTAAAGAAAATGACTTCAAGTGTTCAAAAGAGAATTCAATTTCTGGAGACAACCTTATACCACCATGGTTTAGTCAATATTTTGATTGAACATCATTTGAGCAAAATAGGGGATAATTGGAAAGAATTCTTGGTGAGAAATCACTTTGAGGAACCAAAAGAACCTTCACCTGAACATCAACCTACAAAAAGAAGCAGAAGATGGAAATCCTCCAAAACTAAAACTGGTAAAACAATACAAGAAAGTAGTGAAGAAATGATCTCTGAAAAATTAGTTCAGATTAAGAAGCAGCTTAAGAAAGAGAGGATCATAAGAAAAGTTGCTAGAGAAAAAGGAGAAGGGCCTTCTCAACCGAGGAGGAGCCACAGACTGAGGGGCATACTAAAGAAAACAAAAGTTAAACAAACTGGAGTTATAAACATAGAAGACGAAGAAACACCTACTGAGGAGGATTTTGATGAAGAAGTTCCAGAAATTGATCCTGCACAGCAAGAAATTTACAACTATGTTGAAACATTGGAGAGAAAAGCTTCAGAGAGTAGAGACAGAACCCCTAGTCCTCCACAGTCCGAAATAGATGTGCTAAGAAGAGATAAGTACGAGCTAGAAGTACTTAATAGACATATCAGGACTGAGAATGATATTCTGAGGGAGCAAGTTAAACTAAAAACCAGTATGAACTCAACACTGTCTCTACAAATGGACAAAGTGGGAAAGGCCAATGAAAAGTTGAAAAAGAGGAACAAAAAGTTAATCAAGGCACTTACCAATTTAAGGTTCAAGTTAGTCATCAGAAAGCCCATAAGGCCTTTAACTACCAGGCAAAGCATAAAAAGAGGGTTGGATGTTCTTGCAGAGGTCTCTGAGTTCATGGAATAGTTGCATGAGGACATGCAAGAATCTAACAGTGGGGGTATGTTGAGCTCCAAGAATGTTCTTTCTTCCACCACATTCCACTCCATTTCTTTTTTCCATTATTAATCCCAGACTCAAATGATCAATGAAATTAGTTAAAATTGCTTTAAGAATGAATATTATGACTAACTTGCTATGTTTTTATGATTTCGTCATTGTAGTGCTTTTTGAACTAGGACTAGCTACAGAATGCAGACATTCTATAGCTAGTTTCCAATTCTGCAGCCGTCTTCATGTTTAAGCAGGTTCCAGATGTCCTCTCAGAGAAAACCACACATGGTCATATTCCACATGACGCCTTTAGCATTTTTTTCTCTCCATGAAGATTGAATGGAATTCTGTACATGGTTATGCATGCGGGAACTCAAACTAGGAGATAGACTCCTAATAGGACAAGGACAATCCATATGTCCTTTGTCATATTACGATGCCACCTTTAGAGTTCTAGTTCAATTTTAATATGGAAAGACATTAATCCATGTATTATCTCAAGTTCTGTTATGTAAATTTGCTATAAATGTAGCTCGGGAAACTGAGAGACGAGGTTAGATTTTTGTTAGATTTTATGGTTGACTGCTAGATTTTTGAAGTCCGAGAATACTCTGTTTTGAAGTGATTCCTCTTTAATGAAAGAAGCAGCATTTCCTTGAACACGTTGAGTCGATCTTGAACTAGATTTCGTGCTACTTTGGTGGTAGAGGGCCCTTGCCTCCTGAGCGGCCTTGTTTATACAGTAGATAAGTATTTTAGTCTTGTTTTTATTTCTAGTTTAGGCAAGTTTCTGAAGTTTATGTTCATACTTGTTTACATTAATTATCACAGCTAGACTTACTCTAATAAGCTCTTCCAAAATATCATTATGATGAATAAGGAATAACTGTGGTATTGTAGGTTTTAGTTGCTAGTTTACACTAAGTGGCATAGCCAGTCTTACTCTTACAAAGTTCTTCCAAAATATCATAACAATGAGTAAGAAGTAGCTATGGTGTCTTAGATTTTAGTTGTATTTTCTTTCAGTCTTGTGTTTATGTTCAATTGCATTGAATAATACAACCATACTTGTTCTCACAAACTCTTCCAAAATATCATTCATACTGAACGAGATGGGCTGTAGAATTCCTTAGGTTAGTTGCATGTTAATTTAGTTATAGCACTCCGAAGGTAGAATGCATGTGGTTCAGCTCTGTCATTTCATTTCCAGTTTGATAATGGCTTTTCAGTCTAACATTGTTCACTGTACTTCAAATAGACTAGTGGCACTCTAGTTTAGTTTTAGCTCACTGTATTATCACTCCAGTTTAGTTGCCATCCATTGCATTTTTAAATTATATTAGTTGTTAAATTCAAATACCACGGTCTTCATTATTTACAAAACTTCTTTTGTTCCAATCTTATATTAATACATAATCATTTGGACAAGAGTTAGTATCAGTCTAAGACCTAGAGTATTTTGCAACCTTTTTACCATTTCATAAACAAGCCTTTTCTCAAAATACCATTCTAAAAAGGAAATCTAAAACTTATGAGTGAGGCCTAGTGGTGTTAAATTGAGTTGCAGAACAGAATTAGAAGCTAGTTTAGAATAGAAATCTTATGGTGGTACAAATTTTATTTTCCAAATATATTCCAATAGACCTTTAAACATGGATGAGATGTTGTAACATTGTAAGTTGATTGTTGATTGTTTAGTTAGGAGAACTTCATTTACACTTAACTTGTCCATTTTCCAAGCTCTTCCAACACATCTTTAATGAATGAATTGGATAAAGTTTAAGCTCATGTTGTGATTTATTTCCTTGAAGTCATTATCAAGCTTTGCATTAGTTGTTTGCTAGCCATAGTTTAGGCTTTGTTCTGTTTCAGTATTTTCATTTTTCATTTGCCATCCATAATTTAGGCTTCACTCTGTTTTTAACCAATAGCTTCTTCTCACCAGCATTTAGTTCTTTCCCTTGTGAACATAAAACCATAAAAAAAACCAAAAACATCATAAAACACTAGACACAACGTAGTGAGAAAAAAATACCTAGGCACATATAGTGCACCACACTTCAGCAGTTTACCAACCCTGGTTGACAATTAATGAACTCAATTTAGGAGACTAGGTTGAGCACAAACAATGTGTAAATAATAATTAGCTATAATTGGCACAACACAAAGAGGAAGGCATAAGTTATCATGTGTAATTAGTAATTAAAGATGGAGTAAAGTAATAGGGAGATTATTCATGAATTGTAGACTAGTTGGTTTGACTAGGGTTTATTCCTCGCTATATCAATCTTATAAAAAATAAAATCTTTAAAAACACACAATTAAATTAAAAAGGAAAAATCAAAAGCCATATAGCTATGTTGTTTATTGTTCCACAAGTTTTCAAATTTTGTGTCTAAACACTCCAAAGAAAAACCTATTACATTCCCGAATCAAAGCATGACTTTGACTTTAAATAATACTCCCAATAATCCATAATACTAAATATTCTATAATATAAACTTAAAATTTTTCTAATATTAAAAACTTGATAATTAGCATAATATATATTCATCACTATCATGAAATAAGGCTAAAATTCTTATAATCCTTAAAAACATGATAACTAACTTAAGGCATGATTACTCGTCCCTTCTTTGAGACTATTACAATTCGGTCATCTGTCACAAATTCCACATCTTCAAGAAGATGGTGTACCATTTCATCTTCCTTTTTCTCCCTCTAATAAAATTAACAGAAAATATTTGATTATAAGTCTCTAGTTTCTCTACCCTACATAAATTGAGGGCTAGGGTTATTAAAATTTTACATTCTACTTCCAATATTACTAGTTGCTTCTTAAGTTCCACTATACACTCCATAATTTCCATTATCTCAAAAGTGAATTGTCTTTTTATCTCATGAAATTTTGAAGTGATAGTGAAAATTAAGACTTTATTGCAATTGGTATCCTCTTCTTGCATTTCTTGTAGTTCTCTAATATTCATCACACTCATACTCTAACCTATGTCTCTTGTATATACAACCTTATTAATAATATATCTCTTGTATCATACATCTTATTCCCTAAATGAGCCTATGTAACTTGGCTTCAAAGCAGTCACACACATAATCTAACCTATGTCTCTTGTATATGCAACCTTATTAATAATATATCTCTTGTATCACACATCTTATTCCCTAAATGAGCTTATGTAACTTGGCTTCAAAGCAGAGGATGCTTCCAAAGAAGAAAATCAAAGGGCATATAAAAATGAAAAGTTGAGGAAAGTACTACTTCTATGATATAAAAAAAAACAATGACCTAAGAGCACAATTGTCCCTATGCTTGGATAAAACTCCAAGGGGGAGATTCCCTGAGAACTTACAACAAACCAATAGTAAACCAAACAAAAACCAAAATAAATCGACATGGGTTCTTATTAAGCTTACCCCAAACACACCTTGAGCAACAAAACTATAAAATCACCTTGAACAAAAAGAAGGAGAACATCCTTTAAGTGCATTCATAGCTCCGTACATTTGAAAGGACTTATGTCCCTTCTCATTACTATCATTACTATCTCGAGGCTTAGTATGGAATCTGAGATTGTAAATCATGTGACAAATTGATTTCTTGATATGTGTCCTTGTACCCATAGTTGATTGGGGGATAAAATGTTGACTAAAGATACCATTAATCATAAACACCCCCTCTTTTAATATTTATCCTTTGATTTTCCCATCGATATGTTCACAATTGTTCCCCTGCATGACATGATAGTATGGGATTTTGTTCAAGGTGATCCCCTCTTGTTTGATTCGTGTAATAACTTATGCTAAGGGGTTGTCAACTAACAATGAGGTATAAACTACATGATTTATGGTTATCTTGGAGTGTCTTATTACAACCAATAATCGAGAACGTGAGCCTTTAGTTATTTCCAATGCTCGTTGCTTGATTGTTGGATACAATATCAATTTCCCGCGTGAAATAACATATTAGTTGTTCTTTTAGGTTCATGATGACCACCCATTCCCGTCACCCTATGCATCTTAAGAAAAGAACATTCAAACATAACCCTCTCCACTATTTTGAAAACTCATTAATGTATTATATTGAAAAAAGCTCCTAAACTTGTAAAATCGCCAAATAATTTAGCAATAAAAAAGTGATAATTTTTTATCTTTGTATGACCATCTTTTCATAATAGCGTATTAGCAACATGTATGTAAGGATATTTTAAGTCTTTGTTCCTAAATTATATTATATTTAAATACCGCATAAAAAGAAAAATTAAATGATCGTATTGCATTTATGCTTTTTATACACTAAAAATAATCTTCTATTTATATATAATATAAAAGATATTACACTTGTTCCTCGTTGTGCCTTACGTGCCTTAACACTGAGGAAACGAAGACGACAAATAATGAAAATTATCCTTAAGAGTTAGCTTTATTCATTCTAACATCCCTATGATCATGATTATAAAAAGACATAATTATGCCTATTAGTATCCTATAACATAACATACCAAAAAATTAAAAAATGAAAGATAGAGAATGATTTATAAATTATTATAGATATTTCATTGTAACAGTTTAACACAACATATTTCCTTTAAATATTAATTGCTATTTCTTTTTGCTTAAATATATGAAATAGTTGAAATGAAAAAAGAAAAAAATGAAAAAATAGGAAACTCAAGATTTACCTTGCGAAACTTATTATTGGAGAAAACCAACTAGATGAGATGTTGCTCTACTCTCTTTTCTCTAGTACATTAATATGGGAATCTTTGTCATAGGTAGGTAGTTGAGAATTTTCCCATGAATATCTTATAATGATAGAATACAAGATTTCCTCATTGCATCAAAATTTCTCTCATGTCATTCCCATGTGCATCTACCTCTACTTCGAAGCCTTTTGGAAGTTTGGTAATGCAAGAACTGGTGCTTAACTAATATTTCTTTTCAACTCATTAAAATATTTCTACTGATTCTTCATCCACTAGAAACTCCTACAACACATTATTATGGCATGGAATGGTGCAACTAGTACTGAAAATAAAGCTATGAACTTTTGGAAGTATTGTGTTGCCCAGAAAAAGATACTAACTTCAATAACATTTTTATGAACTGGCTTTTTCATGATGACCTCCATTTTTTTGTGAGATCTATCTTGAGCTCCCCTTCATTGATCACATGCCCCAAATATACCAAATTCTATTGAGAAAAGTAAAATATATTGATGTTATCTACTAGTTCATATTTTTTCAAAGTCTTTGACATATGTGTGAGATGTGAAATGTGTTGCTCACAAGTAGCATTGCAAACCAATATATCATCCAAATAGGCTAAAAATAAATGAATCTAGATATGGGTGTAATGCATCACTCATCGGTCTCATAAATGTAGTTGGCGCCCTACATAAACCAAATGGCATGAACAATCATTCATACAAACCTTGTATTGTTTTGAAGGAGGACTTCTAGGTGTACCTAGTCGTATCCAAATTTGAGATCGAACTTTGTGAGGTATTTTGCATGTTACAATTGGTCTAAAAAATCATTAATATTGGGTATAGTGTACTAATTCTTGAGTGTAATCTTGTTCAATGTTATATATTTGGCACATATTCACCAAATACCATCATTGTTTGGTACAATTATTATAGGTGACCCACAAGATGATGTGTTGGGTTGCATCCGTCTTGCTTTAGAAGCTATTACAATTAATTCTTCACTTCATTTTCTTCCAAAATGTACTTTATATACAACCCAATATTAAATAATGGGGAGTATGGAAATAAATCGATTTTGTGTTCCACTTCACTCTTGGGTGGTAGTCCTTTATGCTCTTGGAACACTCATTTATATGCTTGTAGAAACTCCTCCAACTAATGTTTCTACTCTTTAGTATGCCCCTTCAAGGATGAATTTACTCTTATTGATTCATGATCAAATTTATTTTCTATTAAGAAAAGTAAAACATATTTCTTACTAGAACTAACCAACCTATTGACTTGGGTCACACTTAGTAGCAAGATTTGGCTTTCCTTTATCTCTGTTGATTATGTATTACTTCCCATCCTTGATTAGGTGGTACTAGTTGGCTCTATGCATGAAGATTTCATCCCTCATATATAATTCAAGGTTTCTAAGTGACTACTCCACATACATCAAGGGGTACCACACCCAATTCCACTTCATGAATGAAATCAGAATTTATAGCAAATTCAATATTACATTATTTTATTACCTTCATTTTATGCATCCTTGTTTACCCATCCCAATTTTTGAAGAGTGTAACTAGTGTTGGTCTTCATAATTGTATTTGAGTGACGATGTAATATATTTTTCAAAAGAAAGAAAAATAATTTTTATTATAAATGAAAATGAATTATTAAAGCATGGGTTTCATGCTTGGGTCAATGTTTAATAGGTCAAAGCCTCCATTTTAGGCTTCTAGGGCCTATGTTAAGATTCCTTTTCCTTGACATATTGAAATATAACCTTCTTGGGCTCCCCGAGTCAAGAAAGATACATTTTTTCTTGTAAATTAGGTATTCTAGGCCTCCTCCACCAAGTTGGCCTCAAGGAAGGACAATTCGGCCTCATCAAGGTAATTCGACCTCATAGACTCACTATATATTGGAGAAAATCAGCTCATTTGGTGTACATATCTCATCAGTTAGAATTGCATAAGCCGGAAGAAGTAAAAAGTGTGAAATTCAATGAAGAAGGGGGAAAGGGCTAGCAAAGGAGAAGGAAGTCTTTATCTATCTAAAGAAGTTGAAATTTTATCTTTTGTATCAAATGCGAAGGAGTTGAAGCTACAAGAGGTACACAATTGCAATCTTAAAGCTGGGTCAAAATTATGATGTAGTAGGGTCGAAAATCTGTCCTTAAAGCAATATTAATGCAATATTGAATCAATATTGATGCAATATTGAAGGAGTGATGATGCAATATTGTTGCAGTCGATCTTTGAAGGTTGGAAGAAAAATTTAAGGGATCACTTCGTGGAGGAGGAAGGTCTTTTGGTCTAAGGTCAAGTGGTCAATCTCAACTTGAATTTTCTAGTGGAAGAGTTTGAATGGGTTTTCCCCTATGGAGGGGTTTTAGCCCTAACTGAGTGCTTACATTTGGTGTCATTGAAATTATTTTTTTGTTTTTGATGATTTCTTGATGAAAAAAGATAAAATAAGAACATAATAATGTTAATAAGAACACAACAATATCACAAGTAATTGTCGACATAAGAAAATATTCCTTCCTTTCCAATTTTATACCATGGTATCGGAGCTAAGGTGAAGAAGGAAGAAAAAGTCAAATTGAAGATCTATTGAAGAAAAGGGGACCAAGGGAAGGTCATAAGAAAAGAATCCTACTATTTATAGGAAATATGTCAACTAAAATGAAGGGACAAAACAAGCTAGAAGGATGCTCCAACTAGAGAGCATGGAAAAAGAGGATAGATCATATCCTCGCTAAGCACAAAGTTTTGGATCTTGTTCAAGGAAAATTCAAGAATATTGCAGATGATTTAGGAAAGGAGAAGTTCAAAGAAACTGAAATATTGGCCATGAATATAATAGTATAAGGAGTAAAGGACAACTTAGTTTCATACATGTCCAACATAGAGTCTGCTCAAGAAATGTATGAATCTCTTTCCAAGTTATTCACCCTCAATAAAATTGGTCAAATAGCTAGCCTAAAGAATGAACTAAGGACAATAAGGATAACATGAGACGATATTGCATTATCATATTTTTTAAGGATATCTAGAATAAGATATGAACTTTAAGAAATAGATGAAGTTGTACCAGAAAAATAACTCATAATTGTTTCTCTTCTAGGTCTGCCAAAATCTTGGAGTGCTTTTGTATAAGGAATTAGTAGTTGGAAGGATACTCCAAAATTCGAACGAATGTGGAATGCATGTATTAAACAAGAAGCCTAGATATCATTAGTAAAAAATTAAAAGAAGAATGAAGAAGACAACACCCCTAATTCCTATTTTTCTCATCACAAGATGAAGGGAATCTTCAAAAATTTCAAAGGACCAAAGAATGCTATAATTTTCATAAGATGGGTCATTACAAAATTCATTGTCCTAAATATCCAAGGAACAAGAAGAGAGAAATAGAACATGTGAATATTTTTTATGAAGCTCCATCAAAGAAGAACAGGACAAAATAATTTGAAGACAAAGACTTATTTTCTAGAGACTCTTAGGGATACTGTCCCTTACATATCCTACTTTAGTTCTAGAAATGTTATATTTTATGTTTTTATTTCCATAGTTAATAGATTCAATATATTTTGTTAGAAATTCTTGAAGTTGTTTTTAAGTTGTAGTATCCCATAAAAGGACCGGTATAAGAGGGAGACTTCACCATTCTACGAAAATATAAGTATATTGTCTTATGTTTCATCTTTAATGTTTAGTTTCCTCCTAACATCAATATATATTTGTATTATAAACTCATAACTTTTTTATTTATATTTTCCTTATTAAGAAAGCTTGAAGAATACATAGAGGTTGTGGTGGAGACTTCAAAGGAAATCCTTGAATCATGAAAGAGGTTATGTTGCAAAGGAATCCCTTTGAGAACTAAAATCGTACAAGGTTTGGTAAAAAACAACTCAATCTATGTCTTAGAATATAATTTGTGTCACAAGTTTCTCTCCATACAATAGGTGTGATCATTCTTCTTTTGAAATTTTCTTTATATTACTAACATATTTATGTCTAGGGTTATGAATCATAAAGATCTCATTGAGGTGATTAATCATTAGATTGAATCTATGATCCTAGTTGTACTATCATTTGATCATTATTATGAAACCCTAACCCTTAGGGTTCACTGTAAAACCCTAGCCTCTTGTTATTAAGGGTATGCCAATGTTAATAATGAAACCCTAGTCTACTTAGGGTTTGTTGATAAAATCTAGAAATCATATTCTATTGAAATTTAGGGGTTTTGGTAATGTCATAGTAAAAACCCTAGTCCGTTAGGGTCTTTTGTTAATGTCTAAATGAAACCATACATATTTAGGTTTTTTGTGAATTAAGGTTTATTAAAAAAAAACTTGAAATAACTAAAGTAATATCCTAGGAATGAAACCCTAGGTATATATTCATCTGTATGATTGAAACTCTAGTCTGATCAAAATTGTTGTATATCTAACTTTGATGTATTGATGTTTGTATCTAGGGTTTACCTAATAGATATTGATTTAAGATGTTAGTGCATGATTATGAAATCCTAGATATGTATATGCGAGTATGCTAACTTAATTGTTGATAATCATGTTTTAGTTTGTGAAATCTTGGATCTATAACAAAACCCTAGTAGAGATTGATATTCTAGGACATGATGATATAATTTCATAATTTAGTTTTGATAATAAAATCTAGGGCTTACAACAAACCCTAGTATATTCTAACATGTAATTCTAATAGCTTATTGTTGAAACCTTAGATATATAATACTATGATTGAATTGGTACCTTGATTGAGTTGCAAATATCTAAGGCTTTGAGTCTCGGAGATGGAGTCTAGGGTTTGTGATAAAACCCTAGAAAGTTGTTGAATTATAGTATATAAACGATGTGACCCTTGTTAATGATGAACCTAACTCGGTTTGTTTATGTATTTTATGAATGTTTTGAAGCTTCCATTGTAATGACATAATTTTAGTTGAGTGCATGCTTCTATGTATTTGAATTGGTTTTACTAATTCTATTAAAGTTTTGCAAGTCCATAATATTCAAGATATTTTCGCAATTAAATATGATAAGCATGATTAAGGAAACTATAAGAATGAAGATGATCAAAATGACCTTGATGCTATAAGAAAGAATGAAGCCTTGGAAAGTTGAATTTTCTATGATATTATAAAAGAAGGAAGTTGTTGATCTCTCTAAGTTGAGAAGGATATTGGATAGAAGAAAATAATATATCTCCCCAGTTAAGAGGTAGCGCATATGATGAAAGTAACAAGCAATACCTTGAAGAAAAAATGAATGAAACTACTACAGGAAAATTACTTGAGAAGTACTAAGATTGCATTTGGTGTTGTGTAAGAATTGAAAGAAGAAAACTTCCAATAATATGTATTTGGATAACTTGATGATGATATAAGAAACACCAGAATGATTGAGGACCCTAAAGGTTTGTGTTTACTTGTATATATTTACTTGAAGGTTTATTACTAATTGGGTTGTGTATACAAGTAAATCTCTCCATAAGAAGGTTGAAAATTTTGGAAGCATGCTTGGACAGGTGGATATATCTAATTTAGTTCATAAGGAGAGATGAAGCATCTTGTGTAATACAAAATGCTTGGGAGGACATGTGGTCGGCCTATGTGTTGATGTATAGATCCAAAAGTAAGGAGGGATGCATTGGTCATGGAGATCCAACCTTGGATACACACACACACACACACACACACACACACACACACACACATATATATATATTTGGGTTAGTAATAGAGCTTAAAATCCCAATGGTACCTAGAGTGGCTAAAGATTGATTTCACCTTAGTCCCCCCTAATTAGAGTACCCTGGTTAGGTATCTAATATATAGCACCACGTGTGTGCTATGACTCTTCATATATAATATTACTTTGAGATATTCCATGTACCTATATATGTAATTATGAATACCTCACTAGTTAAGAGGGAGTGTTGAAGAATGTAACTAGTGTTGGTCTTCATAATTGTATCTGAGTCATGATGTAATGCATTTTTCAAAAGAAAGAAAAATGATTTTATTAGAAATGAAATTGAATTATTAAATCATGGGTTCCATTCTTGGTTCAATGTTTAATAGGTCAAATCCCCCATTTTTATCTTCTAGGGTTTATGTTAAGAGTCCTTGTCCTTGTCATAATGTAATAGACCCTTCTTGGGATTCTTGAGTCAAGAAAGAAAATTATTTTATTGTAAATTAGGTCTTCTAGGCCTCATCCACCAAGTCGACCTCAAGTAAGGACAAGTCAGCATCAACAAGGGAATTCAACTTCACAGACTCACTATATATTGGAGAAACTTGACTCATTTGGTGCAAATCTCTCACAAGTTCGAATTGCAGAAGAGATAAGTAGTAAAAAGTGTGAAATTAAAGGAAGAATGATAAAAGGGATAGCGAAGGAGAAGGAAGTCTTTATCTAGATAAGGAATTCAAATATATCTCTCTCTTGTATTACACATGTGAAGGAACTTAAGCTACAGGAGGGTTGAAATTATAGTCTTGAAGCTGGGCTGAAATTATAATGTAGTAGGGTCAAAAATTTGTCCTTGAAGTAGTATTGATGCAATATTGAATCAATATTAATGCAGTATTGAAGTAGTGTTATGGAGTATTATTGTAGTCTATATTTGAAGGTTGGAAGAAAAAATTAAGGGTAGACTTGGTGGAGGAGGAAGGTATTTTGGTCTAAGGCCTTGGTCTATCTCAACTTGAATTTTATAGTGGAAGAGTTTGACTAGGTTTTCCCCTATAGAGGGGTTTTTTCCCTAGTTGAGTTCCTACATATGGTTTCATTCATCTTCATGTTTTTTTTTATGATTTATTGATGAAACAAAAATGGAATAAAAAAATAAAAAATTTAATAAAAACACAAGAATATTTCAGCATAAGAAAATATTTCTACCTTTCCAATTTTCTAACACCAATGTGTATGGACTAGGATGATCACAAAACGTCCAATCCAAGCTTGCTGACTATATCTACTACTATGATATTATCCTGTGAAACATATTCGAATAGAGCATCTAACTTGGTATTATTGGAATGGATCTTGATGTGGAAGACTTTAGTCATATCCTTATCTTTTTGGTGATGATAGCTACTAAAATCCACCTCCTTTTAGACTTGTGTGTAGAAAATTTTCTCATCCACATCAAAGATGGTTTTGACTTGATTGCTCAAATATATGGCTACAACATTGTTTTTTCTTTGCATCCTTCTTGCATTTCTTCAAGTTCATCTCTATATGTACGCTCCTAATTTTTATTTTCCCAAAAAAGAAAAAAACAGGGAAGAATTGCTTTTGACTAAATGGAGCATTAGGATCTTAGACTACGAAAAGGAAAAGGAAAATAATGACATTAAAATGTATCATCAGGGATATAAGTGAAAATATTCCCATTGTAACTACTACTTCATTAGGATCAAGAAACATTTTCAACTATGTTTTGTGAGCCCTTTATGTCTCGTTATTAGAAAATGTTCAATGTCCAAAATGAGTAGTTTCCCAGAAATTAGTAAAACTAAAATTGAGAAGAACTCGGATTTATGGTGATGCTTATATGTATCTAAAACAAAATCAATTTGAAAGTGTCTTATTGGATTTTAATATTTAGTAGTGGAAAATGTTACTTGGGGTTAACAGCACAGGGCACGGGGAATATTTTTTGTCCCATGTTGTATCATTGTCTCTGCTATGGGATTGTGAAACCACAATACCAATACCATAGATGATTTCTCTAAATAATTCCTTGATATTTTTATCCAATGAGTCAAGTCTGAGGCCCCTTTCCTCCTCTACCTAAGTAATTAAATCCTTATACATCCAATACAATATAATAATCCTAAAAATATTGGTATCCCTATTTCTAAAGAAGCATGGGTCTATAATTGACCCTTCAAATTCATCTTTCTTTTTTCATTATATATTAATTTTCTTTTATCCTTTATTGACACTTCCATTTTCCTAGTTATCCCCTAATTTGAATAGAAAACGTAAAGTGGAAGTAGCTATCTACCGCCCAAGCTTCTTTCTTAGCCCTAGTGATGTAGTAGGGGGTTTCATAGGAACATAAATTTTAAGTGCTAGTTTTATACCTTTTAACTGACAAATGTTTCTTTTATTATTGTCCATTTCCATATCCCGCTTATCATATTCAATGCCAAAATTGGATAGGATAGAAAATATGAGGAAATGGTGAGATATAGAGGTAATGTATAATTCTAGCCTCTAGATGCTATGGGAAACTAGGGTCATGGTTAAGAAATTATAATCAAGGAGGACCAAATATCCATAGGAAAGGGAAATTTCAATGCCCAAAATATTTTATTTTACCATCTACCTCACACTCCCTCCTAGGTGTCCCTAATTGAAGGGGAACCCAAGAACCAATATGAAATAGAATTATACAAAAAAAATAATAAAATGGAGAAAATTACTAAAACTTGTGAACCAAAGAGCATGAAAACCATTGTCACCTTCTCTATACTTACCCAATGACTTCCAAACACCACCAAAATTTTGTGTTGGTTAGCCTCAAACTTAGCCTAGAATACATCCTTGTTATTTCCTTTTATGATGTACATTAACATCACCATAACCAAACATTAGAGCTCAATACACCATTGGGAAAGACTTGAGTGATTATTAAAACCACTACTTTGTGCCTCCAAATCCCCTACAATCATATTTTGTACTTGGATTGATGTTCTTAACACCACATAACACGTTGGGGCGTCATGACATTAGTCCCTAACACCTCATTTGAGTTACATTACATCTATCTTAAATGGGTATGGTATGTGAAGTTAAAATTATGATGCTTATATATATATATATATATATATATATATATATATATATATATATATATATATATATATATATATATATATATATATATAAGAATTAGTATTTCCTTTCCTCCATGTCATCCTACCTCTTCTTGACATCCAACAAGGATTTAGTTGAGTCCATAATTTTATGATCCAACAAGTCATTCTTTCCTAATTCCAGGATCTTTTGGGGCTTTTCCATGTTAAAGGATGCCAACTCGAAACAAATAGACACACCAACCTTAAACCAGTATCCAGGAAGGAACAAAATCCATAGATATCTACGGGATATCGAGAGTGTTAGGTCCCTATATTACTAGTATAGTCCCTTATTGTTGTTAGTGTAACCCCCTTATTGTTATTATTGTACCCTTGTGACCCCCATATTGTTATTATTGTGCCCTTAAATTATTATTGTTAGGTCGGCTAGGATTACATTGTGGCCCCATGGACTCCTATATATAAAAAGGAGGTTTTGTAATTTGAATCATCAAAGAATTTTTCATTAATGTAATGTATTGAAGGTTGCCCCTCGAAGTGGCTTATTTCTAAGGCATTGATATCTCTTTTCTTCTATTTTTGGAGCTGGTTTCACAACATTTGGTATCAAAGCTTTGAGATTCTAGGGTTTCGCTGCTCCAAACAAGTCAGCGTGGAATTTTCATTATAAATTTTTTTCTATGAAGGTTTAGAATCTGAAATTTTTAGAGTGTGAAGCGAAAATCCTGTGGAACATTGTCAAAAAATATCAGAGCTTTTTTCACAATATTTTTGGAGATATGATCTGTGCAAGTTAGGTCATTTTTGCAGACTCCTGAATTTAACCTAAATAGGTCATTGTGGTATTTTTGTAATAAATTTTTTTCTACGAAGTTTTAGAAGCTGAAAGTTTTAGAGTACGAAGCCACAATCCTGAGAAACTTCATCAAAAAAATTTAGATATTGGTTCGTAATAGTTTCGGAGATATGATCTGTGGAATTTAGGGCGTTTTGAGGCTTCTGAATTTCATCTCAAATATGTGATTGTGGGAAAATATTCATAGCTCTCTCTCTGAGCATTGGATTGGAATGATGTAAAAATTGGCCACAAGTGCACAGACTGTAGTTTTTTATCTATCAATTTCAGAGCCAAAGGAGGAAACAATGACAGGTGGTAAGTCATACAAGTTCGCTCTACTGAACCAGTCCAAAATTGGGTCATTGTGGGAGATTGGATATAAATTTGTCTTGAAGAATCCAAATCAGATTAGACCTGTGGCATTTGAAAGAAGCTTTAGAGGGCTACTACAGGGCTAAATTTCAGATATTAAGGATCCACAATTATAGAGATAATTCAATTTGAATATCGAGCTCCTCCAAAGCAAGTAAAAGGTGTGTATTTTTTTTTTTTTCCGAATTGCATAAGTCTTGTTTGAAGAATCAAGTTGAATTGATTCCAAGGGCATATTGTAGAATAGATATCAGTATTGGATTCTAAAATGGCCCCTAAAAATAATTCAACACCCATTAAGCCTTTTAAAATCTCTACTATGACTCATGAAGACAAATAATGGAAACCTGACATATCAAAATTACAAGAGCAAGTGCAACAAATTTCGATCTCGCAAAGAGCAACAAAAAATGACATGGAAGTTTTGAAGAAAGGCGTGGAAACTAAGATGGATGGTTTGAAGAAAGGCGTGGAATCTAAGATGGATGGTTTGAAGACTGGCATGGAATCTAAGATAGATGGCATGGAAGCTGGCATGGAATCTAAAATGGAAAACATGAAGAATGATCTAAAAGAAGACATGGAAGGTTTAACAAAGTTGATACAAGAAATGTTTCCTAATGGTGAAAAGATAGTAGAGGAAACTCATGATGAGAACAAAATAAATGTTAATCATGATTTCATAAAATCTAATGTTGGCGGGAAGCACCACCATATTCCAAAAATGGATATGAGAAAGTTTGATGGAAAGGATCCTGTAACATGGATACTACAGATGGAGCAATATTTTGATCTCCATAATGTGAAAAACACACAAAAGGTACGCATTACAACTTTACATTTAGAACAAAATACATTTGTATGGTTTCGGTGGCTTTTCTTCCGTAAAAAAATTGTCACTTGGTCAATTTTTACAGAGGAAATGATAGCACATTATGATGATACAAAGAGCAACACCTTCTTTAGACAATTGATAAATCACAAACAAAAGGGTTTAATGGGGGAGCACATTGAGGACTTCCAAAAATTGAATATAAGGGTAACTGATATTCCAGAGGAACATAGGATTGATCTCTTCATAGGTACTTTAAAGGATAACATCCAACATGAAGTTCGTGTTTTGGAACCTAATTCATTGGAGAAGGCATTCAGGTTGGCAAGAAAAATTGAATGTAAAATTATGGCGATAAGGAAGCCTACCACTCACTTATATAAAGAGGGAAGTGTTTCTACTTATAGATTTCCACAACCTACAAGGTTGACACCACAACAATTGGAAGAAAAAATAGCAAAAGGGCTTTGCTACAGTTGTGATAGAAAATACACTAAAGGTCATAAGTGTACTGAGAAGAAATTATTTTACATAGATTGTGAAGAGGAAGAAGAAAATGAACAAGAAGAGGATATACACCAGGAACCAACCCAAGAAGAGGAAGAAATGAGTCCGACCATATCGTGTAATGTATTGGCAGGAATTACCACTCCTCAAAATCTCAAGATAGAAGGACATATCAAGAAGAAAAAGGTAATAGTGTTGATTGATTCAGCACTACTACATTTGGCGGAAATTCCGACACTTGGTTCCGACGCTTTTGACCAAATGTCGGAAATTTCCCCAAATTTTTTCCATCCTGCCCGAAACCCTCGCTATACCAACGTTTATAGAAAAGTGTCGCAATACCGACACTTAGACAAAGTGTTGCAATTACGACGTTTGGAGGAAGATTTCGCAATTGTGACACTATGGCCCAAAGCGTTGATTTGTGACGACTGCCTCCAAATGTCGCAAGTACGACACAACGTCTAAGTGTCGCAATTGCGATGTTTGGAGGTAGCCGTCGCAGTAGAGACGCTTTGTCCGTCGTTGGTATAACGAAACTTATATGTGCGCTACATAAAAATATGAAACTTATATGTGCGCTACATAAAAATGATTTTATTGTTTCGTATCCGTCGCAATAGCTACATTAACGTCTGATATCATGCACGCATTCGCCCTCCGCTCTTGTAGAATAGCATTCGCCCTCAGCTCTTGCAGAAAAGCATTTGCCCTCAGCATTCACCCTCAGCGTTTTTCCTCAGCTCTTGCAGAACAACATTTTCCCTCAGCGTTCGCCCTCAGCTCTTGCAGAACAGCATTCGCCCTCAACTCTTGCAAAATGGTAAGTTCTTACTGCAGGCCCTTCCTCCTATAGTAGGGTTGACTCTATTTGGGTTTTTTTGGTCAATTCCATTGGATTGTGTTAGGCTGTAGGGTTCTCTCTAGATGTCAAGAATCAAGACTCAATACCCTCTATTATCTTCATCACCCAATACAAGATTTAAATTTTTCCCAAAGAAACGCTTATTAATTTGGCAACCATTATTTCTCCTTGCTTTAAAAACCCTACATTTAAATGAAAACAAGCATTGCATTTCAACTACAAAAATCTATTAGTGTTAAAATGTACATGTGTGCTACATTAACGTCTGATATCACGCGCACATTCACCCTTCGCTCTTGCAGAACAACATTCACCCTCAGCATTCGCCCTGAGCTCTTGCAGAACAAAATTCGCCCTGCATTCGCCCTCAGCTCTTGCAGAACAACATTCGCCCTGCATTCACCCTCATCTCTTGCAGAACAACATTCGCCCTCAGCTCTTGCAGAATAGCATTCGCCCTCAATTCTTGCAGAACAAAATTCGCCCTCAGCTCTTGCAAAATGGTAAGTTCTTACTACAGGCCCTTCCTCCTATAGTAGGGTTGACTCTATTTGGGTTTTTTTGGTCAATTCCATTGGATTGTGTTAGGATGTAGGGTTCTCTCTAGATGTAAAGAATCAAGATTCAATACCCTCTATTATCTTCATCACCCAATACAAGATTTAAATTTTTCCCAAAGAAACGCTTATTAATTTGGCAGCCATTATTTCTCTCTGCTTTAAAAACCCTACATTTAAATGAAAACAAGCATTGCATTTCAACTACAAAAATCTATTAGTGTTCAAATGTACATGTGTGCATCACTTGTGTAGGGTATTCCTTTTCCACTTTCCCATTATCCAAGAATGTGTGCAGTATAGTTCATATTTTTTGTGATTTAGATTATCTTGAAAAAGGAAAGGTAAATTATTTCCCATGGAAAAAGAAGGTTTTCCCTTTTTATAGGCTGTTTGGACTTACGTGGAAAAATTTATGGTATGCCTTTCATATTATGTAGTTTAAATTTGAATTAACAGATTATTCTACATGAAAATATAATTACCTATGTGATGTCCTTCATCACTAATTAAAATTATAGGGTTTCAATTTCCTAGACTCTAACTCATCCGATGCTAAATTCTAGGTTCTCATTGGTGGATCACTCTTCCATTGATTTCCTTTCCCTCTGGATCTTGTCATACTTTAAAAGTCATCAATGATACATATATTATTTCAGGTATCCCAAAAGGCTTTATAGTAGAACATATTGTGAAGTTTTTTTGACACTTGAGGATTCTTTTTAGAACTGCAACGCGGTCTATGCTATCGAGTTACATACCAAGCAACTTGTCCTTAATAACCACACTATGAGGTAGGTTCAACCAGTTTGAACTTGTTGGGACATAGCATATGAAGTTGTGTGATGAGTCCATATCATAGGTCTATTATGGTGACAAAAGTGAAGACATGTAATGATAGTTATTATGTTAACATTACTAGAAACATTTTCGAAATTATCCATGCTATCAAGATGTCAAAATTCTAGGCATTAGGTGTCAATACTCATAGCTAATAGATAATAATAATAATATAAAAAAATCACAACTTTATTCTTGAAATATTATTGTTACACATTGGTAACCTAGTTCATGAGTTACTATCACCCAAAGATTGCAAAACAAACTTAAAATATAAATTAAACCAACATGAGAATCCAACTAAGGGTTTCTCGACAAAATCATGCCATAACCTGGCATTTTGAAACCCAAATTTGAAACCATCATAAGTAATACAATGCAAACTCAGATGGATTTTCAATGCATGTTTGCATGCTACACTTATTCTCTGTCTAGATATCATTTTTTAAATGGAACCATTAGTCAAGCCCATAGTCCTTTTTATGTGAAAATTTTCAGCTCTATTTGAGCTCTTTTTTGCTCCACCACCTCCATAAACATATGAAAACATATATCATGATCTTGGAATTCCATTACATATGTATGTGCCAATGTTCCATAATCATGCCCCATCATCAATTTAAGAAATTTCCATTGAATATCAAATTATGGAGGGGGGGAACTTTTGCTGCAACATTTGGCTCAAAATCAGGGACCATCTCCGTATGAGGTGAATGAGAACTATAGATATTTGAAGAAGTAGATTAGTGCCTTTTCCTCTAGCCATGGAGTCATATATAGTCATCCATCACAAAAATTTGTCTTTTTTCATTCTCACCTTGAAAGTTGCAAAAATTCATGCCCTAATTGAAACGACACTAAATTTGAAAGATATAATAAAAATGCAAGCTAGAAGTGCCCTATTAATACAAAGGGAAAACCTTCCTAACTAACCTAACTGAGATAAATTTTGATTGAATAGGAAACATGATATTGCCAATGGAGTTGATCCAAAAACTTGTTAAATGTATGGGACTAAATCATGCATTTGATTTCCAGGGAAACATGCGCGTGAAGAGAAAAAGTGCAGAATTAATGGAAAATCCATACATGCCACTTATAAAAACTACATCGAAAGGTCAAAAAATACTTAAGGCCTTAACTTAATTTGAATCCAAAAATGACAAAACAGGATTAGTGAAAACACGAGAGTGGTGTGGGTGAACAACATAAATAAAAAGTGAAGATACCTTCCCCCAAGATGCCTTTGTCACCGTTGTATGAAAACATGTTTTCCTTTCCCTTTATACATGCAAGTGAATGCATTATAGGTATGGTGTTTTCCCATAATAGGAGAAGCCTACTTAAATATATCATTCGTGGAGTGAATGTTTCCTTGACCCAGAACCTCATAGAAACTTATCACTGAATTTGATGTTGGGATGGGATTGTAAAGATAACAACCTCTTCATTCCTCTTGAATATTGGCACCAATTATCAACAATGAATCAAACTATAATTTGATCTTCCCCCTTTTACATTACCCTGTATTAGTGTCATAAAAAACAAATATATCAAGATGAAAATCAACACCCTCCTTTTCCAAAGTTGGGTAAAGGTCAATGAGAACCTTAGTCACAAGTTACAACTTCCAGGAGATTTCCAAAACAATTTTCAGTCAATTGTTGCATCATGAACAACATGATTTTCTCATAATTCAACATGAAACATGTTTTCCTTTCACTTCCAACAAAGTTCCATTTCTACCCGAAACTCCTATGAAACAGGAACCAAATAAAGGCCATGTCCTCAATAGACATCATTTGGCTTTGAAAATGGCCATTGCACTGTGTTGTTTCTTATATTACATCACGATAGTTTCTTAGGTCATTACTTGTTTCTTGAGATGAAAAACAACCAAAGAAATTGTGAAGATCCTTTCAAGAAATAAATGACCATTTCTCAATCATATCTCAACTATTTTTTATTTTATTCAATGGTTGCTTACTTTGAGAGAAATTTGACACTTTTATAAGGAATATAACACAAAAACACAAAATGGGAAGGAATTGATGAGGTATATGACCTTTAGTTGTTGTCAATTAAGAATTGATAATACACGATGCATGTTCTGTACTACAAACTAGATTTCTTCCTGGAGTTAGGACACAGAGTATTGAATCAAAGTTGTAGTTTATAACTTCTTGTATTGGTTCATCAATCTTGAAATTCAGACATTGCATGTCTTCATTGCTTCATGTTTGAATAATTTGTATCATATCGTACAACAGGGAATTAGGAATTATGATTATTATTACTTTATGGATCTGTTAAGTTACTTTTAAGTTTGCATGGTTTAGTGTGAAACTATTCTAGTGTGCCCCTAGGCCCAGGTGAAGGAATGCCAAGGACTGAGAACCCTAGTTTTTAAATGGTATTGTTTCTTATACCCAAAACCCCTCAACATCACTTCTTATTAGTTCTTAACAATAGTGTTGTAAACAATTTGAGAATTGATATAGAAAAATCTCGCACTTCTCAAGATAAAGTCCTAAAGCTAAAGTGTGATACCATGTGTAATTTAATAGCCCCATTGTCACCTCACCAACCTCTTTTCACTTCGGGCTAGCTCTCCTCCAACTCAAGGGGGGTTCTCCCTAGTATATGTTAGGGATCTAATGGCCCAACCAAACCAAGTCAAGAGCCCCCTAACTCTCTATGTTTACTACTATCAATCAAAATATTGAACAATAGGGTCAGACATGCATCCTGAAGATAAAATTTCCAGGGTATTTTTGGGTAATTTCAAAGGGAAAGTCCCCAAACACATATAATCAAGGAATTGTAACGTGATTTCAAACAATAAATATCAACAAAATCATTTAAAGGATATTGAAAGGAAAAAGGTGATGGAAGATAGAAAGTGCCTTACTTAAATGCTCTAAGGATTTTTCAATAGTTGCTCCAAAAGCTTCACTTCAAGGCCCTTCAAGATCGTCTCCAACAATGCTATACCATTAGCTTCAAAAATGTTGCTCCAAAAATATCCTCAAGGTCTTCACAACAAGTTTACTAGAAGTTGCTCCAAAAATATATTCAATAAGGTCTTCATTGTCAACTCGTCTCTTGTTTGGGTGCCTTAATGTGCAATGACATGTTTCCAGGATTGAATTCAATGCAAGGCATATTTGAAACTCTAACTCTGTATTCTAGTGTCTTATTAGAAATTATTTCAGTTTTCATTTTGTGTTTTCAAGTTAGATATTGTTTTCAAGTTTTTACATTTATAATTTTATTGCAATGTGGCAGATTGATCAGAGCAGTGCAGGAACAACCTCGAGATGAGATGATCACGGAAAGAGGCTAGCGGAAGAACATGTAAAGTGCCAACATTGCTCTATCTTTAGGTATTTTAGTTATTTACATAATTGAAATAATATTAATTTTGTTCAAATATGCAGACACCTAGCCATGGTACGCCTGATGATTCCCTCTTTGAGGAAGATCTTTCTTCATCCCTATCTCTAGTGTTCTTGTTGCGAAAAAAGGCACGAAATGCAAGGTCGGAATTTAATACTTTGATAGACGCGCCTCAAACACCTGAAACAGAAGAGAAGATAAAACAACTTATGAGCCATCTAGAAAGATATCAGGTAATAATAAAAAGTCAAAAGGATATTTTTTTTGTTCTGCATGAGATGAATTGTGATAGTTTGATTTTTAATTTTTACATTGACTAAACTAACAAAAATTTCTTTTGTATGTAGCGTTTTCTGGCACTTGCTGAACCTGGTGTTGGTGGTAGTGGGAAACAAGGGTAAGAGATTGCCCAACAACCCTCTCGTACACCTTCTACTCCTTTAGGTGCCAGCCAAGAAACACACCCTGCCCAAGCAGACACCCAGCCAACTGCTGAACGTGTTGGCAATGATGAGGCTGATATGGCCAACTACATTATTATGTTTCCTAGAGCTATACGTGTCAGCTCCACAGGGACCATTAATGGCACGTTGTTGGTGAACGATGAAGGTGTCCCTATAAAGCATGTACAACTCCTAGGTAAATTTTAATATTTTAACTATTTCATGTACTTTATCTAAAACATATTTATCATGATTTTTATTTTTAAATTAATGATAATATCTTCTTCTTCTTCTTTTCTGTGTAGGAAACAATGAGTTCTACAGGTTTCTAGAGAGCCAAGCGTTGGTAATTTTTGGCCCAACCATACGCACAGGGTGTAATTCCTAGAATTCCAACCTGAAAAAAGAACTTCTAGATTATCTAGAAGCCCTTTTTGGGGTCGGCACATTTGACAGAACAACGGTGGCTCGGGTAGCCGGCAAATATTTGAAATATACCAGGGACACCTATAGGACGCAATTTCAATTTAACCCTAGATATGAGCGTCCTCTCGCAGTTTTAGAGAGTGAGTGGAGAGCACTCATCCATGAAGGAAAAGAGAAAATGGCAAAGAAATAAGGAAAAATGCCAACTGGACTCGCAAGGTAAATTACAACTTTAATTCAATAGCTTTAATTTTCTCTATGTCTAAAATAAAAGTGTGCTACGTCATATCTGACTTCAATCTTTTGATGCTAGGTTGCCTGACACCTCAAAGGCAACCAACGCTAGGATTGAAAAAAAGGGCCATCACAAGCTAGGCCAGGGCGGCTACTTGAAATTAGCTGCAAGAATTGTAATTAAGTGGCTAAACATCTTATAATTAATTGTATCTCCTTCCAACGCTTTTGTAATCCTATCAAATATGATTAAAAATACACAATCATATGTAATGTAGGGTGATGACTTCGGAACAGAAACTACAGAGGAAGATAAAAATATCGCTTTCCATTTCGGCTATCAAGCCGTAGTTGAATGCCACAGAAGCTTGGGGCACGTCCCAAGATCCAGAATGCCTGATAAGGTAAAACATTAACCTTTCAATATGTTTGTTTTCGTCCATAAATTTAATGTCTAACAAATTTGTTTAAATCAGGGGAGCAACACTACCGACGAGGAAAATAACCCAGTTTTAGAGCCAGATGTAGATGATCCTCACGTGCAACTTGATCATTGTAGTGGGGACCAGGCCGACAATGCTACTATCAGTGAGGGCCATGACGGTAATTAATTTCCACTTATAATTTTTTCTAATTATACCTTGATGGTTGTCCTTATAAATGTTTTTGTTTAAATGATAGAGAATGTTTCCCTTGAGGATCTTACCACCAAAGAGGAAGACAGGGCAACAGTCCCAATGGCGACAACTGGTGCACCAGGTAAATAATCTCATTGCAATTTTTTTTATTAATATTACCGAACTAGTTCAATGATATTTAAAAACTAACAATTAAAATTTAATATTATCTGTTTTTGTAGGCGATGCCCCGTCACTGGATGAGACTAGACATTGTGACTACGCAACTAGGTCAGCGGTGACAACTGGTGCACCAGGTAAATAATCTCATTGAATTTTTTTTTATTAATATTACCAAACTAGTTCAATGATATTTAAAAACTGACAATTAAAATTTAATATTATTTGTTTTTGTAGGTGATGCCCCGTTACTGAATGAGACCAGACAATGTGACTACGCAACTAGGTCAGCAGCGACAACTGGTGCACCAGGTAAATAATCTCATTGCAATTTTTTTTATTAATATTACCGAACTAGTTCAATGATATTTAAAAACTGACAATTAAAATTTAATATTATCTTTTTTTGTAGGCGATGTCCCGTCACTGGATGAGACCAGACATCGTGACTACGCAACTAGGTCAGCAGTGCGGGTCGAAAGGCATGAAACAGGAGTAGAGCATGATGATATTGATGATGTAATTAGGAGCTTTAGAAATAGGAAGAAGAAAAAGAAAATTTTATAATGTAAAATATTGTATTATTATAAGACAAACATTACCATACTTGGAACGTTTTTTGCGTTATTTAAAAAACTCATTTATCATACTATTTTTATGTCAAGCATTAATTGCAATGTTTCCTTGTGTACTTTTTGTTGAATTGTTTTTTTATTAGTTATTGAATATTTTTTTTATGCTCATGAAAGTAAAAAATGAAATATACATTGGGTATTGGGGAATTGAGAGTGATGTGAGGGGGGGAGGGGCCATAAGAGCTTCCACCTTCACGTGTTTGGCCCTGTTTAGTAGAGAATAATTTATTGGAGCAATTTAATCTTGGAGCAAACCTCCCTCGATCTAGCGTAGCAACAAAAAAGTCACTATTGACTTAGTTGCTACTCTTTCAGATCGTGGGAGGCTTGTTCCAAGTTCATGCGACTCCAATAAATTGTTCTTGAAATGAAGAGGAGCTTATTTAGGTATGTTTTGAAATTTTCAACATATGTTCTAACATTATCATAAGAATGCATCTTAGAGTAAAAAATACTATGTCAATTACTTGTATCTATTATATAGATAATGATGGATTTTGATTGACTTGGCAGTGCAAGTACAAATCCTCTTGCATCATGAGCAATACAACTTGTCAACCAGGGTCATGTCCAGGATATTTTTTCTTGTGCACTTGACCAGGTTCGTAATGTCACATTTTGTAAGTTCCTTTACAGTTCATAATTCAATATTAAGCTTGTTCATGATTATTATCTAGGTTTTTTGTATGTGTTTTTTTCATCTATTTGATTGTAAGCAACTCTGCATGTTTCCTGTTGTTCACTATGATTTCTCCCATTACCACTCCCAGGATGAATCCGACTTTATTGTTACATAGGTTACTTTATTGTTACTATGATTTCTCCATTTACGATTTCATAGGTTACATCATGTAAAGTTGTCAATCTCGTGTTGGTGATGAGCTTTAGTTCTCCAGATTTGGGGCTTTTCTGATATTTTCTCCCTCATGTCATTCCTGCATCACCTCGTTGTTTGAGCATGCCAATTTTCTACCACTTGTACCAATTGGAACATGTCAATCTCTGAGTGGTGCCACATTTCACCTATTTTTAGTGAGAGTTTAGGGTTTCTCTAACATAGCTTCAGAAATCCGATTCAGTGCCTGCTTGAATATCGTCACATAATACTCATGGTTTGGATTGATGAGCATGTTCTGAATGGTTGGTTGGTTCATAAGAACCACCCATATAGTCATCTTGAGATATTTCAGAAATTTTCTCGGGTTTCCTTTTTCATCGTTTCTAGTGGGTGGGATGGTGTGGGGTGATCCATCAATACTAGTGCTCTTGTAGTAGGGAATTTGTTTTTGGGGATATAAAGGAGCATTTTATGTAGATATCCCATTGGATGAATTCATAGATGGGCATGAGAGGTCAAGAATTTAAATTAAAAATATGCAACCTCTAGCATGGCAACCTGAAGGCCGCGAGAGACACTGGTTAAAGATTGTTTTGTGCTGGCCTTAATATAGTCGTGATTTCTTTATATTATCTTTATGCAAATATATAGTCCGATCTCATTAAAATGAGGATTGTGGTTGTATTCATCTTTGGTTGTTTCTCTCTTAATGCTCCAGAAGTTGCCAAAAGTTGCGATAGTTGTTTAGTTTGCCTGTTACAACTTAAAAGTGGTTTTTAGCAATGGGAGTCATGTTTTTTAAGGTTCATAATAATATGAATATCTTGTAATTCTATATTCAGGATAAGAGAAGATGGCCTCTGTTTTGGGCAGTATGACAACAATTGCCACATCTACCTCATTGAGTAACAATGGAAAGGGGAAGAAGTTGGGTGCAATGTTTGATAATTATGGCAGACAATTGTCTTCTCTTTCAGTTTTTTCACCCATTTCCTTTAATCACTCAAGCAGAAGAGGGACCCTGAGATTACGAGATAGAGAGAAGGTAGTTAATACAAGAGCTATGGAAAAGGAGTTATACTTCAACAAGGATGGCTTAGTGACAAAAAAATTGCAGGTCAGAGAAAGAATTATGTTTAAAGGAAGGTCACCTGCACGTGAAACTTCACTGCGGTGGATCTTTCCTTGTCCACTTATATTCGATTTTAATGTGTTATTTTAATTTTTCATGGAGGGTTGTTTTGGAATATGGTCTGGCATTCAATTGCACACTTACTGAAAGCATTGTCAATTTGTCTTGCAGGCGGTGTGAACAAACTTGCTGATCTTGTTGGAGTCACCCTTGGGGCGAGGGGAAAAATGTTGTCTTGGAGAGAAAGCATGGTTCTCCGAAAATAGTTAATGATGGTGTGACAGTAGCTAAGGAGGTAATTTGTATATGTGTGCTTTGGTTTTATTTTTAACGTTGTATTAGTTCCCCCTCTTAAATGTCTTAGATTTGGTAGGCATAATTTGAAAACTCAAAGGTGAAAGGAAACATATTTGTTACCCAGTGGTCTACTTGGCCTATGGACTAGCCATATTAGAGTAATGCATAAATCTTTTCACAACAATAAAAGGAAAGGGTTATGGCTGAGTCAAATTTTATTGTTATTGATAGTGTAATGAAATGTATCTCAACGCTATGGTTTTGGCCTTTTTATTGGTTGAATTAGAGGACCCAGTTGAAAATATTGGGGCCAAGTTGGTAAGGCAAGTTGCGGAAAAGACAAATGATTTAGCTGGGGATGGAACCACAACATCTGTTGTTCTTGCACATGTTGGAATATTGAAAAATTCCAGAACAATGAATGGAGAATAAATCTCCCTTCTTTTAACATAGAGAAAATAAAAATTTCTTTGACAGGAGACAGAGTTTCAATACTTTGAAAACAAACTTCTATTCCCTTCAATAACTCAAAAAAAAACTATTACACTTCTTCCTCACTGATATGGATTACAAAATTATGACTACTACAAATGCAGTGCATAAAACCAACTCACTGTCTGTTCAAAACAAACATACTCTGTCTCTAAAACACTCTGCTGTGTTTTTCACTTTCGCAATGGTGTGCATACACACTTAAAAAGTTACACTCATTCTTTCACTTTTTACACACTGTTGTGTAATAAAAAATTTACGTACTGTCTATAAAAAAAAATACCAAGATTTTTTTTCCTTTTTATTTTTATATGCCGTAACATATAAAACATATTATAATAAACCCTCTTTTAAAAAAAATAAAATTAAAACTAAATTCTATGGCCCACCTTCCATTTCGCATATGATATATATATAACATATGTTTAAAACATATGTATATATTAAAGCATACATAAAATTAAATTATCAAAACATTAAAGAACCCTTTCTGTCGGACTTCAAAAGTCTGAATAGATTGAATTTCAAACCAAATTCGCGTTCCAAAATGGGATGCTGACGTCTGCCTAATTTGTAACGTGAATTCTCATCCAATGTGCGTTATAAAAAATTTGGGTCCGGTTTTCAGGTTTTCAGATTCCCTTCGATTTCATGCGATCCAATATTAATGCTCCACGTGTCCTCCTTTTGAATTTACAAAACTGGGGGGTAAATTTCTATTTGTTTAATTTCTGGTTGGTGAATTGCGTTAATGCTGGTTGTTGTGTTTAAATACAATCCTGTACAGAAATATGGCTGCGGCCATCTACAAAAAAAACTTGCAGGAATTTTAAATGCTGAATTAAATTTCTGGATGGTGTGCAAGCAACCTCCAAAAAAAAATGTTGCTGCTGCATCCATCCTTCTGCTGCAGCAGTTGAAGTGAAAATTCAACAGCACAGGGTTTAATAAGTGAGGGTGTAAAGGTAACTTTTTTTCTATAGTACTCGATTAAGATCATCTATTCATTTTTGTAGGGTCTTCTGGTGTTTGGGTTTTTAGTTTTGGGTTGGGCTTATTGAGTCTAAGATAGTTTTTGAGTGAAAAAATTGCTATCAGGTATTAAAAAATTTTGGTTCTTTTGTCAAAATTTATGAGCTTGTTAGGACATACAAAACTGACAATGGTTGTATCTTAAATTTGTGGAAAATAATTTGAAATGAAACCTTTTTGTTTAGGTTGTTGCAGCAGGTGCAAACCCCGTTCAAATTACTAGGGGAATTGACAAGACAATAAAGGCCCTTGTTTCGAAACTCAAAATTTTTGTCAAAGGAGGTAAATGCTTGCCTTTTGAGTAGGCTGGTTTTCCTTTTTGCTGATGGTTTGGTGTATCTAATTGAATTAGTTGCCTAAGGTATTTTTGGTTGCAAACTCCTTTTCATTTTTCATACAGTATTGGACTTGTGGAATACATTTGATTGTGTGGTATTGTTAGATCTACAAAATTTTTAGTTGTTTAGTCTTATGGCCGAGGTGCACTTTTATTATGGAAATAGTTGATGCAATATTGTCATTTAATCCTTACTGCAGGGTAGCATGTTGAGAAGTTTCTTGTGAAACATTTGGTATTCAAAATGAAACTTGATCCTATACAACATCATGCACTTGAATTCAAAATTAATATTCAAAGTGTGCCAGACAATTCTTGCAAATTTTCAAATATTTATGTTGTTTTAAACCATTATATTTTTCATGTATTGGATGCTGAAAATGAGAAAAAGACTTTGGTATGAAACCCACTGGTGAATAATTTCCAGCGAAACAACCACTTCCAAGACATGATTTAGAAGTAGAACATATGTACTTAAGATTTCTTTTCTAAATAGTAACATTGTAGATAACCTTAAAAACATTTGTTAACTATTTTTGTTTGACCATTTGATTGTGTTTGATATGTAGAACTCATGGCAGCTAGTGTTTCTCCACTCATATTAAATAATTATTTCCAAAATTTTCTTGTTACTATTACTTTAGGAAAACCATGAAGACTATGAATTTATTTCATGAACACTTCTGCCACTTGGTTTGTTGTTTATGTACTTTGAGCTCTACAAAAAAAATCTACAAAATTTGTCTATATAAATGACCACAAAAATGTAATACTTACCTTTATATTTCAGTAACCCCGTAATAAAGTCTATTGATATATCTTCTAGTCTTTGAATATGTATGTGGAATGGTTGAAGTAACCCTAGAGATTTTACTATCTCTCTTTTATTTATTATGCAAACCTGATCTTCTCTTACAAAATTTTGAATATCTTTCTTCATTCCTTCCAAAAATATATTTTTTGATCCTTTGAGATGTTTTAAGGAACCCTGCGTCCTACCATCAGAGAGACATGGGACTCCCTTAATATTTGTTTATTTAAATATGCTTGCGTGCATAAAAATATTCTACATTTGCACCAAAGTATATCTCTCTTTCACTCCCAATGCTCCATAGAGTTCATCCCATCCTTTATAAATTTTAGTTTTGTTTAGTACTATTGTCATTTTTCCATTATGGCAAGCTTCTTCTAGCCACCTAGGAATAGAAAATGTAATTGGATATAAATTTGAGGCCTCTTCTATTTTATAAAGAGCATCATGTACTAAATTTTCCTTACCCTTTTTGCAGATTATCTCAAAATTAAAAATTTGCATTTTTTTCTCCTCATTTTTGTTAATCTTCCAATGAAATCCATAGCCTCAAAAAATAATTTATGCTATCATGGTATATCTTGACTTTGAAGTACCTCCTAGTGATGTACTATCCCCATTTTTTATTGCATGTAATATTGCTTCCATTTATTTTTCATACGTAGATTTCACCAAATATTTTCTTTGAATTCCTTGCTTTTAAAAGCCAATGATATCCCTTATTGTGTTAATGTTACGTAAATTCCTTGTTCTAGTGCCTCACACTCTACTATGATTTTTTTACCAAAATTAGGTGCAACCGATGTTGGTGTAGAAGACATGGCATCCATTAAAAGAGAGAATGCCAAAGTAGCCTCATCATTCCATATAAATGATATTTTCTTCAAGAGATATGTGAGTGGACTTGAAATGCATGCATAATTCTTAACAAATGATCAATAATATCTTGTAAGTCTAAAAAATCTTCTAAGAACCTTGATTTTCTTAGGAATAGGTCATTTTGTAATATCTTGCATCTTTTCAGGCTCCAACTTCACTCCTTCCTTTAAAACAATATGAACCAAATACTCAAATTCTTATTTCCCAAAAGCACATTTGGATATTTTTACATAAAAATGATTGTTCTCAATCATTTATATAACTTTTCCACATGTTTACTAGTGTGGTATTCCCATGATTTATTATAAATATGTGTATTATCAAAGAAAACCAACACAAATTTTATAATATGGGATAAAAAAAAATTGTTCTTAAGTCGAGCCTGTCGGACTTCAAACGGCGATAAACCATAATTCAAACCAAATTCGCGTTCCAAAATAGCCTGCTGACTTTGGCCAATTTTGTGACGCGAAAACCAAATGAATTCCGCGCTAATCTTTTTCGGGTCCGGATTTCCACTGCGCGAGCAGCCCAAACAAAGATCCGCTCCAATCAATTTCTGCCACGTGTCCTCAATCAGAACTTGCCCTGCTCTCGGTTGCGAGTGCATTCGATGGCGTTTAAGGAAACGGGAAAATGGATGTGGCGATTTCATATCAATCACATTAAGTTTTAACGCTGTTCAATTAAGTTCCAAGGTTTTCACATCTAATCGCATTAAGTTTTAACACTGTTCAAGATCGGACCTCCACTCCTATTAGCGATTCCGCATGCTCCAATATGATCCAGCCTTCGGCTCTCATTAATGATCAGAGATTAATTATGACGGGCGTCCTTCGATTGCATTGTAGTCGGGTCGATAAAATGGCATTTCACTATGGTTTTTCAGACGAGCCGGTAGCTGGGTTACACTGCCTGCTCACTGTGACAAGAAGGAGAAGTGGCCAGCTGAACTGTTGCGTAGACCTTGCTGCTTATCTGCATTTCTCTTGGTCTGGTCCTTGTTTGTCTTCCTCTGTTTCTTGGAATTTTGCTTCTCTGTCTCCTCTTGTGCCCACTGCTAGTGAGACTGCACCCATGCCTCGCGTGCGTCAAAGGATGTGTTGCCACAGGGGGAGCACTAGAGGTCAACTCCTGCGCGCTCCCTCGAGCCCCTCAACCGAGTTGTTTTCCGGCCAGTTCAGTGATTATTATGCAGGTCGCTATCCAAATACTAGGAGTGGGCGGGGTCGGGTTGTAGGATCTAGCCACCGTATGGATTCCCCTGCTCCTCGTTTCCCCACTGCTAGTTCACCTTCTCCCACGACGCGCACTACGCAATTTTCCTTTAATTTCTCTCTCAACCGCCCACGAATCACAGCTTCAGTCACTGTGGTTTTCCACGAGGAGGCCCAAACAGAGGAAGAATGCACCTGTCCGGTGGGTCTAACCTTAGAAAAAGCCGGCCAACATTCGGGCCTTCAGGAGGGGATCCGTGGCATAAATGTGGAGGTAGCACCTAGCGATCCTGGACCTTCCGAAGGATGGTGCCGAATCGTCGAGGAGCCGGAGGAGTAGTTTGGTTAATTTGTTTTTCTTGCTTCGCGGCCCACTTAATTGGGCTGATTTTAGATTATTTTACTGTGATGGACCTTTGTAATATTTTTGAATTCTGTAAATTAAATGTTCAAGACTGGTTTCCCCGTATGAGGGCAGTCTTCTTAATTTTTTGATTTTTTGATGACAAATTTGCCATGAGTCTGGGCAATGATTTTGACTTCGATGTAATTTTATTCCCACTGTTAATAGATTAAATTTACTTAGAAAAAAAATGTTTCCCTGTTTCTATTTTAAACCTGTTTTTTGAAATACAGAGCCATGTTTATATGGTCTATGTATTATACTTTCTCTGTATATCTACAGGAACCTTTTTGCTATGAATGGGGTGGATGCTATAGCGGGCTACTAATGGAAACAAGCGAGCCTGAACCTTACATCTCGGATGCAACATATGGTTACCAATTTTGGAATCAAGCGAGCCTGATCTTACAAGCGAGCCTGGGTTTCTGCAGATGGTTATCACACTCCTCACATGATTAGCATTTTTCTCTGTTCAAGGATTTTGGGTACTTTAATTTGTATTTGGAACAATGGACATCGGTACTCTATTTGTTGCTTTACTATTCTACATACTGCTATTTCACTTTCTTATAGATGCCTTGGGCATATTTGGATGCTTTCTCAGATTTGTCGATAATATCCATGTGGACCGTTACTGGGTTTTATATCATGTCCTTGTATGTGACATGGGGTATTTTTCTATCATTGTCTGGGGTGGTACTTCCACTTTTCTGGATGGATATTTGGGTTCCAATCTTCAGATGTGAAAATGTAATGACTTCATGGACTGTTTTACTTCATATAATATATTCAAAACAACGTTTTTTCTCTTGTGAGAAAAAAATGATTAATGTTTATCACTCTGCCTTCAAAACTAGCGATGCTGGTCTATGTTGCTGGTTTATTGATATGGTATGATGGTATTTTTATATTTTGGACATATCACACTCCTCACATGATTAGCGTTTTTCTCTGTTGCAGGATTTTGGGTACTTTAATTTGTATTTGGAACAATGGACATCGATACTCTATCTGTTGCTTTACTATTCTACATACTGTTATTTCACTTTCTTATAGATTCCTCAGGCATATTTGGATGCTTTCTTAGATTTTCGATAATCTCCATGTGGACCGTTACTAGGTTTTATATCAAGTCCCCGTATGTGACATGGGGTATTTTTCTATCACTGTCTGGGGTGGGACTTCCACTTTTCTGGATGGATATTTGGGTTCCAATCTTCAGATGTGAAAATGTAATAACTTCATGGACTGTTTTACTTCATATAATATATTCAAAACAACGTTTTTTCTCTTTTGAAAAAAAATGATTAATGTTTATCACTTTGCCTTCAAAACTAGCGATGCTGGTCTATGTTGCTGGTTTATTGATATGGTCTGATGGTCTTTTTATATTTTGGACATATCACACTCCTCACATGATTAGCGTTTTTCTCTGTTGCAGGGTTTTGGGTACTTTAATTTGTATTTGGAACAATGACGTCGATACTCTATCTGTTGCTTTACTATTCTACATACCGCTATTTCACTTTCTTATAGATGCCTCGGGCATATTTGGATGCTTTCTCAGATTTGTAGATAATCTCCATGTGGACCGTTACTGGGTTTTATATCATGTCCCTGTATGTGACATGGGGTATTTTTCTATCATTGTCTGGGGTGGGACTTCCACTTTTATGGATGGATATTTGGGTTCCAATCTTCAGATGTGAAAATGTAATGACTTCATGGACTGTTTTACTTCATATAATATATATTCAAAACATCGTTTTTTCTCTTGTGAAAAAAAATGATTAATGTTTATCACTCTGCCTTCAAAACTAGCTATGCTGGTCTATGTTGCTGGTTTATTGATATGGTTTGATGGTCTTTTTATATTTTGGACATATCAAACTCCTCATATGATTAGCGTTTTTCTCTGTTCAAGGATTTTGGGTACTTTAATTTGTATTTGGAACAATGGACGTCGGTACTCTATCTGTTGCTTTACTATTCTACATACTGCTATTTCAATTTCTTATAGATGCCTCGGGCATATTTGGATGCTTTCTCAGATTGTCGATAATCTCCATGTGGACCGTTACTGGGTTTTATATCATGTCCCCGTATGTGACATGGGGTATTTTTCTATCATTGTCTGGGGTGGGACTTCCACTTTTCTGGATGGATATTTGGGTTCCAATCTTCAGATGTGAAAATGTAATGACTTCATGGACTGTTTTACTTCATATAATATATTCAAAACAGTGTTTTTCCTCTATTAAAGTTTCATTTTATTTTTTTTAAATTGAACCCGTCGTCGCTATACCGACGTCTTGTAAGCGTCGGAATTGCGACAGATTAAAAACGTCAGAAGAACGACAGTATAAAAACGTCGGACGAGCGACGTTCAAAATTTCGGACCACATTTCGTCGGAATTGCGACAGTTTACAAACATCGGAAGAGCGACGTCCAAAACGTCGGACCACATTTCATCGGAATTGTGACAGTTTACAACCGTCGGAAGAGCGACATCCAAAACGTCGGACCACATTGCGTCGGAATTGCGACAGTTTACAAACGTCGGAATAGTGACGTTCAAAACGTCGGACCACATTTCGTCATAATTGTGACAGTTTACAAACGTCGGAAGAGCGACGTTAAAAACTTCAGACCACATTTCGTCAGAAGTGCGAAAGTTTACAAAGGTCGGAAGTGCGACGGATTGGGAAACGTCGGAAGAGTGACGCTTGTTTGGAAGCGATGGAAAAAGTGTCGATAGTGCAACACTTTTTAAGTGCATCGGAATTTCGACGGTATGGTAAACCACGTTTTGCCTGCCCTCAAACTGTCGCTCTTGCGACGACTATGTATCGAAATAGCGACGAATTGACCGTCAGAAATTCCGCTAAATTTTCTAGTGCAGGTAGTACCCATAATTTTATTCATTGTAAGATAGCCAAGGAATTGAATTGTTTCCTATACACAGCACCAGAATTTCAAGTGATGGTTGCAAATGGAGGAACTATAAATTGCTATGGGAAATGCCATAATATCAAGCTAACCATGGGGGAATATGTATTGACTAGTCCAATGCTTTCCATTCCTATGGGAGGTGCTGATGTTGTACTAGGAGTACAATGGTTACAATCTTTGGGGACGGTAGCTTTTAATTTTCAAGAACTTTTCTTGAAATTTTTTTCAAGGAAAGGAAGTCGAATTACGAGGTATTGCAGGGAAGCCGAGAAAGATAATAAGCTCTAATGTCATGACAAAGCTTCTAAAGAAAGAACAACGAGGCATAATTGCACAATTATGCTCACTAGAAGTTCCAACATCAAAATAATCTATTTCTTCTATTCATTTGATTCCAGGAAGTGTTCCTCCAAACATCAGGCCTTATAGATATCCTTATGTCCAAAAGAGCGAAATTGAACATATGATTGCAGAAATGTTAGAGGTTGGTATAATTCAGTCTAGTCAAAGTTTTTTCTCTACTCCAGTAGTATTGGTGCACAAGAAGGATGTATCATCGAGCATGTGTCTGTATTATAGGGAGCTCAATAATCTCACTATTAAAGATAAAATTCCCATTCCTCTGATTGATGAATTGTTGGATGAATGACATGGAGCAATTTGTTTTACCAAGTTGGATCTTAGTTCATGATGTCATCAAATTAGAATGAAGACTGAAGATATTCCGAAAACAACATTTCAAAATCATGAGGGTAATTATGAATTTTTGGTCATGCCTTTTGGCCTTACCAATGCACCTTCTACATTTAGAGGGTTTATGAATTCCATTTTCAAACCCTTCCTTAGAAAATTTGTGCTAGTATTTTTTGATGATATACTAATATATAGCCGGTCTTGGAAGGATCATGTTCAACATGTTGACAGTGTGCTCAAACTATTGTAGGAGAAACAATTATATGAAAAAACATCCAAATGTTTCTTTGGAGTACAAGAGGTGGAATATATGGGTCATATTGTATCTCATGAGGGTGTTAAGGTAGACCCTAACAAAATTAAAGGCATTAAGGAATGGAAAGTCCCCACAACCATAAAGCAGTTGCGAGGATTTCTAGGGTTAACAGGGTATTATCAAAAGTTTGTTAAGAATTATGGGAGAATAGCAGCACCTCTAAAAACATTATTGAAGAAAGATGCATTTTCATGGAATCCTAAAGCAACTAAGGCCTTTGAACATCTTAAAGAGGCAATTTTCCTAGCACCAGTCTTAGCTATGCCAGACTTCACAAAAATATTTATTGTTGAATGTGATGCCTCAGGAAATGGAATTGGTGTTTTTTTAATGCAAGAAGGAAGACCCATTTCTTTTGAAAGTCGTCCAATCAAAGAAAAGTATTTACATAAACCTATTTATGAGAAGGAAATGTTAGCAATACTGCATGCACTAAAGAAATGGAGAACTTACCTAATGGGAAGACACTTGAAGGTAAAAACTGATCATGATAGTCTTAAACACTTTTTGGAACAAAGACTATCTTCAGAAGAGTATCAAAAATGGGTCACAAAGATGTTGGGTTATGAATTTTAAATAATATACAAAAAAGGGAAGCTAAATGTTGTTGTAGATGCACTCTCAAGAAAGAATGAAGAGGTGGAAGCATTTCTTTGTGCCATTTTTATTATCCAACCAGATTGGATAACCGAAGCAAGAGATGAATGGAAGAATGATGAAGAAGTGTGGACACTCATTCGAAAGTTGCAGCAAGATCCTAGTACATCTGATACATTTAGTTGGAAAAATGATTCCTTATGGTACAAAGATTGCTTATATCTTTGTAAGAATTCCCAACTAAAACAAAATATTCTTTTGGACTTGCACACTTCTCCTTTAGGAGGACACTCAGGATTTTTAAAAACTTACCACAGGGTGAAGAAAGATTTTTTTTTGGATGGCCTTAAATCTGATATTCAAAAGATTGTGGCGGAATGTTTGGTTTTCCAGCAGAATAAAGTTGAGACAATTAATACCGCAGGTCTTCTACAACCTTTATCCATTCCAAGTCAATGTTGGGAGGATATTTCAATGGATTTCATCACTGGTTTACCTAAGTCCGAAGGAAAGAGTGTATCATGTTGGTAGTTGATAGAATTACCAAGTATCCACACTTTTGTGCATTATCTCATCCATTTAAAGCAAGTACAGTTGCTACTACATTTATGGACACAAGTCAAAAGCTACATGGAAACCCAAGGGTTATTGTGAGCGAGAGAGATCCCAATTTTACTCGAAATTTTTGGACAGAGTTATTTTCTTCTTTGGGTACTCAATTAGCTCATAGCTCATCTTATCATCCTCAATCCGATGTTCAAACTGAGATAGTAAATAAATGTTTGGAAGGATATCTTCATTGTTTTGTATCTGATAAAAAAACACAATGGGTGAAGTGGATACCTCTCGCTGAATGGTGGTATAACACTTCCTTCCATGATGCAACACAAATTACCCCATTTATGGCACTTTATGGATATCATCCACCATCCATCACATCATATTTAAGAGAAAATTCAAAGGTTCAAGCAGTGGAGGATCACATCGAGCATCAACAAGAAGTTCTCCAACTCTTAAAGGATAACCTAAATTTGGCACAAAATCGAATGAAACAATAGGCAGATCAACATCACAATGAGAGAAGTTTTGATGTGGGAGACTAGGTATTTTTATGGCTACAACCATACAAACAAATGTCCCTCAAGCAAGCTAATAAGGATAATAAATTATCGCCAAAGTACTATGATCCTTACAAGGTGTTGCAAAAGATTGGTACTATGGCATACAAATTGGAGCTTCCTGCTTCTTCACGAGTGCATCCAATTTTCCATGTTTCATGCTTAAAGAAGGTTATAGGTGAGAATATTCAGCTCAAACAATATTTCCAAAACTGATGAGGAAGGAAAATCATATTGGAACCTGAAGCGGTCACAAAACAAGAACTCGACAGCTATGGAATCGATCGCTCGTGAGTATCTCATCAAGTGGAAGAACTTACCCACTAAATATTCTACATGGGAGGATGATAATTTTATACAGAAGCACCCAGAGCTACTCAAGCGTTGAGGACAACAATTTTTTGAAGGAGAGGGGCATGTTAGGTCCCTATATTACTAGTATAGTCCCTTATTGTTGTTAGTGTAACCCCCTCATTGTTTATTGTACCCTTGTAACCCCCATATTGTTATTATTGTGCCCTTAAATTATTATTGTTAGGTCGGCTAGGATTACATTGTGGCCCCACTAGGATTACGTTATGGCCCCATGGACTCCTATATATATAAAGGAGGTTTTGTAATTTGAATCATCGAAGAATTGTTCATTCATGTAATGTATTGAGGTTTCCCCCTCAAAGTGGTGTATTTCTAAAGCGTTGATATCTCTTTTCTTCTATTTTCGGAGCTGGTTTCACAATAGAGAGGCCATTAAATAGATTTCGTTTTTATGCCACAATCTAGACTGAAGTATATAATCCATAGCTCAACCAAGATCTTCATAATTTTGGGAAGAGGACTCTTGATGGGAGATGCAGGGCGGCGACATTAACTTCATCGTTGTGCACGAAGCATAAATCTTATTTTCCATATTAAAATGTGTTAACCCCAACCAAGAGAAAAATAAATACAAGTACCATCTCTAATGAGAGAATTTTTTGGTGATATGCCACTTACTGAAAGGAATGTTCCAAGTCTGAGGGAGAATTTATAATTTTTATGGTCGAAGAATATACCATAGTCAAACCACATATCCCATCAACTTCAATAATCGCGTCAAGAAATTAATATATTGCAAGGAATGGAGCCTCAACTCTGTAGGTTTTAACCCTATATAGAAATTATCTACGAACTAATCTTATAACAGAAAATAAACAATAGCGAGAGCATAAAACATAAAACAAATCAACACAGAGATTTTCTCCTGGATCCCAAATCGGGACGACCAGCTTGATTTTTCATTATACTCCTTTTAGTGCTACAACACATATATATACATGCCGAAGCATACATAAACCCCAATCCATAAACCCTAGATTAGAAAATAACCGTAGTTCCCTTGACCGGATCTACAAAAACCAGGGGCCTACCAGGGGCCAAAAACCATCATGCCCTGAAAACCATGTGCAAAACCCATGCAAAACCAAGGCGGATCCGCCAAAGAGAAATAAGGACAATTTTTTTTTTTTGGGCCACCGTCTTCCCCATCCTGAATATGTGGGGGCTACCGCCCCCCCTATGACCCCCCCCCCCCCCCCATACGTTTCACCCAGCGCAACGTACAGGGGGGGCTATCGCCCCGCGCGCGCGTGTGACTAGTTGTGGAAAGAATATAACACAAACCCAATGTTCTCCCACTTGTTGTTTTCTTTCCGCAGGGGGCCACATGAGAGCTAAGTCATTAGCCCAGCTTTGCAACACCCATTGTTTCTCCACACCAAGAGAACTTTTGAGTGCTCACAGAATTTTTCAATGCATCTGCAAAATTCTTCAAAGTGTCCACCTTTACCGGCAACACCCTTTTAGCTTCAACCATATATCTCACAAAGTGATATTGAACATCAATGTGCTTTGTATTTGAATGATAAGTAGGGTTCTTAGCCAAGAAAATTTTACTTTGGCTATCACAGTCTATCCTTATAGCTTGTTGCACCAACCGCATACTTGAACACAATATCTGCAACCAAAATGCTTCCTTTCTTGCATGAGTGGCTGCCATGTATTCTGCCTTTATAGTTGAAAGAGCCACTACATGCTGTCTTTTACTCATCCAACTGACTACACCTCCAAATAGGATAAACACATACCCACTTGTAGATCTTCTTTGGTCCAGGTCTCCAGCCCAATCTGCATCAACAAAACCACGAATGTCCAACATTCTTTCCAATCCTGGTCTTCCTTGGTAGCACAAGCCATAATCATTAGTGCCATGCAAATATCTGAAAACTCGCTTCACTGCTGTCCAATGCTCCTTCCCTGGGTTTGACATAAACCTGCTCAATACTCCCACTGCATGTGCAATGTCTGGTCTAGTACAGGCCATTACATACATCAGGCTACCCACTACACTTGCATATGGAACACAGGACATATCCTCCTCTTCTTCTTTTGTCTTGGGACACTGTTCAGTAGACAACTTTGTATCTACAGGAATCAGAACATTCACTGATTTACTATCCTGCATATTGAACCTCTGCAATATAGACTCGACATACTTCCTCTGCTTTAACCAGAGCTTCCTCTTTGCCTGATCTCTCTTAATTTCCATGCCCAAAATATAGTTTGCAGTACCAAGATCCTTCATGTCGAATTTGGAGAATAGTTGGGTCTTCAAATCTTGGATAATTTCTTTGTCATTTCCAATCAACAACATATCATCCACATACAAGACCAAATAAATGACACAGTCACCAATTAATTTAAAATAAACACAATGATCCTCCTTGCTTCTGGTGAATCCAAGTCCCCATATATAGTTATCAAATTTTTGATACCACATCCTTGGTGACTGTTTTAACCCATATAAAGACTTCTTTAACCTGCATACCGACTCTTTCTTCCCCTTCACCATAAATCCTTCAGGTTTTTTCATGTATATCTCCTCTTCCAGATCCCCGTGAAGAAATGATGTCTTCACATCCATCTGTTCTACCTCAAAATCAAATGCAGCAGCAACAGATAAAAGTAATCTAATAGAAGTAACTTTGGCAACAGGAGAAAAAAGATCACCAAAATCAATTCATGGCACCTGGGAATAACCTTTGCTACCAACTGAGATTTTTATTTCTCCACCTTTCCTTATACATTCATCTTCTTCTTAAACAACCATTTTCTCTCGATGGGCTTTCTTCCAGCCATCAACTCCACCAGATCCCATGCCTCATTTTTATGCAAGGATTCCATTTCATCAACCATGGCCTCCTTCCAGAGTTTTCCATCCTCTGAATCTACTACCTCCCTAATGGTTCTGGGATGATCATTAGTTATAGTTAAAGCAAAATTTGAACATAAAGCAGATGGACTATACCTTTCTGGTTGTCTTCTTTCCCGAACTGATCTTCTCACAGCTGGAGTTTGTGGCTCTCCCTCTTCTGAGTCTTCTTCTGTTGTAGAGTCTAATTCATCCTCCTTTAGCTCAAACTCTATCTTCTCAGGTTCCTTTGGTAGGACTTCATGTTTAACAATATCTTTCACCTCTCTAAACACCGCATCTCGGCTGTACACAACCTTCCTTGTTTTCGAGTTCCAAAGCTTGTAACCATTTAAATCATCCTTATACCCAATGAAGATGCACCTTTCAGATTTATTATCCAACTTGGTCCTTTTCTCCTTCGGAACATGTATATATGCATCACATCTAAATACCCTCAGATGTGAAACAGAGGGTTTCTTACTAGTCCATACCTCATGTGGAGTCTTATCCTCCAACGCTGATGAAGGTGATCTGTTAACCAAGTAACATGCAGTCTCCACTGCCTCTGCCCAGAATTCTTGTCCTAACCCAGTACCACTGAGCATGCTTCTTGCCTTTTCCATCAGCGTTCTGTTCATTCTTTCTGCAACTCCGTTTTTCTGAGGTGTGTATGGAGTAGTCTTCTATCGTTCTATACCATAATTCTTACATAACTCTTCAAATTACTTCTTGCAGAACTCCCCACGATTATCTGTCCTCATCACCTTTATCTTCTTCTCTGTCTGGTTTTCCACCAGAGCCTTATATTATTTAAATCTGTCAAAGAATTCAGATTTATTCCTCAAGAAATATATCCATGTATTCCTTGAGAATTTATCTATGAATGAAACATAGTACACAGACTTACCCAGTGATAGAACCGACACAGGTCCAAACACATCACTGTACACAAGCTCTAATACCTTGTTCGCCCTCTTAGCACCAAAAGGAAAACTCACCCGATTCTGCTTCCCATATACACAATTTTCACATAAATCAAAATCCAGAGAGCTATTAGACATACCTTCTACCATACCATTTCCATGAAGTATCTGAAGGCCCTTCTCTCCAATATGTCCAAGCCTTTGATGCCATAGCATGGTCTTTTCTCCAGAGACCGCGAGGATTTCTGCTCCACTTTCGGGAACCACAGAACTGTTGCACCCATCAATAATAGTGCTGCCCTAAGGTTTGTACAGAGTTCCAATCCGAACTCCCTGCATTAATACCAGTGCTCCCCGAACCATCTTACAGGTATCTTTCTTGAACACTGTTTTTACACCTACATCATCCATCTTGCTTACAGAAATCAGATTTTTGGACAATGCAGGAATGTACATAACACTAGGAAGTGTTCTAATCCTTCCACCTTGCAGCTTCAACTTGAATTTTCCACGTCCGAAGATTCTGGCCTTCCTATCATCCCCTAGGAAGACATCACCGCCACCATATTTCTCATACTCGCAGAACCACTCCCTATGGGGAGTGAAGTGAAAAGATGCACCCGATTCAATCAACCATGACTCATGATCTACATGTGTATTTCAAGAAGAAGCCAAATACACATCCCCAACTTCATCTGAGGTGGTTTTTGCCTCTGTAGAAGGAGCATCATAAGATCCCTTTCCTTTCTTAGGAGCCTTAGATCTGCAGTCCTTTTTGTAGTGCCCTTCCTTTCTGCATTTCCAGCTCACCTTTACAAACTTTCCAGGAGATTTAGATCTCCCATTCAAAACCTTATTCTTGTTTCTGTTCTGGGACCTTCCTCATACAGATAAGGCATCTCCATTCTGACTCTCCATATTTCTTTGTCTCATTTCCTCCGACAGCAAAGCTGAGAGAATGTCATCAAAATTCAAGGTAGTTGTATTGCTACCTATTGCAATAACCAGACTATCCCACGAATCTGGTAGAGAACACAACAAACTGATGCACTTATCTTCATCTGAGATTTTAATATCAACATATGACAGTTGAATTAACATAGTATTGAAGGCGTTTAGATGTTCTGTCAGCGAGTCTCCATCCTTCATCCTCAAGTTATACAGCTTTTTCCTCAGGAACAATTTATTCAACAGAGACTTAGATTGGTACAAATTCCCTCGCTTGTCCCACAAGGTCTTCACTATAGCTTCCCTAGATACATTCAACAATACTGAATCTGAGACACACAATCGTATTGTGCTCTTTGCCTTCTGATCCAGCTTCGTCCAGTCTTCATTTGACATTGTCGTTGGTTTAGTACCTGGATCTACTGTGATCCACTGATATTTATCCACCAGAATATCCTCCATCTTGAGCTTCCACAACTCAAAAATCTGACCTTTAAATTTCTCTATCTCTATCTTCCCGCCGCTCGCCATCTTCTTTCACCGTAAGAATTGATCCCACAGATCTCCCACTGAACAGGGTCTACCTCAGGCCCGAGAAAAAGTCCCCTCAGTAGAAAAGGTGTCCCCTTGAAGCCAGAACTGCGCTAATACCAAATGTAGGTTTTAACCCTGTATATAAATTATATACAAACGAATCTTTAAAACAGAAAATAAACAATAGCGAGAGCATAAAACATAAAACAGATAAACAAAGAGATTTTCCCTAGATCCCAAATCAGGACGACCAACTTGATTTTTCATTATATTCCTTTTAGTGTTATAACACATATATATACATGCCTAAGCATACATAAACCCAAATCCATTAACCCTGGATTAGAACATAACCATAGTTCCCTTGACCGGATCTACAAAATACCAGGGGTCGAAAACCATCATGCCCCAAAACCATGTGCAAAACCCATGCAAAAAACCATGGGCAGGTCCGCCCACTAGAAAATAAGGACCAAAAATGTTTTCCGGGGTGTTGCCCCAGAGCCTGACAGGGGGGGGGGGCTATCGCCCCCCCATGCGTGACTAGTCGTGGAAAGAATATAACACAAACCCAACAAACTCAAGGTTACATAACTTACTAATGATGGAAAATGTTTGGCCAAAGGATGTATACCTTGAATATTTGATAATAGTTAAGGGATGGGGGTTCATTTTAAAATTGTAAGATTTATTTCTATTTTTCCTTACCATAGAGAAGTTCCTTTTTTTTCCAACCTATTTACCATCAGGTTTAGATGTCTATACACATGAAAATAATCTAGATTCTTAAAATGAGAGGTGAGAAGTGATATCCTTTGAAGAATGGGAGGATTATTTGAGCACGTCGCATTTTTGGCCTTTACAACTTCGCAAATAATAAGCAATGAAAATCCACAAACCAATAAATTGAGAATTTTATTTGCCATTGCTAATTTTAGACATTTCCACAATTGAAAGAACTCAACTTGGTTGTTAGATATATCATATAGACATCAAAAAAATTGAAACATAATTTCTTCATCAGGGTTAAATAAAACCCCTCCCACTCTTGCCTTCCACAAATTGACAACTGAAGATCCATAAAAAAACTGAAGATATTGATTTCTAGAATTTTTCCACTTAGTGATGTTTGACTGATTAAAACATAATTTGGGGACCTTAATACGGAGAGGATAAAGAATATGGTGACTTGGAAATTTGTAGTTCAGGTTACCTTGGATCCATTTTCACTCTAATGGATTTAAATCCTCCATCTCATTATCATTGAATCCCATGAAAAAAATAATATTCAAAGGGATGAGATGTCGCTTTGAAAGAAAAAATCTTCGAATTTGAATACTTGAAAATGATTTTGTTCCTTGCAATCCATATATACCAACATAGAAATTTAGGGAGGGATTCCCAAGATCTACTAGGAAGAGAAGTCGCCTTTCAATTCTAGGGATATTTAAGCTTCCGTATCTGAAACATTCCTCCCATGATTCGAGGATTGAATTGATATAGCTCACTAGATAAAATGTAAAAATCCAAGCTTAAATAGAAAAGGGAAAATAAGAGAAGAGATGAGATATACTTTCTGTTGTGTTGAAACATCTAGCTCACAGTGTGTCAGACCATAAATATTTCAAATTTCAAATTTTTAGGTCTGACAATTTTTTTAGGGACAAGAGTCCAAAAAAACAAATTGCCTCTTGGAATATCATCCTTACTCTATATTTTTTACCAAATCCTTCATAGAGGTGGATGAGAAAGTCATTTAATGATATATGCATATCCCAATTTCACCAAGTATTTGTGTTGTGAGCTTAAATTCCATGTGCAAAAATATTTCATAGAGATAGAAAAAGGAGTCGAACCTTTTAATGTCTCGATTAGACAATATCATTGAGACTCAATATGGATCAAAAGCTATGGTGTTGACCACCCTTTCCATTGACTTGGATCATCTCAAAGAGAGATGTCTCTTAATTTTTTAAATCCTTCCTACTACATTTAATTGGCTAGATCAGAGAATCGCTTGATTGCCCCCAAAGGACCATTAGGGGAGAAATTATATTTCTATATATTAATTATAGCACCATTTCTCAAGCGTCATCTTAGATTATCAATGATAATATGGCGGTATCATAGCAAAGCTTCCAAATTTTGAATCCAGAACCAGACCAATTAACTATTTCAACCCTAAGCAATCAAGATTTAATTAAATACTTTAAGATAAAATCCAATTTTCACTATTTCTTCAACTCTGATATGATATGCCACACAATTTTTGTACCAAGAGAAATCTTCATGTAAAATCGATCTTTCACTGCAAGACCACCATATGCCTTAGGAAGACGCAAAATGTTCCAGTGCACAGTATGGAATTTCTTTTAATTTCTCTTACCGACTTACCATAGAAATTTTTGAATTAGAAGACTCATTTGATTTAGCACTAACTTTGGAGCCAAAAATATAGAGAAAAGGTAAATGGGAAGAGAGTTTAGAATTGATTTCACCAAGATGAAGGCTACCAATAGTGGTTAACCATTGAGCTCCCCACGATTGGATTTTATTCTTGAATTTGTTTAAGAATTCAAACCAACATTAAAAATTTGTATTTATCAAGGATATAGGGATTCCAAGGTATTTAAAAATTTGAAAATTAGACTCCAATGAAAATTCCAGAATATTTGAAATTTCCAAGAGATTTTCCTTGGAACTATTCCATCCAAATATCATGCACTTCCTTTTGTTGTCAAGACCTCCAGAGAGGCATGAATAACGATCCAAGACGTATTTGAATCTCCCATCATTTTTATTGGTTACACTTCCTAGGGTTAGCATGCCATCAATGAACAAAGAGTGATTAAGATTAACATTTCTTATTATACTTAACCCATTTAGTTTTCCTTTAACCCTTCCCTTATCCAAATCCCTACCAAGGCTCTCAACTACTAAAATATATAACAAAGGAGAGAGTATGAAACCTTTCCTTAGACCCATAAAATCCATAAAGAAATTACAAGGTCGAACATTTATCAATGGAGCACTCCAAGGATTGTCAATACAAGCTTTAACACAAGTGATAAATTCCTGACAAAAAACTAAATTTTCCATAGCTAAAAACAAAAATGAAAGGTGTACTATATTAAAATCATTTTCCATGTCTGATTTAATTACCATACCTGGTTCATTGCTTTTCTTGCTGGAGTGAATTTCCTTTTGAATCCAGTTCACATTGTCCAAAATATACCTATTCTTCATGAAACCACCTTGATTTTACAAGATTATTGTGGGAAGAGTCTTACTTAATCTGTTAGACATTACCTTCGACATAATCTTATAAGATGAGTTGGATAATGAGATAGGTCGAAAATGAGAGAATGAGGGTGGTTTGGATTCTTTAGTATTAAGAACTAGAAAGGAGGAATTGGAGTTACCTCCCAAATTCCATTTTGTTAGAGTATTAGATATACTAAACTATATATATATCTAAGAAACCAAAAAAATATCAACATATAAATAAGAACATAAAGAGAACAAGGAAAAATAATACAACGGATATACGTGGTTCACCCATTTGGGCTACGTCCATGGGAAGTTTGTCTTCAATTATCTCCAGAAATCTCATGTACTCTTACAAAGAGAGAAACTACAAATAACCCAGTACAAAAACAGTATGAGCACAAGATAATATTTGATTGTAATAAAAAACGCTCCCTTGACCCTATTATATACCCAGAGATGTGGAGGAAGTACTCTCACATATTGAATGTGGGATAATATAATTCTAAAAAATAACACCTCTTTATATAATAAATGGGTACAAGAGTATACTATGCCATAATGAATATGGGATATAATGTGTTACTCTTTTACATAAGATTGTATTCAACTTCGGACATAATACAAATACATTATTATGTTACAAGGAATACAATATATTCCAACACTCCCCCTTAATAATGGTTGGGAGAAGGGACCATCCTAACACTACCTACCACTAAGGAAGGAAGGAGTAATTAATCCTCCTCCTTGATGACAACTTCCCTCATCCCAAGTAAAGAACGAAGATACACATGCTTCGCTTCTGTCAAGGATTTGATGAAGATATTGGCTGCTTGCTTCTTGGTAAGATATCATCGGCGATGTTAGCCACCTATAAAATTTGTTATAGCAAAAGGTGGCTAAGACTTTTTAGAGCCTTCAAGGAATAAATTTTATTGCTAAAAGGTGTTGGCTCTTGAAGACTCTTGAAGGCCTCATGCCTCTATCCAAATCTTCACTGCTGTGCCCATTTTTACACTCAGAAATCCTGCAGATTTCCAAAGAAGAATACTGCTACAAGCACCATTTTCCTGTTTTTCCCCTTTCCCCTTCATCAAAACCCTTTTGGTAAGGTTTAAGACCCTTTTCTTGCCTTATCGAAACCCTCAAATTCCTTTGAAAACCATTGAAAATCTATCAAAATCATAAATTTTATATACTATAGACTTAAGCCCCCTTGGGCTAAGTCCTTAACCCTCCCTTCCATACGCCCCGGTGCCAGAACCGAGCGCCATCCTTCCAAGTGCTTATCCCGTTGACCGATTGCGATTAGCCCCTCCTCTTTAACCCTGGTCATATGTTTTCCCATATAACCCATGGCCCCGCAGACAGGTGCCTATCTGCTTCGAATAAAATATTTCCGCCCAAAGTGTAAACCTTCAGTTATATTAATATTTCGATTTTTATTATATTTTAAAACTTTTCCACCAGTGCAAAATTCCGAATCGATCTCCACCGTCGATCTGATCTGCAAGTCGACGGTGCGCAATCCATCGCTCCGGTGGTCCCCGCCATCCACTCACCGTCGTAAAACCAGGCGGAATCCATCGCACTGCTTTTGAGAGAGGGGCAGTTTTTTTGTTTGGCAGTGATTCCATACACCGTTTGACACGTGGCCTCGCCACTGTTCATGAAACCGCCATTCATCGCGCATTAAAGTTCAGATGTGGAGTGGGCGCGATATTGGTGCGCGCCATCCGATCTAAGGCTGCTCATCGGACATCGATCGCTTACCGAAGAAGCCCAAAAGTTAACCAGGATACGACGCGGTCATTAAAGCATCTCCGCTGTCGATCTGATCTGCAGATCGATGGCCCATAATTCATTGCCCTTATTCCTCGTCTAGTCAGCATTTCTGGACCCGAGGGTTTTATTCATCCTGATTTTATTAAAGATTTGAAATCCAGGTATGTTTCTAAGGATTATCGGCGCCTGTTCTCCGCCATTGATCGCGTGGGCCAATCTCATCCGACGGCCCACGATCGTCCCTCCACCTCCGCTCCTGACCGTCAATATCTGCGCGATCGACGGCTCCGATTCAAATTATTTTTCCACCTTCCCTTGAATTCCTCTGATCAATCTCGACCGTTGGATGATGCCATCCAACGGCCATGCTCCCTCCATGTGCCTTCTGAAGCAGCAAACCTATACATGCAGGATTTCATAATATTTATTCGTATTTTGGAGGGTTAAATGGTTTTTTCTGCCATGCTGAAGAAAATTCACAGGCTGAGGGTGACGATCCTCCTGCCTTTGATCCATTAAAGAAAATCATTTTCAGGGCTTAAAATTCATGTTCCATCAATGTTTCATGAGGCATTGATGCCATATCACCCCCGCGCAGCCCTGCATACCAGAAAAACACAATTAATCAAGCACATTGAGAGAGTATCAGTGCCAAAGACAAAATATATCAGAACAGAAGATTGAAGACAGATCTTCGGGGATTACGGCTAAGACGGCTTATCAAAAACCTAATACCCGATTAAAAACACAGTTAAAGGAGAAATCATAAAGGGTCATCAGACAGAAAGCCTCCATTGCCACATCTGAGGCAAATTGATTCCTCCCAACTACCTAAACGCCACCTGTACCTCAAAGCATTCAAATGCAGGCCAAAGTTATTGATCAGGATCAGACATCTGCCTCACAACCACCAGAGAGTAATTTCTGCAAACAAACTTAATGAAAAAACATCAGCAGAGTTACTTTGACATCACACAGAGCCTCAAAGGTCAACAAAAGCTCCCACCGAGCTTAATCTTTATGTAAATCATTTAGTGCAGAAGAAACCTATGTAAGCTTCTTTATTGAGCCCCTCAAAGGCTGAGAAGCCATTTAAGTCTGTATTAATTAGTTTTTGAGATCTTTTATCAGATCTCACCTCCTCATTCTTCTATATATACTTCTGCAGAAGATGAGGGAGGGGTTGGTTGTAGAAAATTGAAATGTAATTGAGCTTGAGACTTCTATCTGTAAATAGTGTTCATTGGCCCTTGAAGCTCTGTTGGTGATAGATAGGTTAGGCTGAGATGTGTAGATGGTTGCTAAACTAAAGCATTGGACTTAAAGTTGTAACTAGTTTGGAGCATCAATACAAGCTGATTTATGGGATCCTGGTCTATGTTGACGGTGATGTTTTTCTCATTGTAACTTGTAATTTTGTTTCTGTTTTCACTGTGTTTCATCTTCTCATATAAATAACCGCATGCATAGAGTTAGGACCTACTGTATATCAGTACCCTTCTCTGACCGAAAATCTTTATCTGAATGTTTTCTTCCAATCTGTGTTATTTGGGAATGATTCAATTCAGTTTAAGCATATGAATGCTAGCATTCCCTCGTCTTATTGCCTTAGCTGAATATTATTCTTGAATTTTATGTTCAGTATTAGTTAATTAGAGATGAACTATGGAAGATATGGTGTGCCCTGGTCCTAGTTTTATCCCCAAAGGCTGTCTGAATGTTTCCCTTGGAATGTGTTAAAAGTTGGCTAGTTTAGAAGTACTTACTAGATCTTAGACCATTCTGTGTCATCTTGGTGTTTGTCTTGAAAGTAACCAAGTAAAGTAGAGCTAGGAGAGGATTTCTGGTGAGCCCGACCCGCCATTTTTCTGCTCCAATAGTTGCCTTCAAGTTTCCCTTTGTTTTAAAATGTTTTCTGTTGAAAGTGTATGAAAGACTGGCTAGTTTAAAAGTACTTACCAGATCCTAGTTTTATTTTATGTTCTTCTTAAGTGTTTTTCAAAGGCTGGCTATTTTAAAAGTACTTACCAGATCCTGGGCTGCTCTTTGTTCTGCATCTGTTTAATTTTCCTTCTTGTTGTATCATTTCATTCCATAAATCAATCTTCAAAGAGATCCTTAGACATAGATGACTTTCCCCATGGACCACTCTTGCCTCTTGCTGTTCCAATTAAACCATATTATGACTCCATAGCCCAATGGACTAAAACCTGCAATTATCTATCTTCCTGGCCAAAGCTTGTTCTATCTGCTTGCAACTTCTCACCTTTGAAACTTTTTACATTTAGAACTTTCCCCTAAAATAATAATCATGCTCAACCATCCAAAAAAAAAACAAACCCTTGTCCTTCATAACTAGCGTAAAATTATTTCCTAAAACTCAAAGACAAATCCATCTTTACACTTACTGGAGAGATCCCTCTCCAGATTCAGGAGGGCTGGATCATAGAATCCCAAAGTGGTTTAAACGATGTTTCTCCCTGCGACTGGACTTTTTCCAATCTTGCTAATTACAGGGAGCTAACAGGCGACAAGACCTCAAATATAATGATCATCAAGGTCAAGATGCTTCATTTTGGAGTGATATACTGGATTGTAAGCAAGCTGAATTGGACCCTGATTGTCACATTTCAACATGGTGGACAATTTTGGAACCAGACCAAGCTCGGTAAGAACACGCCATAACCAAATGGCTTCTTTAGTTGCTTCTTTGGATGCTCTATACTCTGCTTCACATGAAGATAAAGAAAGAGTCTTCAACTTCTTGTTGGACCAAGAGATCAGAACTGAACTAAGTCGAAATATGAAACCAGTAGTTGACCGTCGATCAAAACTGTCACCTGCCCAATAAAAAACTATATAACCAGAGAGTAAAATTGTAGCACTACTAGAATAAAATACACCATAATGAAATGTCCCCTATAAATATCGCAGAATTCTCTTGGATTCATACCAATGACTTTCACAAGGTTGTTGCATGAACCGAGAAATCATATTGATGGAAAAAGAAAGATATGGTCTATTTTGAGTTAAATGTATTAAAATTCCAACGAGTTGACGATAAAGAGAAGTATCAACCAGTGGAATGGTACACTCAATAGTTAACTTTACACCGGATTGAAATGGTGTAGGAGCATGTTTACAATTAATCATATGGAAACAAGCCAATAGATCTATCGCATACTTAGGCTGAGAGAGAAAAATACCATCGACCATATGCTAGATCTGAAGACCCAATAAATTATAGTGCAATGTACCAAGATTTGTCATCTAAAACTGCTTCTGAAGAGCAATTTTCATATCTTGAATTAATACAAGATGGCTTCCAGTGATAATTAGATCATCCACATATAAAACAATAATGAGGAAATTATCACCAAAGTTCTTAACATAAAGATTTGGATTAGATATATAGCGTTTAAAACCATTATTCAAGAAATATGCATCAATTTTATCATACCAAGCCCTAGAGGCTTATTTGAGACCATAAAAGGATTGGTGTAATTTTCATACTAAACTTGAGGATTTAGCATAAATAAACCGGGAGGTTGTTGCATATAAATTTCTTCAGTAATATCACCATTTAAAAAAACACTTTTAACATCCATTTGATGAATTTCCCACTTAAAATATGCAACAAGTGATAAAATGGTTCTTATTATGTTCATTTTAGCAACAAGAGCAAAAGTTTCATTATAATCAATACCTTCAAGTTGATTAAAGAATTTGGCAACTAATCTAGCTTTATAATTTTTGATCTGTCCTTCTACAATGAACTTAGTTTTATAAACCCATTTACAACCAACTAAATTATTTCGTATGGAAGAGGAACAAGAGACCAAGTATTGTTTCTCAAAAGAGATTCATATTTATTAGACATAGCTTGTTCCAAATGAGGATTACCCTTAGCTTGAGCATAGCTAGCAGGATCATCTGTGGCCAAAACTTTGGTCATAAGAGAAAAGTTAGATCTAGTTTGAAGAGTGTCGGAAGGATTTCTGACCTCACTACCTGCATATTCAAGGGTTTTCTGAGACCAAATCAGAAGAATATAAGGAAATTGAGTCACTTCATATGCTTCATGAGTTTCAGGTGGAATACTTGAGGGAGAGGAAGAATCAATATCAATAAGAGGCACAAAATTGGAGGAAGGAGTAACAGGAATAGGAGTAACAGGTGGTATTAGTAAATTCAGGGTAACATGAGTTTCTACAGACTCAGGTGGGGAAGATATTTCATGAAATTGAACATCCCTTATGATTATGACACTTTGATTAGAAGGATAAAACAACCTATAAGCCTTGTAATTCTCATCATAACCAATGAATATACACTTGTGAGATTTGGGTTTTAACTTTTTACGTTTTTCATTAGGAATATGAGCCCAACATTCACAACCAAACACCTTAAAATTACTAATATCTGGTTTACATCCATTCCATTTTTACTCAGGGGTAACATGCTTAAGAACTTTAGTAGGAAATCTATTTAAAATAAAATTAGCACAATATATCGCTTCAGCCCAAAATTTCTTATGAAGTCCTTTAAAATAAAGCATTCATCTAGCCATTTCAACTAAAGTTATGTTTTTCCTTTCAGCAATACCATTTTTTTGAGGTGTGTAAGGAATAGTCTTTTGATGTTGAATACCATGTTTAGATAAATATGAATCAAATTATTTCTTAACAAATTCCCCCCCATGATCAGATCGCAAAGTTTTAATGCTCTTACCAGATGCATTTTCAACCATGGATTTAAATTCTTGAAATTTTACAAATGTTTCACTTTTACTTTTCAAAAAATAAACCCAATATTTTTTACTAAATTCATCAATAAAGATAATAAAATAAGCTGCATGCGATATTGAAGGAACTTCAATATGACCACAGATATCACTATGAATTAATTGCAAAGTTTCTTTAGCACGCTAGGATTTACCTTTGTCAAACATTTCTCTATGATAACACATCCTTCACAAACACCAGTAGTAGAAGAAATATTAGGCAAACCATGAACCATTTTAGTTAGTATTTTCATTTTACCATGAGTTAGGTGACCCAATATTTCATGCCATAATTTACTTAGTTCATCAGCATGAGAGACATAGGAATAAAAGGGTTATCTCTTAGTTGAATTAAAACCTACAAATTTATATAAACTAGATGCATAATCAACAGGGCCAGAAGAAAATACTTTGTAATTTTGGAAGATATCTTTAAGAACATATTTATCGGTCCAAGATTCAAATTTAAAACCTTTCTGACATGCACAATAAATATAGAGTAATTTGATTGGCACGTTTTTAACATGAAAAAGCATCTTCCAATTGACCATTAGCAACATTAATACTTCCAGAACCAATTACGGAAAGTTGTTTACCATCACCAATAGAAACTTTCTAAGATATGTGATTATTAGTGTCATAAGATGTAAATAAAGAAGCATTACCGGTCATATGTTTAGAAGCACCAGAATCCATATCTATTCCTCATAGAAGAAGAATTATTAGATGAAACAATAGATGCACATAAAGCTACTTGAGATTCATTAGAATTTTTCTTGTTTACTTTAGTCATTAAACGTTTTTCTTTAAAGAAATTCTTTTCAGGATGGTTAGTTTTACCACAATTCTTACAAGAATCATACACTTTTTTCTTCTTAATAGTTTCATTATGTGCATAAGAAGCATGAAAATTATTATTAGTATGATTAGAAGTGCGTGAACAAGAACCTTTGGCATTATTAAAACTTTTATTAGGATTTTTAGTATGTGCCATAAGAGCTTTATTAGGTGAGACTTCTCTTGAAGCAATCAACCTTTCTTACTCATTTATCAACCCTTTATAGAAATCATAAAAATTAGGTTTCGTGGTACTTTGAGACAATTCAAGAGCCCCATTCCTAGTTTCGATGAACATGTCAAAACAAGATGGAAATTTTTGTTCTACAAGAATTATAAGAACAATGTCTATATTCTTGTAATCTTTACCACAATTATTTAACTTTTCATTTAAGGTTTTCAATTCAGCAATACATAATTCTACTCTATCAAAATTAGTAGGATCAATCTCATGAATCTTTTTTTCAAGGTAATAAGAAGAAACATCATCAAATTTATCACATAAAGAAGCAAGAATTTCCCATACCTCAACCGGGTTGTCTTTTCCCTCAATACTTACCTGAAGATTATTTGAAACTATTTGACCAATGAGCCCTCTTGCGCGATCAATTTTTTTTTCCCATTTAATCAAGGCTTGAGCATCTGTAGCTTCCTTATGTTCACCATTAACCAACCTCCATATATTCTTACTCCTGAGAGCATCATTCATTTTCCTTTTCCATACAAGATAATTAGAGCCGATAAGTTTAGGAACAGAAGCTACTTCTGAATTCATAATGATAGAAATTTTGACAATAAATATGAACCCAAATACAATAAATGACAAGAGAAAAATTGGATAGAAAACTGTAAATTTCTACAGTTCGTTTGCCATCACCAAAAAAACCTAAAAAAATCACCAATCATAAATCAACGATAAATTTGCTTCCGAACTCCTTTTGAGTTTTTTTTTTTTGAAATTAGGTAGCTCGATGAGAGGAACCCACATATCTACTCTTTTATGGGAAATTCTCCACAAAAGGTAATAGATCTGACAAAAGCGTCAGGTGGAAAAACAAAACAAAAAAACTCAATAATGCTCCAAATGCTTATTATAACCATTTTTCAAAATTGACGCAACCACTCTGCATCCACCTATGCAGCCGAAATTCTAATCTAAACCCTTAGTCTACCAATCTTCCGCCCTGTAAAAAAACAAAAACCGTCGTAACTGCCATAACTGAATATTACAAATGGAAGATAGAACTCCTTGAGGAGGATTTAAAAAACATATAGATCTTACGAAAAAAAAAAATTCAAGAACTCCTTGAAAATCCAAAAAACATATAGATCTTATAGAAAAACAATCAAGAGCCCCTTGAAAAAAAATCTGCAAAAAATGACACAAAAAAAGTTAGGGTTATGAGAAAAAAAATCTCAAATATGTAGAATCATGCCCAAATCTGAAGAGAAGCCTAATGGCTACCAGATAGAAAGAAAATCTACAAAAAAATGAGTGCCCAGATAATAAAAAATGAAGATACATGTTGATGGTTAAATTCAAATAAGATGTCTAGATCATAGTAACCATGGCTCTGATACCATGTTAGAATATTAGATCTACTAAACTAGCTATCTATATAAGAACCCAACAACATATAAATATGAACATAAAGAGAACAAGGAAAAAGAATACAACATATATATGTGGTACTGAATTGGGCTATGTCCATGAGAAGGTTGTCTTCTATTATCTCCAGAAATATCCTGCAATCTTACAAAGAGAGAAACTACAAATAACCCGATACAAATAATAGTATGAGCACAAGATAATATGTGATCATAATAAAAAAGGCTCCCATGACCCTATTATATACCCAAAGATGTGGAGGAATTACTCTCACATATTGAATGTGGGATAACATAATTCTCCAAAATAACACCTCTTTATATAATAAATGGGTACACGAGTACACTATGCTATAATGGATATGGGATATAATGTGCTACTCTTTTACGTAAGATTGTATTCAACTTCTGATATAATAATAAGACATTATTACCTTCCAAGGAATATAATATATTCCAACACGTTTGTCCTAGTATAATTCAACATTCTTAGAAGGCCCCTTTTAATTAGACCACAAGAGGATATTTAGAAGCTTATGGAAAAACCTTTCCACCATGGGGTTTCATCTAAATCAAGAGAACAAATGGCTTCAACCACCTCAAATTATTCAATCGGTTTTGAGAGATGGGAATTCTCTGAATCTAAGATAATCAAAGGGAGACAATGTTGAGAATAAAAAAGAAGATCCTAGTGAAAATTAAGCACCTACACTAGGATGGAACCTCAGGCTATTTTTAGGTGGAAGTCTATTTTTATAATGGATGAGAAAATTCTATTTATAGATGATGTATATTTATAAATGGTGAGAAAATTCTATTTATAGATGATGTTCTATTTTTATATGTATGTGCGAGTTCTCTTTATCGATCGCATGTCTCGTAGATGCATGTCGACTATTATTATCCCTTAATAATAGTTGGAAAATAAATATTAATCTATTCTCATGGAGCACTTGGAATCAATTAACTGAAGTGGAAAACCAGTTAGCTAAAGGAATTTTGAGTTCAAAGGTTGGTTGGTGGGACATGCAAGTGGACTTAGTTGTAACTTAGTTATTCGAAGTTGTAACAGAGTTGGATGTGTAGTTATGTGAGTTGTGAAGTAGTTTCACTCAGTTAAGTGAGTTAAACTCAGTTTTTCTAGTTGTAACTGAAGATACACTAGTGAGAGATGAGTGAATTAATTATTAATAATTCACAATAAATGGTCTCACATGCAACTGAAGATTTACTACTGTTAACTACATGCATGTTATATCCAGTGGCGACTCAGTTGAGATGTAGGTGAAAGGGACAGTTGACTATCAGTTGTACTATATTGGGTTGCACTCAAACAAGCCAAAAACACATTGGATATGCTCATGAGGATTGCACGGTCAAGGAGGGCATGATTTCATTGAATTTTTATTTGTAATCATCTTGATTGCACAATGGAGGCAAGCTGTTGGGAGGAAAAAAATTGGCTAAGGCATTTGCCGATTTCTACAAGACAGTGTGAGATGATTTTATATTGTACTGAGAGATCTTGGATTAGAGTTTTGTATGATATTGTTTCATGATCCATGATATATAAATAATATATGATAGTGGGGTTTTTAGCTTTATTCTTTCCTGGTTAAAATATCTTTGTTATGTGTGATTGATATTTCTTCTTGATATTGCAATTGGTGGCCGTGTTTTAAATTCCACAAGAATTTTTGTAGAAGAGATTTTGTATTTAACAGTGGCATATAATTGTTAGATTAGGAGAATCTAGGCAATATATAAATTTTATTAAATTTCTACATGGTATCAGAGCACAGAAGATTGCAATTTTGAAGCAGGAGTTGAGTTTGTTGGTGGAAACAATTTGAATTTGCTGCAATAATTTCTTGGTGCTATAGTTGAGTAAACAACGAAATGGCTTTCAATGGCTTATGGATAGAGTATGCACTCGAGGGTAGCTCGAACTACATTTCTTGGAAGGACAGGATGGAGGTGGTGCTCAAAGATAATGGCTTGAAAAAATTCATCGACAATGATTTTCCTAAGCCCACTTCGACAGATGCTGCATTACTTGATGCATGGCAAAAGAAAGGGGCAGAGGTGAGAAGGATTCTGTTGGAAGGTGTACGAGACCACATTGTCTCAACCCTTCATGGGAAAACCACACGATATGCTACATGGAAGGATTTGACGGATCTTTTCCAAAGCAGTAGTGACCATAGGAAATCGGTGCTGAAAGATAAACTCAGGAAGATCAAGATGGAAAAGGGCGACAATATTCCAAAGTGTCTCACAAAGCTTGTCCAATGTCGGGATGAAATAGGGAGTGTGGGAATCATTGTTGCTGATGATGATTTGGTGAGCTTGGCTCTCTTGGGACTTCCTAATAGTTGGCACAGTTATGAACACTTTGTCAATGGACGGGAAAAACTGTCGGATTGGGAACGACTGTGGTCGGATCTAGTGTAGGAGGAGTTCAGGCGGAACACCAGAGATGGCTCTTCATAAAAGCATGATGATGAAGAGGATTTTTCTTTTTCTACCAAGGCAAGGAAGGGGAAGGGGAAGAAATTCCATTCTAAATTTGAGTCTAAAGATAAGAAGCTGGATTTGTCCAAGGTGAAGTGTTTTCACTGTCACGAACATTGGCATCTCGCTACTAATTGTTTGCAGAAGAAGAAGAACAAGAAGGCTATTGGAGCTACATCTGGTGAGGCCCTTGCCTCCCAATTTGAACTTTATTTTTCTTTGATCGCATACATGGTGAAAAGTGCATTGGGATCGGTGTGGTATTTGGATAGTGGTGCTTCCTTCCACATGACGGGAGATAAGGAGCTTTTTAGTGACTTGGAGGAGAAATATCTTCAAATCCATATAGATATGGGCGACGATGAAGGATACAGTGTGACGGGAATTGGTACCATTACCTTTGAGAGGGATTTAGATAAACCATTTCAATTGAAAGATTTTATGCATGTTCTAGGTCTGAAGAAAAACTTGGTCTCAGTCGCAATGTTGGAGGATAGAGGCTATGCCGTTGTTTTCAGCAATGGAAAATATTTCTTGCGACATAAAACAACGTGTCAATCCAAGAGGATAGGGATTCGAGTTAATAATTTCTGCAATATGGAGGTATATGGCTACGCCGCCATGATGGGAAAGGCAGAAAAAGTGGTGAGATGGGATGAGGAAGAATTATGGCACAGGCGATTGGGCCATATTCATCGTGGAGCCTTGAAAGTCATGCAAAAAATATCTACTGGACTTCCAATGGGAAAAATTGATCAGTTAGATCAGTGCAAGGATTGCACCATGGGGAAGCATGTAAAGTCCACCTTTCATGAAAAGGAGAACTATACTTCGGTGATCCTAGAGAGAGTTCACACATACTTGTGTGGACCATTCTTGTTTTCTTCAACAACAAAACATAGGTATTATGTTATTTTTGTTGATGAATTTTCTCATAAACGTTGGATCTTATTCACCCAGAATAAGGATCAAACATTCTCAAAGTTATGTGAGTTTAAGGCATCGGTGGAGAAAGAGTTGGGGAAGCAAGTGAAGGATCTAAGGAGAGATAATGGTGGAAAATACATGTCTAACGAATTCAAAGACTTCTGCAGCAAAGAAGGAATTCGAAGAGAACTCATAGTGCCTCATAACCCACAGCAAAATGGGGTCGTGGAGAGGAAGAACAGAATGATCGTGGGTGCAACACGAGAAATGTTGCATGATCAGGGCCTACTAATGCATTTGTGGGCAGAAGCGTACAATACTACGGTTTATGTGAAAAACCATTGTCCTCATAAAGTAATTGGCATGAGTACACCTGAAGAAGCTTTCACTGGTAAGAAACTGGATGTTTCTCACTTTAAGATTTTTGGCTCATCTGTTTATGTTCACGTGACCAAGAATGCTAGGAAGAAGTTGGAGCCGACTGCTGAAGTTGGGATATTTTTGGGGTACACAGAAACAACCCATAATTATCATGTGTATTTTCCTAACAGTAAGATGATTTTTATGCGATGGGATATAAAATTCGATGAGGGGAAAGCCATGCAGTTGTCACTTGAGAGGGAGCTGGACTTGCATGCGGAGAAGGAACTATTGGTTCCCAAAGATGAGTCTCTAGATGTGGATCAACCATAGGAGGAGGTTCATGGAGTGGAGGAGTCCACTCACTCAGAGCCAAACATTAGAACTGGTAGAAGGCATACCACAAAAGCTGATAGGCCGAGACTTAATGCTGCGCAGAATGTAGGAGCCCCTACTTCACAGTGCAGAAAAATAACGTCTCCTGACCGATTTACTGGATACATGGCTCTCATGAGCAAATGTATTGTGATTGAGCCATATTCCTTTTAGGAAGCAGTGCAACAACCCACATGGGTAGATGCAACGGTGGAGGAGTATGACTCCATTTTTAGAAATAGTGCTTGGGAAATTGTTCCACGGACGGTTGATAAATCAGTGGTAGGTTCAAGATGGATCTACAAGGTAAAGCAAGTTGTTGATGGGAGTATTGAGAAATACAAGGTCAGATTTGTGGCAATAGGCTTCTCACAGATCCAGGGGATTTATTATGAAGAAACCTTTGCACCTATCACACGATATTCTTCCATAAGGACCATCCTTTCTCTCTAAATGCAGATGGGTTGGCACATTCATCAAATGGATGTGAAGTGTTATGAAACCAGTTCCAAAAATAGAATAAAATAAATATCAACTCCTTAGAAATCAGCCACTTCGAGGGGGAAACCTCCAATACATTACATAAATGAAAAATTCTTGGATAATACAAATGACCAAAACCTCCTTCTATTTATAGGATTCCATGGGCCCACAATATAATCCTAACCAACCTAACAATAACAATGTAAGGGCACAATAATAACAATATTAGGGTTACAAAGGTACAAAAATAACAATAAGGGGGCCACACTAATAACAATAAGGGACTAAACTAGTAATATAGGGACCTAACACGCCTCTCTCCTTCAAAAAAGTGTTGTCCTCAACACTTGATTAGCTCTGGGGGCTTATGTATAAAATTCTCATCCTCCCATGTAGAATCTTCAGTGGGTAAGTTCTTCCACTTGATGAGATACTTTGAAATTGATCGATTTCTTAGCTGTCGAGTTCTTGTTTCCGTGACCGCTTCAGGTTCCAATATCATTTTTCCTTCCTCATCAAGTTCTGGCAATATTGTTTGAACTAGAATATTTTCACTTATAACCTTCTTTAAGCATGAAACAAGGAAAACTGGATGCACTCGCGAAGAAGCAGGAAGCTCCAATTTGTATGCCATAGTACCTATCTTTTGCAACACCTTGTAAGGACCATAGTACTTTGGCGATAATTTATTATCCTTCTTATCTTTCTTGAGAGACATCTTTTTGTATGGTTGTAGCTGCAAAAATACCCAGTCTCCAACATCAAAACTTCTCTCATTGCAATGTTGATATGTCTATTGTCTTGCTGCAATGTTGATATGTCTATTTTTTCATTCGATTTTGTGCCAAATTTAGGTTATCCTTTAAGAGTTGGAGAACTTCTTGTTGATGCTCGATGTGATCTTCCACTGCTTTAACCTTAGAATTTTCTCTTAAAGATGATGTGATGGATGGTGGATGATATCCATAAAGTTCCATAAATGGGGTCATTTTTGCTGGAGTATGGAAGGAAGTGTTATACCACCATGCAACAAGAGGTAACCACTTGACCCATTGTGTTTTTTTATCATATACAAAACAACGAAGATATCCTTCCAAACATCTATTCACAATCTCAGTTTGACCATCAGATTGAGGATGATAAGATGAGCTATGAGCTAATTGAGTACCCAAACAAGAAAATAACTTTGTCCAAAAATTTCCAGTAAAAATGAGATCTCTCTCACCCACAATAACCTTTAGGTTTCCATGTAGCTTTTGAATTGTGTCCATAAATGTACTAGCAACTATACTTTCTTTAATGGATGAGATATTGCACAAAATTGTGCATACTTGGTAAGTCTATCAACTACCACCATGATGAAACTCTTTCCTTCGGACGTAGGTAAACCTGTGATAAAATCCATTTAAATCTCCTCCCAACATTGAGTTGGAATGGATAAAGGTTGTAGAAGACCCAGGGTCTTAATTGTCTCAAATTTATTTTTCTAGCAAACTAAACATTCCACCACAAAATTTTGAATATCAGATTTAAGGCCATCCCAAAAAAATTATTTCTTCACCCTGTGGTAAGTTTTTAAAAATCTTGAGTGTCCTCCTAAAGGAGAAGTGTGCAATTCCAAAAGAATATTTTGTTTTAGTTGGGAATTTTTACAAAGATATAAGTGATCCTTGTACCATAAGGAATCAATTTTCCAACTAAATGTATCAGATGTACTAGGATCTTGCTGCAACTTTTGAATGAGTGTCCACACTTCTTCATCCTTCTTCCATTCATCCCTTGCTTTGGTTATCCAATCTTGTTGGATAATAGAAATGGCACAAAGAAATGATTCCACCTCTTCATTATTTCTTGAGAGTGCATCTGCAACAACATTTAGCTTCCCTTTTTTGTAGATTATTCCAAATTCATAGCCCAACATCTTTGTGACCCATTTTTGTTGCTCTTCTTAAGATAGTCTTTGTTCCAAAAAGTGTTTGAGACTATCATGACCAGTCTTTACCTTGAAGTGTCTTCCCATTAGGTAAGGTCGCCATTTCTTTAGTCCATGTAGTATTTCTAAAATTTCCTTCTCATAAATAGCTTTCTGTAAATACTTTCCTTTGATTGGACGACTTTCAAAAGCAATGGGTCTTCCTTCTTGCATTAAAACAACACCAATTCCATTTCCCGAGGCATCACATTCTACAATAAAGGTTTTTTGTGAATTCTTGCGTAGCTAAGACCGGTGCTAGGCATTTTGCCTCTTTAAGATGTTCAAAGGCCTTAGTTGCTTCAGGAGTCCATGAAAATGCATCTTTCTTCAATAATGTTGTTAGAGGTTTTTCTATTCTCCCATAATTCTTAACAAACTTGCGATAATACCCTATTAACCCAAGAAATCCTCACAACTGCTTTATGGTTGTGGGTATTTTCCATTCCTTAATGGCTTTAATTTTGTTAGGGTCTACCTTAACACCCTCGTGAGATACAGTATGACCCAGATATTCCACCTCTTGTACTCCAAATAAAAATTTAGATGTTTTTGCATATATATGCTTCTCCTGCAATAGTTTGAGCACCTTGTCAACATGTTGAACATGAACCTTCCAAGACCTGCTGTAGATTAGTATATCATCAAAAAATAATAGCACAAATTTTCTAAGGAAGGGTTTGAAAATGGAATTATTCAACCCTTGAAATGTATAAGGTGCATTAGTAAGGCCAAAAGGCATGACCAAAAATTCATAATGACCCTCATGAGTTCGAAATGTTTTTTTCAGAATATATTTGGTCTTCATTCTAATTTGATGATATCCTGAATGAAGATCCAACTTGGTAAAATAAATTTCTCCATGTAATTCATCCAATAATTAATCAATCACGGGAATGGGAAATTTATATTTAATGGTGAGCTTATTGATCTCCCTATAATCTAGACACATGCGCCATGATCCATCCTTATTGTGCACCAATACTACTGGAGCAGAGAAAGAACTTTGACTAGGTTGAATTATACCAGCCTCTAATATTTTTGTAATCATACGTTCAATTTCACTCCTTTGGATGTAAGGATATCTATAAGGCCTGATATTTGGAGGAACACTTCATGGAATCAAATGAATAGCATGATCATGATCACGAATAGGTGGGAGTCCTTTGGGATTTTCAAACACCTTGGAATGATTGTCCAAGAATTTTTGGAGATCTGCAGAAATAGATGATTTTGATGTTGGAACTGCTATTGAGAATAATTGTGCAATTACGCCTATTATAGTTTTTCTGTGAGATTTGTCATGACATTAGAGCTTTAGTTGATTTCGGCTTCTGTGATACCGTAATCACTTCCTTTCCTTCTGAAAAAAAATTCAAGAAAAGTTCTTGAAAATTAAAAACTACCGTCCCCAAAGATTGTAACCATTGTACTCCTAGTACAACATCAACACCTCCCATAGGAATGGAAAGCATTGGAATATTCAACACATATTCCCCAATGGTTAGATTGATATTATGGAATTTTCTAGAGCAATTTATAGTTCCTCCATTTGCAACCATCACTTGACATGCTGGTGTTGGGTATAGGAAACAATTCAATTCCTTGGCTACCTTACAATGAATAAAATAATGGGTACTACTTGAATCAATCAACACTATTACCTTTTTCTTCTTGATATGTCCTTCGATCTTGAGAGTTTGAGGAGTAGTAATTACTGCTAATGCATTACACGATATGGTCTGACTCATTTCTTCCTCTTCTAGGATGGGTTCCTGGTGTATATCCTCTTATTTTGAAGATTCTTGTTCATTTTCTTCTTCCTCTTCACAATCTATGTAAAATAATGTCTTCTCAGCACACTTATGACCTTTCGTCTATTTGCTATCACAACTAAATCAAATCCCTTTTTCTCTTTTTTCTTCCAATTGTTGTGGCGTCAACATTGTAGGTTGTGGAAGTCTAGGAGTAGCAACACTTCCATATTTATATATGTGAGTGGTATGTTAGAAAATTAAATATTACAGAGCAATGCAACATATAAATATGCGGAAAACACAAGCACACAAAACACATAAAACCAAAGAGACACAGATATACGTGGTTCACCTAGTTTGGGCTACGTCCACCCCAAACAACCAGTCCTTCCTTTCTATTATCCAACAAAAATGAAGAGACACGACCTATAGTAGATCCGTTGTAATATTATCTGTTCTCTCTCACAGTCTCCCTATCCATTTCTCGTTTGATCTAGGTGGATATTGGTGGTCACCCGCCTATTCCACTTGGGGCCCCACCATTGTCTCTTTCAGTTTTTCAGTTTCGACACAACTTACTATTTTTAGCAATTTTTCGGGTCCTGAACTTCCAGAGCCGTTTTGAGTCCCTAAACGACGTTATTTGGGAAAACGGAGAGAAACATGGTCCATGGACTGATGTTTCTTGTTCAAAATTTGTATTCCTCGGATAGATATTTCTAACGAGGTATGGTACGCATCAAACGGAGATCGTATGCCAAAGTTACGCCCCTGGGAAGTTGAAACACTAGTTTACCCAAACGGGGCCCATAGTTTTGGTGCTTCATCTCCTAGGGCTAGGATTTTGGCTGTTTAGGATTTCCCATTGTTTCTAAATAATAAATAGGCCCTCGAGCCTCATTGTAACTTAGTTTAGAGGCCTGTAGCCACCACATCTCTTCTCAGAGATAACTACCAGTGCCCTAGCTAGTTTTATTTCCATTCTGTCTGTAAGCAAATTTCAGTTCTTTGATATTAATGAAATGAAGTGTTATTTCCGCTGCATCTTTGTATTTATGGTTATGTGTTTATTCTATTGCGTTCCTGCATAAATCCAGATCAGTGGTATCAGAGGGGTCTGCTTTTTCTCGATCCTTCTTTGCATGTCCCCAACGAGGTCGGGGTATAAGGAGCTAGGGCTTGATCTGGTGGAACCTTTGCAAGATCAGCCTCGCAAACCTCGACGGACGCCCATGGGGGACGAAAAGAAAGATGAGGGAGCAGGAGATCCTATCAAAATATTTCTCGAGGAGGCCCTCGAAAAACAAAGGAACGCGATGATGGATAGCTTTGCTCAGATCCTTCAACGGCTGCCCACCGGCGGCGCATCTGCATCCAGTAGCCACTCTGGAGTTGCGACTCCCTTTAAGGTACAAGTAAATTTTGACATGCCCATATTTGAGGGTCAAATAGACGCAGATGCCGTAGATAGATGGTTGAATCTATTAGAAGGATATTTCTCTGTTCATGACTTTTCAGACCGGGAGAAGATTATTTTTGCACTCCTCAAAGCTACCCCCCATGTTAAGGACTGGTGGGAAACCTACTGTGAGAACAAGGACCAGACAGAACCCTCTCTGTTCTCGGCCGTACCCACTTGGAATTCTTTCCGAGACGCCGTCAAGGAACAGTACTATCCCGTGGGGAGCTATGAGGACAAGTACATACAATGGACCACGCTGCGACAACAAAGGGATCAAGATGTGCATGAGCTGACGAATCTGTTCCATACCCTGCGCACAAAGTTGGGTATCAAAGATTCAGAGAAACATCCGGTGCCAGCATCATAGTTGCTCGTTGCATACATTCGTGAGGAAATGGAGTTCTCGACATCTCCTCTTCATACGACATACCGGTATGCTACCAAGATTGAGCAGAAATTCAAACAAAAGAAGCGAGACTTTGGATCTGCGAATCAAAAGCAAGGGAAAGGTGCTCCCAAACCGCATAACAAAGGACAGAGCCAAGGCATGGTGACTCAAGACAACCTGTCGAAGCCATAAGCGAAGAAAAACACCGCAAAGCTAAAGAAGGACATGAGAAAGTGGTGTGAGTTCCATAAGAGCTCCACTCACAACACAAGTGAGTGTCGGGCCAAGTAGTCGCTGGTGGACGAGATGCGGGCTTCTGAGTTAGATGCATGCTTCGAATCTAAATCAGAACCTGACAAGGGGAATGAAAAAGGGAAACATATTATTGATGCGGATCCCAATGCCACTGTTGCCACTACGAAGATCCAGAAGGAGGAACCGAAAGATCCAAAGGAGGAGGAACGTCTCTTCCACTCCCAGATGTGGGTAAAGGGCTCCCCGATACAGTTCATTGTCGACAATGGGAGCCAAAAGAACCTCATTTCATTAGATGTCGTGAAGCATTTGGGCTTGCAAACCATAGCTCACCCACATCCATACACAATCGGGTGGCTTCACCAAGGACGAGATCTCCGTGTCAGCCAGTAGTGTCGCCTTCCCTATAGCATCAAGCCCTTCACAAATGAGGTATTATGTGACATTGCTCCTATTGATGTTTCTGATGTATTATTAGGACAACCATACTTGTGGTAGCGTCATGCTGTGTATGAGTCTCGGCCTCGCATTGTTATTGTTACTTTGGGAAATAAGTTGTACAGGATACCAGAGGTACCATCTCCTGCCGCTATCTCTTTGGTTACTGTAAAAAAATGCAGTAAGCTCATTTACCAAACCATGAAATTTTTTTTCCTGATGATCCACCCCCAAGGCAAGAAGAAGACTGTGGCCACGACATCCAGACAGGGCTCCTCTGCATGACAACAACAAATGGATAAGGTTGTGGAGGAGTACGAGGACATCTTCACCTCACCCACAGGGGTTCCTCTGTATTGTCAGGTCAAGCACCCGATTGATCTGACCCCAGGTGTGCCGCTACCCAATGGACTGATCTATCAATGCTCTGTTCTAGAGAATGATGAAATCAAGAGGCAGATTCAGGAGCTGCTACAAAAAGGTCACATCCGACCAAGTTCATCGCCCTGTGGGAGCGCGATCGTGTTGGTACAGAAGAAGGATGGGACGTGGAGACTCTGTATTGACTATCGGGCGCTGAACAAGATCACTGTCTGGATTAGGTACCCGATCCCACGGATTGATGACCTTCTAGACCAACTCAAAGGTGAAAAATATTTCAGCAACATTGACTTGAAGTCAGGGTATCACCAGGTACCGATTGAACCCTCCGATGTGTGGAAGACTACCTTCAAAGCCAAGGAAGGCCTTTTCAAATGGCTGGTCATGCCTTTCGGGTTGACGAATGCTCCCAAAACCTTCATGAGGATGATGGATGACATCTTTTGGCCATTAACCAACTCATTTGCAGTGGTGTACTTGGATGAAATTCTAATCTTCAGCCAGACTTGGGAAGAGCACCTTCACCACATTCGACAAGTCCTCCAAACACTGCGGCAACACAAGTTGTGTGCCAATTTGGAGAAGTGCACTTTTGGCATGACCCAGGTTCAATATCTGGGATACATTATTGATGAAAGGGGGATGCATGTGGATCCAGCCAAGATCCAAGTCATTCGAGATTGGCCAGCCCCAACCATTATAACAGAGCTTCGCAGCTTTCTGGGTCTTGCTAATTTCTACCGGAGGTTCGTGTTTGGATTCTCTATATCACTTGGCCCTTGAGTCAAGTCACCAAGGGGGGAGTGAGAGAAAAATTTTGCTGGTCAGAACCTCAACAGAAGGCGTTCACAGAATTGAAAAATCACCTCTGTTTTTCCCTAGTGCTTACTTTACCAGACTTGCAACAGCCATTTGAGATCGAGACAGATGCCTCTAACTATGCTATTGGGGCAGTTCTTACTCAACAGGGACATCCAATGGCATATCAAAGTGAGACATTGTATGACACAGTTCGCAAGTATCCCACTTATGACAAAGAAATGTATTCCATTGTGCAAGCTTGTCAACAATGGAAGCATTACATTTTGGGGAAGGAAACAATCATCCACATAGACCACCGGCCCCTGCAGTTCATACAGACACAAGGAAAGTTGCAGAATGATCGCCATCAGAAGTGGTCCACATATCTGCAATAGTTTCATTTGAACATCAAGTACAAGAAGGGTAGCACCAATAATCTTGCAGACTGCCTTAGCCGACCACTGATCGTGGCGCTCACCACCGTGCTCAACTCTTGTGGGCACGAGACTTCTGATTGGACGCTTCTCTATGAGAGTGACCTAGAATTTGGCCACACTTACAAGGCACTCTTGGGGGGTATGCAAGTTCCAAATTTTCACCTCGAAGATGCACTTTATGTCACCTGGGACACCTTTGTGTTATTTCAAGAAAGTGTGCCAAGATGATATGGGAAGCACACTACAGTCGAGTCGCTGGGAATTTCAAGGTCGAGAAAATAGTAGCAATCCTACAGAAGTATTTCTATTTTCCGAACCTTCGAAAGTATGTCGAGAAGCACATCAGATCCTGCACTGCTTGTGCCATTGCCAAACCGACCATCATGAAGCAAGGCCTATATACTCCGCTACCTACCCCTAGTTGACCTTGGGAATCCATCTCCATGGATTACATGTCAGGCCTACCTTCTACTAAGCAGGGAAATGACTGTGTTTTCATGGTTGTCAAAAGATTCTCGAAGATGGCCATTATGGCGGCCTGCAAGAAGAATATCACAGCAGAAGCCACTGCTAAAATATTCTTTGAATGAGTGTGGGTGCACTTTGGGATCCCACAGTCTATCATATCAGATCGGGATAGCAGGTTCCTTAGCACATTTTGGTCCAACCTCTGGTCAATGTTGGATACCAAGCTCACCAATTCCATAGCTTTCAATCCCCAAACAGATGGCCAGACAGAGGTCGTCAACAAAATGATTGTACACATTCTGCACATGTACAATTCAAAACATCCACGCACATGGGACGATAGCCTCCCCTATGTACAACATAGTTATAATCGGGCTCTCCACAGTTCAATCGGCCATAGCCCCTTTCAGGTGGGCTTAGGATTCCAGCCACTATGTCCCATTGATGCAGCCATGCCATTTGCAGCTTCTCAGGCTGATTCAGCTCATGTCCAGTCTAAAGTTGACAAAGAAAGTAGCTTCATTGAGCACATTCAACACATCCGCCAATAGGTTCATGATATATTGGACAGAGCCAATACCAAGTACAAGCAACGCCATGATCAACACCAGGTGCCACACAATTTCTAGGTGGGCGACAAAGTATGGCTACATTTGCAGAAGGAGCGCCTCACTGGACCCCACCGCAAGCTTAGCCCGCTCGGATACGGGCCATACACCATCACAAAGGCTATAGGAAACAATGCCTTCAAGCTCAATATTCCACCATTCCTTGTTCTGCACCCAGTCTTCAATGTGGATCACCTTCGTCCTTACTTCCCACCTCTACTCGACACCTCAGACATTGCAGAACAACTCACACCAAAAAATTTAAACCCAGACTACATGGAACAGGCCACCACAGATTGTATCATGGACATGCAAATCAAGAACACTCACCAACATAAGATCCAACTGTATTGGGTTGTCAAAGCTGGCCAACTCCGGCACCAAGGAAAGTGGTTCACCAGGGACCAAGTTCAATAGAAATTTCCTCATCTCAAGGAGGAACTTAATGCAATGGGGACCATTGCTTCCTAAGGGGGGAGGAATGATCTAGGTGGATATTGGTGGTCACCCACCTATTCCACTTGGGGTGCCACCATTTTCTCTTTCAGTTTTTCAGTTTCGGCACAACTTACTATTTTTACATTTTTTCGGGTCCTGAACTTCTGGAGCCGTTTTGAGGCCCTAAACGACGTTTTTTGGGAAAAAGGAGAGCAACATGGGTCCATAAATTGATGTTGCTTTTCCAAAATTTGTATTCCTTGGATAGATATTTCTAGCGAGGTATGGTACGCGTCAAACGGAGATCTTATGCCAAAGTTACGCCCCTGGGAAGTTGAAACACCAGTTTACCCAAACGGGGTCCATAGTTTTGGCGCTTCATCTCCTAGGGTTAGGGTTTTGGCTGTTTAGGATTTCCCATTGTTTATAAATAATAAATAGGCCCTCTAGCCTCATTTTAACTCAGTTCAGAGGCCTGTATCCACCACATATCTTCTCAGAGATAGCTACCAACGCCCTAGCTAGTTTTATTTCCATTCTGTCTGTAAGCAAATTTCAGTTCTTTGATATTAATGAAATGAAGTGTTATTTCTGCTGCATCTCTGTATTTATGGTTATGTGTTTATTCTATTGCATTCCTGCATAAATCTGGATCATCGCTTTGAGAATACACACACACATCACAGCCGCAATACAATACCCTCATTAAAATTGAGGGGTTGCCTTCTAGGGCAAAAAACCCTAAACTAAACATAACTTCTATCGTCAGATCATCTGCCTAATGAACGCTATGGATTGACTAGAAATTACTATACTTTTACAAGGTAATTTTACATCTGTTCCTAGCTTTGGGGTCCAACGCCGTGATACAAAATAAACAAGATAATCAGGCTCCACACCCAACAATTTCCCACTTGGAGACTGATTGTAGCAACTTCACCGCTGCTTCATTTGCTGGAAAATAACTCCTCTTTGGACCTGGCTGTTTCTCATCTTCATTGTCATCCTTGAATACCAATTGAAACTGAGCATAATCTTAGTTTCTCCCTGGTTACAACTTTTGTTAGCATATCTGTAGGATTCTAGCTAGTGTGTATCTTTTCCAGCTTCAACTTTCCATCTTCCAATATTGACCGTATGAAATGGTACTCGAGCTATATGTGTTTAGTCCTAGAATGAAATGCTGAGTTCTTTGCAAGATGAATGGCACTTTGGCTATCACTGTATAATGTGCCCATATCATGCTTCTTACCCAATTCATCCATAAACCTTTGTAACCAAATCATTTCTTTACTAGCCTCTGTAGCAGCAACATACTCTGCTTCTGTTGTTGAAAGTGCAACAACACTTTGGATTTTTGAAACCCAACTTATAGTTGTTCCACCTACAGTAAATATATATCCTATAGTGCTTCTCCCGTTATCTCTGTCACCTTCCATATCTACATCAACATATCCCTGTAGAGCAATTTTTTAACCACCAAAGCATAATGCTTGATTTGTGGTACCTCTCAAATATCTGAGAATCCATTTCACTGCCATCCAATGTTATTTTCCTGGATTTTTCATGTACCTGCTTACAACTCCCATTGCATGTGCATTATCAGGCCTTGTGCAGACCATTGCATACATTAAGCTTCCAACTGCTGATGCACAACTTTAGACATATAATCCATTTCTTCTTGGGTCTTGGGGCACATATCCTTACTAATTTTTAAATGGCTAGCAAAAGGTGTACAAACTGGTTTTGCATTCTTCATATTAAATATTTTCAACACCTTTTGTATGTACTCATTCTGAGACAGTGTTAATTTGTGATTTTTCCTATCTCTATTTATTCTCATACCAAGGAATTGTTTTGCAGCTCCCAAATCCTTCATTGCAAATGAATTTTCCAATTTTCTTTTGAGCACATTTATTTCCTGCATGTTAGACCCTGCAACAAGCATGTCGTCTACATACAATAACAATATAATATAGCTGCCATCATTTTTCCTTTTCAGATAAACACAATGATTAGAGTGACATCTAGTATAACCTTGTTGAAACATAAACTTGTCAAATTTTAGATACCACTGCCTTGGAGCCTGTTTTAAGCCATACAAGCTCTTCTTTAGCTTTCAAACTAGTTTTTATTTCCCTTTGACCTCATATCCTTATGGTTGCTCCATATAGATCTCTTCCTCCAAATCTCCATGGATAAATGTTGTCTTTACATCTAACTGTTCAATATGTAAATCTTTCGCTGCTACAAGACTTAAAATATTTCTGATTCAAGTCATCATAACAACAGGAGAAAATATTTCATCAAAATCAATACCTTTCTTTTGTGCAAACCCCTTCACCACAAGTCTAGCTTTGTACCTCTGTTTTCCTCCATCTTCTTCCTTTAGCCTGTAAACCCATTTATTCTGCAATGTAGTTTTACCTACAGGAAACCTGACTAAGTCCCAAGTCTGGTTATGCATTAATGATTCCATCTATTCTTCCATGGCTAGCTCCCACTTCTTCCTACTTTCAACCTGCATTGCTTCTTCATAACATTCAAGTTCACCAGAATCAGTCAACAATAAATAATATAATGACGGAGAGTATCATTCAGGGGGTCTACTTATCCTGGTAGATATTCTAACACCACTTTCAGGTGTTTGAGGTTCTTGTTTTTGTTGTGGTGGTTGCTGTTGTTGTTGATTATTATTATTTTCAGGCACCTTTACTTTTTCTATGATCTCATCAAGAACTGTGTATTCTTTGTTTTCTTTTTCCTGTTTCTTTTCCTGCAACTGATTCTTATAGAAGACATTTTCATTGAATATTACATCTCTTCTCATAATGATTTTTTGATTTTCATAATCATATAAGTGATAACCAAAATCATTAACACCATATCCAATAAAGGCACATTTCTTTGATTTTTCCTCAAGCTTTGTTATGTTTTCTTTATTAATATGGACAAAGGCCTCACAACCAAAAGGCTTTAAAAAAGAGTAGTTTACCTTTTTACTTGTCCATGCTTCCTCTAGAATACCACCATCCAAGGAACTTGAAGGCCCTCTGTTTATTAGATAAACAACAGTATCTACAACATCTGCCTAAAATTGTAAAGGCAATCCTGCATGCAATCTCATGCACCTTGCACGCTCCATGATTGTTCTATTCATTCTTTCTGACACACCATTTTCTTGTGGTGTTCTTGGAACTTTCTTCTCTCTACGAATTCCATACTCTGAACAGTACCTATCAAACTCTTTGCAGCAATATTCACCTCCATTGTATGATCTGAGACACTTCAACTTCTTTCCTGTCTTAATCTCAACCAAAGCTTTCCATTTCTTGAAAATATTAAATACATCAGATTTATTCTGAATACAATAAATCCATTTTTTTCTAGTTGCATCATCAATAAAAGTAACATAATAATGAGAGCCACCAAGAGATGATACCTGAGTAGGTCCCCATACATCTGTATGCACAAGCTCTAATTTTTTGCTCTTCTTTTCTTTACCAACTCTTAGAAATCTGACTCTCTTCTGTTTTCCATAAATGCAGTCCTCACAGAAATCCAAATCAACATTCTTCAAACCCAGCAAAAAATTTCTTAAGTGAAGAATCTTCATCCCCTTCTCACTCATGTGTCCGAGCCTATGATGCCATAATGCTGCATCTAATCCTTTGGAAGTTAAAGCATTAATAGAGTTAGAAATACCATTGTATAAATACAATGTACCAACCTTTTCGCCTTTTTCTATTACTGGGGCTCCTTTGGTGACCTTCCAAGTTTTATCTGTGAAAGTTGTCACACAACCTTCACTGCCTAACTGCCCTGTTGAAATCGGATTTTTCTTCAAATTTGGAACATGCCTTACCTCTGTTAATAACCATTGGTTTCCATTTTGTTGTTTTAAAAGAACTTTACCCATTCCAACAATTTTACAGGGTTTATCATCACCCAAACAGAGTTGTCCAAAATCTCCTTGAACATAGTCATGAAGATATTTCTTATCAGGTGTGGCATGGAATGAGGCCCCTAAATCTACAAACCAAGAATCAGTAACATTTTCAAAAGAAAGAATCAAAGCATCTTGTAACACATCACCTGTCACATTTACTTCATGATTGTTTTCTTACTATGCATCTCCTTCTTTTCCCTTTCGAGATCTGCAGTCTTTCTTTAGGTGTCCTTTCTTTCTGCATTTCCAGCACACCATCCCCGATCTGGACTTGGATTTTCCTTTCCTTGATTTACTGCAATATCTCGAGCTCTTTCCTCTTTCTATTCTTCTTCACCTAGAATCTGCACTTAAAGCATTACCCGATGTCTCACCGTAGCTTTTCCGTCACATTTCCTCGCTAAGGATAGCACCGACAACATCATCAAACTTTAAAGTACTATATCCAGAGACAGAGTTACTAATGGCCATAACTAGACTGTTCCAACTTTTTGGAAATGAGCACAAAAACAAAATAGCCCTAACTTCATCATCAAATTTTACCCCTACAGAACTTAATTGACTGGTAACTGTATTAAAATCATTTAAATGGTCTGCAACAGATCCACCTTCCGACATCTTCGTATTAAATAAATGTTTCATAAGAAATACCTTGTTTGAGGCCGATGGTTTTTCATATAGTTTCGCCAACACCTTAATCAAACCCTCTGTTGTTGTTTCCTTCGAAATATTGAAGGCTACCGACGCTGCGAGGCACAATTGTACTGTTCCAAGCATCTTTCTATCGAGAATATCCCATTTTGTGTCTGTCATATTTGTCATCTTCTTTGTTTTTCCGCTCAATGATAGGTACAGATCTTTTTGATATAGATAATCTTCCATCTGCATCTTCCATGGCAGGAAGTTTTGGCCGTTAAATTTCTCTACCCTAAACTTACCATCTTTTGCCATTTCTCCCACTCGAACTAGGAACCCTTTTTTCCTGCGAGTTTATCAGCCAAATAGACCTTCGGCTCTAATACCAGTTGTTAGAAAATTAAATATTACAGAGAAATGCAACATATAAAATATGCAGAAAACAAAAGCACACAAAACACATAAAACCAGAGAGACACAGATATATGTGGTTCACCCAGTTTGGGCTATGTCCACCCCGAACAGCTAGTCCTTCCTTTCTATTATCCAGCAAAAATGAAGAGACACAACCTACAACAGATCCACTGTAATATCCTCTGCTCTCTCTCACAATCTCCCTATCTATTTCTCGCTCTGAGAATACACGCACACATCACATCCGCAATACAATACCCTCATTAAAAACAAAGGGTTGCCTTCTAGTGCAAAAAAACCTAAACTAAACATAACTTCTACCATCAGATCATCTGTCTAATGAACGGCCTAGATCGACTAGAAATTACTATAAATTTACAAGGCAATTTTACAACTATTCTTAGCTTCGGGGGGATTTCCCCCGAAACCCCTCGCTAGGGGCGGGGCTCCATAAAGTCACATCTATCCCCCCCTAGACCCCCTAGGCAGCATTTAATTATGGGCAGCGTTGCCACCCCATTAAGGTACAGGGGTCCAACACTGTGATACAAAATAAACAAGATAATCAGGCTCCACACCCAACATGGTAGGCTTCCTTGTCGCCATAATTTTAAATTCAAATTTTCTTGCCAACCTGAATGCCTTTTCCAATGAATCAGGTTCCCAAACACAAACTTCATGTTGGATGTTATCCTTTAAAGTCCCTATGAATACATCGATCCTGTGTTCCTCTGGAATATCAGTTACCCTTATATTCAATTTTTGGAAGTCCTCAATGTGCTCCACCACTGAACCCTTTTGTTTGAGATTTATCAATTGGCTAAAGAAGCTGTTGCTTTTTGTATCCTCACAATGTGCTATCATTTCCTCCATAAAAATTGACCAAGTGACAATTTGTTTACGGGATCAAAGCCATTGATACCATACAAATGTATTTTGTTCTAAATGTAAAGTTGCAATGCATAACGTTTGTGTGTTTTGCACATTATTGAGATCAAAATATTGCTCCATCTGTCGTATCCATGTTACAGGATCCTTGCCATCAAAATTCCTAATACCCATCTTTGGAATATGGTGGTTTTTCCATCCAACATTAGAGTTTATGAAATCACGATTAACATTTATTTTGTTCTCATCATGAGTTTCCTCTACTATCTTTTTTCCATTAGGACACATTTCTTGTATCAACTTTTCCAAACCTTTGATGTCTACTTTTAGATCATTCTTCATGCTTTCCATGTTGTCTTTCATTTTTTCATCAATATTAGATTCTGTGTCATCCATCTTAGCTTCCATGCTATCCATCTTAGATTCCATGCCCACTTCCATGCCATCCATCTTAGCTTCCAAACCATTCATCTTAGTTTCCACGCCTTTCTTCAAACCATCTATCTTAGTTTCCATGCCTTTCTTCAAAACTTCCATTTCATTTTTTTTTTCTCTTTGTGATAGCGAAATTTGGTGCACTTGCTCTTGCAATTTTGATATCTCATGTTGTGTTTCTTCGTCTTCATGAGTCATGGTAGAGCCTTATGAAGGCTTAATGGGTGTTGAATTCTTTTTATGGGGTATTTTAGAACCCAATATTGATATCTATTCTTCAATATGCCCTTGGAATAAATTCAAACTAAATTTTTTTAAACGAGACTTATGTAATTCAAAAAAAATACACACTTTTTTCTTGCTTTTGAGGAGCTCGATATTGGAACTGAATTATCTCTATCATTTCAGATCTTCAATATCTGAAATTTTTCCCTGAAGTAGCCCTCTGAGTCTTCTTTCGAATGCCATAGGTATAACTTGATTTGGATTCTTCAAGACAAAGTTATGCCCAATCTCCCATGTTGACCTAATTATGGAATGGTTTAGTAGAGAGAACTTGTACAACTTGCCACATGTCAGTGTTTCATCCTTTATCTCTAAAATTGATATACCAAAAACTAAAGTCTATGAACTTGTGACCACTTTTTACAGAATCCCAATCTGACACTTAGAGAGAGCGTTATGATTCTTTTCCGACAGTCACCGCTTTGAGATGAAATTCAGGAGCTTGAAATAATCCTAACTTCCACAGATCATATCTCCAAAAATGTTTTGAACCAAGATCGGAAATGTTTACAGGAGGTTCCTTAGGAATTCAGCTTTGAATTGTAAAAATTTCAGCTTCTTAAATTTCGTATACGAAAAGTTATAGAAAAAATTCCACGATGACCTGTTTTAGTTGAAATTCGGGAGCCTGAAAAAACTCTAACTTCCCCAGATCATATGTTTGTGAATATTACAAAAAAATATCTGAAATTTTTACAAGAGGTTTCTCAGGATTTTGTCTTTGTGTTGTACACAATTTATCTTTTAAACCTTCATAGAAAAAATGTTATTTCGAAAATTCCATGATGGTCTGTTTGGAGCAGCGAAACCCTAGAATCAAAAGTTATGATACCAAATTTTATGAAACCAGTTCCAAAAATAGAATAAAATATAGATCAATGCCTTAGAAATCAACCACTCTGAGGGGGAAACCTCCAATACATTACATAAATGAACAATTATTGGATGATACAAATGACCAAAACCTCCTTCTATATATAGGAGTCCATGGGCCCACAATATAATCCTAGCCAACCTAACAATAACAATGTAAGGGAAAAATAATAACAATATTGGGTTTAAAGGGGTACAACAATAACAATAAGAGGGCTACACCAATACATTTAAGGGACTAAACTAGTAATATAGGGACCTAACATGAAGACTGCATTTCTCAATGGGATCATTGAGGAAGAGGTGTACATTGAGCAGCCTGAAGGATTTGAGATCTTTAGCAGCGAGTCGCATGTGTGCAAACTCAAAAGAGCATTGTATAGGTTGAAGTAAGCACCCCGTGCTTGGTACACTTGGATAGACAACTATTTCACTAGACTTGGCTTCACCAAGAGTGAGGCAGATGCAAACCTATACTAAATTGTGGTGGACGGTAAGCTTTTAATCATTGTTATTTATGTTGATTTAATACTGACTGGTGATGAGAAGTTGATACACTCATGCGAGGATGACCTTTCAAAGGAGTTCGAGATGAAGGATATGGGCCTCCTTCATTATTTCCTTGGATTGGAAATATGGCAGCGAGATGGTGAATCTTTTGTGCCTCAAGGCAAGTATGCAAGGAAGATGCTGGGTAAATTTCACATGGAGGATTGCAAACCCATGGATACTCCTCTTCCAGGAAATTGGAGGAAAGAGGATGCTACATCTAGAGAGATAGTGGATGCTATTGTCTATCGACAGTTAGTGGGTTCACTAATTTATTTAGTGAATATGAGACCAGACATAGGCTATGCGGTTAACTAGAAAAGTCAAGCGATGGTTAAGCCTACCAAGCTCATTTGGAAGGCGGGCAAGCATGTCTTGAGATACCTGAGGGGCACATCTAAGTATGGCTTGTGGTATAGACAGATGGATGAGGTGAAGTTGCATGGCTTCACGGATGCAGATTGGGCAGGCAACCCAATGGATAGAAAGAGCACATCTGGGGGGATCTTTAGTATCAGATCTACATATGTTTCTTGATACAGTGGGAAATAGAGATCCATGGCACTCAGTTCAATGGAAGCAGAATATATGGTAGCAATTCAAGCTGCATGTGAGGCTATCTGGATGAGAAAGATATTGGTTGGTTTGTTTGGTTCTCATTTAGATCTGACGGTGATTCATTGTGATAATCAGATTTGAATTAAACTCTTGATTAATCATGTGTTTCATGATAGATATAAGCGTATAGATATATGGTATCATCATATCAGAGATTGTGTGCAACGGAAGATCATGTTGCTTCAGTACATTCCTATGGAAGATCACAATGCAGAAATTTTGAGGAAGGTGCTCACCAGGAGAAAATTCGAATACCATAGAGACAGGATCGGGGTGAAGGATATTCCCTTTCTTGTTGAGAGGGAGTGTTGAGATTCAAAAAGAATATCCTAGTTAAAATTAAACACCTACACTAGGATGGAGCCTCAGGCTATTTTTAGGTGGAAGTATATTTTTAGAATGGATGAGAAAATTTTATTTATAGATGATGTCTATTTATAGATGGTGACAAAATTCTGTTTATATATGATGTTCTATTTTTAGATGTATGTGCGAGTTCTATTTATAGATCGCATGTCTATTTATAGATGCATGTCGACTATTATTATCCCTTAATAATATTTGGACAATAAATATTAATCTATTCTCATGGAGCACTTGGAATCAGTTAACTGAAGTGGCAAACCCATTAGCTGAAGGAATTTTGAGTTCAAAGGTTGGTTGGTGGGACATGCAAGTGGACTTAGCTATAACTGTGTGATTTGAAGTTGTAATAGAGTTGGATGTGTAGTTATGTGAGTTGTAAAGTAGTTTAACTCAGTTAAGTGAGTTAAACTTAGTTGTACTAGTTGTAACTAAAGATACACTAGTGAGAGATCAGTGAATTAATTATTAATTAATTCAAAAGAAATGGTCTCACATGAAACTAAATATTTACTACTGTTAACTACATGCATGTAAGATCCAATGGATAACCAGTTGAGATGTAGGTGAAAGGGACAGTTGACTATTAGTTGTACTGTATTGGGTTGCACTCAAGCAAGCCAAACACACATTGGATGCTCATGAGGATTGCGCAGTTAAGGAGGGCATGATTGCATAGAATTGGTCTTTGTAATCATCTTGGATTGGGCAGTGGAGGCAGGTTGTCAGGAGGCAAAAAAGTGGCTAAGGCATTTGCCAATTTCTGAAAGATAGTGTGAGACAATTAAATATTGTACTAAGAGCTCTTGGCTTAGAGTTTTATATGAGAATGTTTCATGATCCATGATATATACATAATATATGATAGTGGGGTTTTTAGCTTTATGATTTCTTGGTAAAAACATCTATGTTATGTGTGATTTATCTTTCTTCTTGATATTGCAATTGGCGATCATGTTTTAAATTCTGCAAGAATTTTTGTAGAAGTGATTGTATATTTAATAGTGGCATATAATTGTTAGATCAAGAGAATCTAGGAAATACATAATTTGTATTAAATTTCTGCATATAAGAAATAAAATATTGCACCTCTCCTAAATCATTTTCCTTGTCTTCAGAGTATAAGTCCCTAAAGAAGTCAAAGGATTCTTGATTTATCTCAAGGAAGGAAGATATTTTGGGAAACCCTCTGGAGTGATTTCTTCAACCTTATTTTTTTTTTCACAGGCTTGTGCTTATTAATTAAAAAGGGAGGTATTCTTGTCCCCATTGCATAGTTAGAGGCTTCTAAACTTTAACAGCCAATATTTCTCTTCTTGTTTTCTAAGAAAAATTATCTTCTTACTTAATAGTTTTTCTTCTTCGAAGTGCCACTCAATTAATTGTTTTAACTCCATAAAATATTGATGGGCCTACATGCGCTTGATAATATCAAGTTTCTCCCTAATAGGAGGCTTGTAGTTATTTTTGGCCCACTTTCTTAAAATATTTTTTAACCATTTTCAGTTTGGTTTCCCAAATAAAAAACATTGATCCTTTTACAAGGGTCGCCCAGTATTGAATACTAAAATTTGAGACTCCTTCCTTTGATAACCACCCCATATTAAATATAACTAGATTGTACCAATATATTCAAGAGTATCAAGAGAAAGAGAAATATGATAATGATTTAAGTCCCATTACATCAAGGTATATGAGACATGTCCAATTCCTTTGACCAACTAGTCACTCTGAATAAGAAAGTGATCTAATCGCGTTGCTATGTGCTTAGAGCTACAACATCAATTGGAATATGTGTAATTCCATTTTTTTCGAGGAACATCCAAAAGATCCCATTCACTAAGAAGGTGTTCCACCGTTCTCGAGGGGATCTCTGCAAGCGCATCCCCCACATTTACCAGTTTTTAAAAGATCTATGGGGTAAACATGAGTTGAGTGTCACTGTGATATGACCCGACCTCCAAGTTCCAGTTATGGATGTGGGGTTGACAAACTGAAAATTTTAAGATACCTCTCAGGAGTAATAGATCACCCAAAATTCTGTCCACAACCTCTGATGATCAAATCCTAAGATATAATTTATTTTTCAATAGCTTCACCTCCCAACCAGACTTGCGACACACTGTGCATGTAGTTATGAGGCTCCAACTACACCCATAAGCCTGCCTGCATGCAGTTATGACCAACATTTCCTAGGTTTGTGCATGTAGCAGTGAGATATAGGAAACATCTTAGGCTAGCCTCTAGACCACTACCCATAACTACCTATGAATTTACAAAAACACAACTAAGATGATAACAATGCCAACCATTCAAAACTTGAGCAAGATATTGACTTATACATGCCTAATACACGATAGAAATTTCATCAAACATATGATAAACATAGAAGCTACAGGTCCTGAATTCATATCTAATCATAAGCTTTTGAACTTTAGAGAATCATTAAGAATACTTTATGCCCTTTGAGGCTAGCTGCAAAAATAGTTGTTAGCCCATGCATTCATAAACCATTCAATCAATTATAAAATCATGAAAAAAATCCATAGTTAGAGCACACCATATATTCATGCATATAACCATCATATAACCAGAATAGAATCCATGAAAATTCAACCATAATATCACATAATAAACAGTAAACATGCTCATTAATCAAAATAGAGAAAATAACTCATATTAAAATATACAAAAGCCAACCAAGTTAGGGACTTCAATGTGCCAACTGACCATAGATTAGGTTGAAACATATTTCTCTTTCATCCAATCACCCCTATTCCATATTCCAAGAATGAATGTGGGATCTCATGTGATAAACCAAGACATGACTAAATATGGACTCCAATGGTTAAACCACCTCCACCCTCAAGCTACTGTGATCTCACATAAACCAGTCTCGAGATAAAAAAACCAAAACAAGCTTGGATGCCTTAGAATTCCTTCACCATACTATAGAGGAATTTTCCTATATTCACCCACCTATCAAGGGATTCCTCGAGAAAACCATCTCCACCCCCACCCCTTGGTATTTTCTTAAGACCACCTCGACTAGATCCAAAACCTTCTATAAATCCAAATCTAAACCAAGAATGAATCCCATCACACCATGACTATCCAAGAAATGGAAAGGAAAGGATTAAAACACTGTCAATCCAGGAAAACCCATGCCAATGACAACAAATGAACCAAATAATCAAATGAATGTCCTTTGCATTCACATCCCAGCAAGGAAATCACATATGCAACCTGTTACCTACGAAACTTTCTTGCTGAAGTTGTTGATCTAACTTTCTCCTTGCGATACTTTGTTTTCATTTTCTTATCCTTTGCCTTCCATTACTAGTAATTTTCTTGCTTTTATGCAAATACAAGTGAATGATATAGTTCTACAAGAATTCTCTAAGTGTGCTAGAGTGTATGAGAGACAAAAGCTAAACTGAAAAAAGTTGAGCATATGTCAATTGTTTTTTAGGTTCCTTTTTATCATTGATGTTTAGTATCCCTTTCCTTTTTATTTTTTCTTTAAATTCCCTTCATTTTCCCTCTAATTTCCATTGTATGCATATTTGTGTCTCTTCACCTTTATTTTCTCCTATTTTCCTTTATTTCTCATAATTAAATAGAAATTATTGCCTATTTTCCTTTTCCAATGCATTTTCCAATTTCCATAGCTATTAATAAACCAAAACTGGTGCCCACTATATTTTTTTCCCAACATCCAGCTTAGAATACATGTCCCATGGCCTTGGTTTTATTTTTATTTACATGGAAATTTAACCTGGGGCTATTAAAAACCCCTCCCCCTTGGGGGAACACCGTCTTTGGTTTTCAATGACACCTATGACCAACAAAAAACACTGCCTATGGAGCCTTATAACACAACTCGATGCAATATTTACAATAAAAAACTACTGAAACATGATAAACATAATTCTTACTGAATTTTTATAACATGACTCAATACAATATTTAAAATGACAACACATATATACTTATGCACATTTTATCTAACCAACAAATAAAAGGATATGCTACCTGTTGGGAATCACGATTGTCGTTAGACAAAAAACCACAAGTGTTATTTAATGATCGCATTGCCAGAGATAAGGATCCACAAGAGGCATTTAGTCCATGTCGCAAAACACACGAGGAGTATTGGTTTATCCAATGTCCAACAATACCCCGCCCCCCCCCAACACGAGCGGGGTGTGTATAAAACTCTTGACCTATGCTTTGATACCATTTTTTTGGAATCACAATTTTTGTTAGACCAAAACCCGCAGGTGTTAGTCCGATCACATCATCAGAGATAAGGATATACGAGAGGTGGTTAGTCCATGTCACGAAAAACACAGGGAGCGCTGGTTTATCCAATGTCCAACAATACCTACATCAGTATTGAGGGAATCTAGTGGCTCACACCTCCACCCTCAAAGTAGTACCAAGATTCACCTCCTTCCCAGAAAGTCCAGAATCCACTGTTAAAATGAAATTATGCATCCCATGTCTAGCACTAAATTTTTTGTGCTACTTCTTCTCTTAGTGAACAGTTACCAACTCATTTTTCCAGGGCACACTCCCAATGTGCTTCTAATTCCATATGTAAATGCTAATGACCAAACTAAATTTATTCCCTGACCTTCCCTTATTTTTTTCCTAGTCCCTTAGGAAATCTAGTCACCCCCTTCCATGTAGTCGCTCACCTTCTAAGTTCCCCGACATCCCCTTCTCTACTAAACAATTCCTCATGCGATCTATCCTTGGCAAGGTTTCCTCACATTAGAAGGTCAAAAAACTAGGGCATTTCCCTACCTCAAAACAATCATACCAATCATAGCATGCTCATGGAAATCAATAGGCATTATTGAGTACCAGTGTCCCACAATGGCCCTGCTCCTGAATTCTTTACCAACATGTTTTCGCATTTTCCAATTCCTTTTATTGTTGCTTCTAATTCTCTTGCAGTTAGTTCTAACCACCCAAACTGGGAATTTTCCATGTTTTCCTCTACCAAGCATATAATTTACATTATAATCAAAAGGAATTGAAATAAATTCAAATCATACCTCATTGATACCTCATCAATAAGGTATAATTGAAATTCCTTTTACTACCTATCACAATAAGTCAAATTATCTCTTTGATAAAATCATCATATATAAACATATCACATCCGATCAACTCATACTCAACCTTCATAAATTGGAGTCATTGATTATGTGCATAATTAAAATTGAAATAAAATATTGATACTTATCTTTAAATTATTATTTTCTCTTGCCTTTGTTATTTATCCTTCCCATACATGCACTGAATTAGTTTCCAAATCTAGCAAGCACCCAATTCCTTCTCTTCCCTTAACCACGTGTTCACACTGGATCGATTACCAACCCAACATTCATCAATTTCTCTTCTCTTATAGTCCAAAGAAACAATGAAATCCAAAGACTATATCTTCACCTCCCTCAATATTAGCAACAAGGGCATCTAGAGACTATAATGCCTCTACCCTCAATATCAACAACAAGGGAATCCAAAGACTATGCTGCCTCTACCCTCAATATCAACAACAAGGGCATCTCAATACTATATTGCTTCTACCCTCAATATAAAAATAAAGGGAATATAGTGACTATACTACCTCTACCTCAGTATCAGTAATAGGGGAATCCAAAGACTATACTACCTCTACTCTTAATATAAGCAACTCAGAATTGGTCTCTTCCAAAGCTATCTAGGCTTCCAGGGATCCTGAGAACCAATTACTTCAAAAAACGTACACATACACATAGTATAAAACACTACATATACACCTACACCCTATGTATAACATAAAACATACACCTACACCCAGTGTACAACACAACATACACATCTACACCCAGTGTACAACACCACACATAAAGCTACACCCAATGTACAATAAAACACCTACACCTACACTCGGTGTACAACACAACACATGCACCTGCACATGATGTACAACACAATACATGTATGTACACATAGTACAATACAACGAATACACATGTCACAATACAACAACTACATAATACTCATGACACATTACCACATGTACAAAACACAACTAATACACATGTCACAATACATCGACTACATAATACTCATGACATATTACCACATGTACATAACACAACATGCACAACATGTACACAACACCACATGTACAACATGTACAACATTGATAACAACAGTTCCCAACATAGCCAAGACATCTGATACCTTAAGTCCATTTACTTTACCTTTCCTGATTACTTTTCTCATGATTGTCCTGCCACTATCCATTTATTATAATGGATCTAACCAACCCAACTGAATATTATATTCTTTCCTTCAACTTCCCTTTACTCATGCACTATGCTTCATCCAGGTCTTATATTAGTTGTTGGGTTACACTCACCTCTCCTTGAGATTCATTAAATTTCATCTTTTTCCAACCAATTTCCAAGAACCTCAAAGCATAAAAGGCAATAACAAGAAGAAAACCATGGAAAATCACTAACAATAAAACACCACAAACAAAGTAGCATGGCCATGCACTTGTCATAGTCAAAACCGAAAATCAAGAAAAAACAAATAAAAAAACACTGAAAGCACAAAAATTTCAACAAACACCATTAATCAATCCATATGGTTCCCAGTGCTTCCAAGGGAAAACTCAACCGGAGCCTTCTTCAAGATCTATGGGAATCTCTTTTTCCGGGTGATTCCCTGCATCATACTACCATGAACCCAAAACTGTCAATGCATAAATAAATATAACAATATAGAAGTTACCTTTCCCTATTGTACCCAACATGTTCCCCTGCAACTGAACACATTCACATATCATATCTCAAGGGATACCAATTCACTTGACGAATCAACATATTATTCCTACATATGATCAACCATCTACCATGTAGCTTCCTCGACCCCAAATTGCTTCCACGCACTTTAATTTTCTTTATAACTTTATTTTCAAATCATGAGCTTATTTCACTGCAATATTTATTGACGCTCCGCCTAGAAATATCCCCTTGGTTCCACTTGCACCTCAATTATTGATACCTAGTGACCTTCCTATCTGTTATACACTTGCATAAATCCGAGGAATACTCTGACCATCATCTCCAACTGTATGTGCCTCTTGATCACTATAGGTCTAAGGACCACCACACATTCATTGCACCACTATGATACAAAGTGAAAAAACTTCGTGAAATGATATCCATTATAGGTTCAACATTGTAATGGTTCTCTTCCATTGCCTTTAATCTATTGCTCTACATGCTAAGACCCATGTCCTTTCTCTGCTGCAATGAACTTCTTATACTGAGCCACATTTTCCTTTACTATTCTCATTACCCTTCCAGTCACGCTTAAACTCAGGATTTCACTTTTATTTCTCATAAAAATGCTTCATATTTCCAATGACTTCCTCCAATAACTGAGGCTCATCATACTCAATCCGATATTTGAATGGTAATATCAGTCTATTAATGAACCTTGGATCTTGTTTTCTCATCTTGAGCTCTTTACCTTTCCATTATGATAGTTCTTATACAAGTACCTATTCTTGGAGTCTTTAAAACTCATCTCATGCAACCATACTTATGCATCTTCTGATTTGGTAAACTCACCATCAAAAGAAGGTGACTTGGCTTGCTTGAAATTTTCTAGCAATTACCCTTCTCACTCTTCCTATAAGGATGCTGGCGATAATGGTGATGATGTATCTTGGAACCAAAGATAGAAAAAAAGCCATAAGTTTTAGCCCTCCCGTCATGTGTCTCCAAAGATCTTCCACCTTTGACTATATTATTTTTGTCCATCATGTACAATGTTCTAGACCTTCTACCATATGCCCCATTAGCATTTTCCTATTTTCTATTATTGAACCTCAGTTGTCCCTGTCTCTACAAATCTAAAAGTCTTTGAAGGATGACTACATTGACTTTTGCCTAATTTTATTGAGCCTGTTATCACCCAAAAATTCTAAAAAAAAACATCTTTGTGTTATTTTTTATTTTGGTCATGGTTCAAATTAGGTTTATAAGTCAACTTAAGGTTTGGTTAAGGGTAGGTTATATTTTTATAAGATCAAAGCCCATCCTTAAGTTCAAATAAAGTCTTTTTAAGGTCCATTCATTGTCAAATATCAATCATTTCCATTTTTGAGCCATTTCCTAAATTCTCATGTAAAAAATAGTCAAATTAGCCAAGAAACCTTACTTTCATAGTGCCACTAGCTCAAAAAATTTGATTTGCGCTACGAAATTGCTGAAAGTGATGAAACAAAAACTCTATTTTCTGGTTTTGAGTAGTCAACTTCCAAGGCTGTTTCTGAGCAACAGAAAACGATTTTAGGGACACTGAAAGAGGTTTTTATTCCTAATAGAAATAAATACAAAAACCTCTCTCAGTTTCCTCAAAGGAACTATGAGGTGGGATAAATTGATAAATTAAAATGTGTTATGAAACTATTGTTACAAAATGTCCTGTACATGACTGTTTAGCAGTCAACTTCAAGTTCATTTTCTGGCCAAATGAAAAATTATTTTCGAATTATAAAAGAGGTTTGTATTTATCACAGCCCCATATATAATAAAATCTCTCACACTTCTCATATGTATTATAAATGGGGATATACAAGGCTTTCTTTGAAGCCCTATTTTCAGAAATAGAGTTTTCCTGTTTTACACATTGTTTTCAAAGGAAGTTTCTGGACAACAGGAGATATAGTTCAAAAACCAAAGGGAGGGTTTTATTCAAGACATAATGGCCTAAAAATATCTCCTTCCGTTTCTCAAAATATATCATGGAGTAAGAGATATAGGTTCTGTCCCAAGACCTATTTTTTAGGAAAAAAACAAGAAAAACCAATAGGCCAACCTATTGTAAATGAAGAAGGGACCTCAAGAAGGCTGGAATGACTCTGTTTTTCAAGTGGTATGATGAAATCAGGTTTATTTTAAGTTTTTGGCACATTCACACTTTACATTTTGGAAAATTTGGACAAAAATTCTCACTCAACAGTTTCGTAGCGCAAACAGTGCAAAAAGGGTGCAATGCGCTACAAAATTATTGTAGCAGTTTTTTTCACCCTTTCTTATAAATTTTTGGAAGGTAAAATGTGTGTATTATGACCTGAAATTGCTAGGGAAGTTGTGTTAAGTGAATATAAAGATAAATATGTAATAAAGAAGCAAAATGTTTGAAGGTAAAAGGGTAAAAAGGTTGCGCTACGAAAAGCGCTACGAAACTGTGTTGTTTTCGTAGCGTAGGTATACTTCTGCTATTTTGAAGAGTTTGACGGTGGTTTTGGATAGCTGGGACTTGGTGAGGTTTTTGAAAGGTGTTAATTCAGTTCATAACATCAAATAAGCTCAAATTAATGGGTTCATGATAGTCAGAGTGTCTCAAGAGAACAAAGAATCCTATGCCTAGAAAACAGGGGACAGTTTCCTAGTTTAATGGAGATCAGCATTGAGGTAATAAAGTGTTGGAGCTTATCATATGGATTTGAACTTATGGGAATAAAGTTTGAAAATTATGTAATCTAGTTTAGATAAGGTTTTTATGAGTAGAGTTAAAGAGTTTGAGTCCTATTTGTAATAGGACTGCTCATTAGGTTTGCAGCGGTAATTTTGTAATAAATACCATGTTATATGGTTAGGAAAGGTGTCAAAAAGTATGAATTCGATGTATCTAGTTGGGGATAAGATTATTCTATATTATAAATGATCTATAAAATATCAAGAGGTCTAATTAGCAATGAGTTGGACATTTTTTAGCAAAAAGACTCTGATTATTGTAAGTGACTGGTTTTCAACTTAATACAGAGTTTTCTACTTAGCCAACTCAAGTTTCATAAAGATTTCTAGTGTGTTCTTGTTCTAATGGTATATTTTTACTATCCTATTATAGTGGTGTTTTCCTATGTTAATCAGAATTCATCATTGATGCTCTGACTTCCTTCATAGACAAACTGACTGTGTGTTTTACAATTTCACATGTGTTTCTAAGGACTAGAAATCTGATATGCCTTGACTTCCATGCTGAGCAGATTGTTTTGTTTTATTGAAGCTATTTTGACTCCATAAGCCCAATGTGCACTTGCTAATGCGATTTACATCCAATATCTATTTTTATCTACTTTTTACCCCACATAGAGTTAGCCATCTATATTACTATTAAAAATCATTAACCCTTGAGAGAGCCCTCTCAGGCTGAGGAGGCTAAGCCTCAATCAAAATATTGGTTTGAAACAATTACGTGAGATTAACTTGATTGGAAGCCTATCAAGTCTGATTTTGTGATAACATTTTTGTGCATTTTCCGAGAGTCCGAAGATTATACTTTCCCGATATTTTGAAGCTGAACTTCTGAAGGTAGCAAGAGATTATGAAGCTTTTCGAGGCTGCATCTACCTTGGTGACTCCACACATAAAATAATCAATTGGAAGGTGAATCCACTGCTTGAAGATCAATAGCTTGATGAAGTTTCAGAATGAGTTCCATTGCAAGAATAAATGCCAGGTATGGCCCTATGAATCGATCTCATATCCCTAGTTTTCCAAATCCTATGCCAAAATTTGAATGGTTAACTGATCTTCCTATATTCAAAGATGAAAAGAAAGACACTGTTGCTCTTCATTTGGTTAGATTCCATATGCATGTACACAGTCTTAAGGTTCAGTTCCCTGAGGATTGTCTCATGAAGATGTTTATGGCCACTTTAGAAGGAAAAGCATGGTCTTGGTATGAAAGCTTGCTAAATGGTTCATTATATTCCCTTGCTGATTTCCATGTTGCATTTTATGAGATGTATAAAGAGTGTCATCCCTCCTTAGTGCTAGTCAAAGACCGTTGTAAACACTTTGTGATTTTTATTGAATATTTGGAGAATTGTTATGAATATGATGAGTTCATGGATGAGGAAATTTTAGAGGCCCTTCATGATGATACCTTTCATCACCAAGAAGAAAGGATATCCTCTCTCTTGGATGAAAATGAAACCCAACAAGAGCTTATTTATGAAAATCATGTTACATCCTCTAAGTTTGATGAAAATTTGCAGCAAACTTGCCAGTATTTTGATCATCAGGAGTATGAGAATCATTGCAAAAAAAAAGAGGAAATACTAGAAGATAGTTTCTATAACCCTCAAGTTAAGGAAAGGGTTGATTTTTCATGTCTTTCCTTATATCAGCCCAAATCAAATAATGATCACACTAAGGAAAAAGTGGGTGAAAATTTTTCTTTATTCTTGTCTTCTAATCTGAAATCATTCGAGTGCAAGTTAGAAGATAAGATTCAGTTTTTGGATGAATTTACAGAGAACATTGAAAAGGACATTCAAGTTTCAAAAGATAAAATTCAATCTCATAGTATTCATGATCAATATCTGTCTTTTCAAATGATTTTAATGCCAGAACACAAAGAGGGGGTGTTGCTACCTTTCATCTTAAAGATTGAGGAAGAATACACTATTTTTGTAAATCCGTTTGAAAAGCAGTTTGAAAGCACACAAATGAAGCCTTACGTGGTTGATCAAAGCATGGATGAGTTGTCGAAAGTTGCAGAATGTCATGAGAAGCATCAAACATATCATGTCTTCTTTGATCCTATAGTTGAATACATGGAAGAGTTCTACAGTCCAGATTTCCAGTTATATTTTCATTTTGAAGATCAGTTACATCTCATGTTGCCTTGGTCATTTCAGTATCATGTTTACTTTTGGTTCAAGCATAGTCAAGAGATTCAAGTTTCAGATCGGATCAATAATTGGCTTCATTGTAAGTTTCATGTTCCTTGAGTTACAAAAGGAGATTGTAGCTGATAAGGTAGGTAGGAGTGTGTGAATAAGCTCGAAGTTGACTGAGCATATTTTTAGTAGGTATAGATTTGGTTCTTCTATAATGATCATCAAGCTTGAGCCTGAGGTGAAGGCTATAAGAGTTTGAAGAAGAGCTTGGAAATTTCAAAGTTTTTTCTGTTTTGGTCAAAAAAATAGATAGCAGCACTGGAACTACTGGTTCTTAGTGTACCACAGGGGCACACTATCCCAAGTGGAGCCTCTGATATCACCCAAAAATTCTCAAAAAAAACATCATTGTGTTATGTTTGTTTTTTTTCATGGTTCAAATTAGGTTTATAAGTCAATTTAGGGTTTGGTTAAGGGTAGATTAGATTTTTATAAGATCAAAGCCCATCCTTAAGTTCAAATAAAGTATTTTTAAGGTCCATTCATTGTCAAATATCCATAGTTTCCATTTCTGAGCCATTTCCTAAAGTATCATATAAAAACTGGTAAAATTAGCCAAGAAACCTTACTTTCGTAGTGCCGCTAGTTCAAAAAAGTTGATTTGCTCTACGAAACTGCTGAAAGTGATGAAACAAAAACTCTGTTTTCTAGTTTTGAGTATTCAACTTCTAAGGCGGCTTTTGAGAAACTAAAAACGAATTTAGGAAACCTGAAAGAGGTTTTTCTTCCTAACAGACCTAAATACAAAAAAATCTCTCTGTTTCCTCAAATTCGATAGGAGGTTGGAGAAATTGATAAATTAAAATGCACTACGAAACTGTTGTTACAAAATGTCCTGTACATGACTGTTTAGTAGTCAACTTCAAGTTCATTTTCTGGCCAAATGAAAAAGTCTTTTGGAATTATGAAAGAGGTTTGTATTTATCACAGCTCCGGATAGAATAACCTCTCTCATTCTTCTCATATTTGTTATCAATGGGGAGATACAAGGATTTCTTTGAAGCCCTATTTTTCAGAAACTATTTTTTCATGTTTTACACATTTTTTTCAAAGGAAGTTCCTGGACATCAGGAGATATATTTGAAAAAAACAAGTGAGGTTGTTATTAAAGACATAATGGCCTACAAAAACCTCCTTATGTTTCTCAAAATACATCATGGAGTAAGAGATATAGGCTCTGTCCCAAGACCTATGTTTCAGGAAAAAACAGGAAAAACCAATAGGCCAACCTATTGCAAATGAAGAAGGGACCTCAAGAAGGTTGGAATGACTGTTTTTCAAGTGATATGATGAAATAAGGTTTATTTTAATTTTTTTGCACATTAACACTTTACATTTTGGAAAAATTTGGACAAAACTGCTCACTCAGCAGTTTCGTAGCGCAAACAGTGCAAAAAGGGTGAAATGCACTACGAAACTGCTGTAGCAGCTTTTTTCACCCTTTCTTATATATTTTTGGACAGAAAATGTGTGTATTATGACCTTAAATTGCTAGGGAAGCTATGTTAAGTGAATATAAAGATAAATATGGAAGAAATAAGCCAAATTTTTAAATTTAAAAGGGTAAAAAGGTTGTGCTATGAAAAGCGCTATGAAACTGTGTTGTTTTCGTAGCGCAGATATACTTCTTCTATTTTGAAGAGTTTGATGGTGGTTTTGGACAGTTGGGACTTGGTGAGGTTTTTTACAGGTTTTAATTAAGTTCATAACATCAAATAAGCTCAAAGTAATGAGTTCATGAAAATCAAATTTTCTCAAGAGAACAAAGAATCCTATGCCTAGAAAACAGGGGACAATTTCCTAGTTTAATGGAGATCAGCATTGAGGTCATAAAATGTAGGAGCTTATCATCTGGATTCGACCTTATGGGAATATAGTTGGAAAATGATGTAATCTAGTTTAGATAAGTTTTTTATGAGTATATTTAAAGATTTTGAGTCCTATTTGTTATAGGACTGCTCATTAGGTTTGCAACTGTCATTTTGTAATAAATACCATGTTATATGGTTAGGAAAGGTGTCAAACAGTAGGAATTCAATGTATCTAGTTTGGGATAAGGTTATCCTATATTTTAAATGACATATAAAATATAAAGAGGTCGATTTAGAAATGGGTTGGACATTTTTTAGAAAAAATACTGTGTTTATTGTAAGTGATTGGTTTTCAGCTTAATACAAAGTTTTCTACTTAGCCAACTCAAGATTCATAAAGATTTCTAGTGTGTTCTTGTTATAATGGAATATTTTTACTATCCTATTGCAGTGGTGTTTACTTATGTTACTCATAATTCACCATTGATTCTCTGACTTCCTTCATAGACAAACTGACTGTGTGTTTTACAGTTTCACATGTGTTTCTCAAGACTAGAAATCTGATATGCCTTGACTTACATGCTGAGTAGATTGTTTTGTTTTACTAAAGCTCTTTTGACTTCATAAGCCCAATGTGCACTTGCTAATGTGATTTACATCCAATATCTATTTTTATCTGGTTTTTACCCCACATAGAGTTAGCCATCTATATTACTATTTAAAATCATTAACCCTTGAGAGAGCCCTCTCAGGTTGAGGAGGCTAAGCCTCAATAAAAATATTGGTTTGAAACAGTTACATGAGATTAACTTCATTGGAAGCCTATCAAGTCTGATTTTGCGATAACAGAGCCCTTGAAATTCTTTCATGTGCCTCAATCAATCTGTTATTATCTGCCTAGTAACTCACAATTTATGCCTTCAAACTTCTCAATGTATATGCTAAACCAAGAGAATGTCCTTCTCCCTGCTGCTCAAATGATCTCTTCCATCCTACCTGTTGTTATGGTACCCCTCATTACACAAGTTTTGACAAGAAAATACTTTTAAATAAGCTTAGGGATACTATTGTAAGATATGTGTAGGAAAAGACATATAAGGGAAATGCATGTTGTTCCTCCGCACAAAGACTACGTAGAAAATACATTAAAAAGGGTGTTAAAACTAAGCGGAAAGGTCAGCGAGCAATATAATAGGGTAGTACCAATGACACTGCCACATGGAAGCATTCCGGGGGTACCAAGGGAAGCACAGAGAGAAGGGAGTCTCAATCCCCGGAATTACATGACGTCATAGCTCAGTGGGGGTGAATTTCATTCATTTCGTCGGTCAATGGTGCAACACAAAGGGACTTACCAATACCCCACCGTAATTCTATGGTGGACCCCTCGGGACAAATAGGTGGTGCACTCTAAGGTGAAGGTAAGGTATGTCAGGGAACCTGGTACACGATCAGTACCAGTTTTAACCCAGCTCGTGGCACACACCTACCCGGTCCTGAACAACCAAAATCCCAGTGCCACGTGCCTCAGTGTTGATGTCCTTATGACGTTAGCCCTCCTAGCTATCAACCGAGCCTTGTTTATCATAAAATATGGCCTTTTAACCCCCCCCCCCTGCTTGAGACTCAATTGGGTAAATCACTCATTTTTATTTTTTCGCTCAACAGTTAAAGTTTGGATTACAGAAGCAGGTCACTTTCAACTCCTCCCCCCACGTCTCTTTCCTTCTTGGGTTTTCCGCACAGGTCACAGGTATTTATCCATTCCTGTTCCTTACAGTTTTCCTTCCTTTTTTTTCTTTCAAAATGGTCGTCGGGAGAGTCAAGTCTAAAAAGTCTGAACCAGAAACTCCCCAAGCTCGTGAAGTTAGGGCCATCCCTAGACCTGACCCTCTTACTGATACGCAAGCTTGCATTCGCGACCCACAGTACCCTTTCAGTGTTTCCCGCATTCAGCCTAACCTACTAGAAATTCATGTGAAAGGCCAAGACTGGTTTAGAGTTGTTCAGTCTGGCCTTTACTACCAAATTTCTCCGACCACTTTCCCAGTTATAGAATTGATTTTTTGGCTCAGAGACGCCTATGACAAGCATAGGGATGTATTCCTCTTGGCTCAAGGAAACAAGGTTTTCTGAATTTCTCCTGAGCTCATTAAGAATGCTCTTCGTTTCCCGCACAACCCATAATATGTCGCATTCACTGAGTTATCCCTGTCGCGCTAGTTCTCTAAATTACCCTAGAAGAAACAGAGTGAGTTCCTCTCCTCCATCTCAAACTCCCACCTTACATCCATTCCGTCTTCGGAAATGGCGTCCTTGACATCATTTGCCGATGATCTTCAGCCTGTTCTCACTCTCATGTCTGGGTTGTTAGGTCTTAGGGAGTTCGAAAGGGTGTCTAAAGAATGCATAGCCCTCCTTTGGCTCATGTCTCAACCAGGTTTTGTTCTAGATATTCCCACCTTTATAGCTTCGGCCATCCAGACCCAATTTCAATAAATGTCCTCTTCGGGGGCTTTTCGTTTCTGCTCGCTGGTTTTTTAGCTGTTTCTATTCGAACATGCTGACAAGTTTAAATCTTTGGGCCTTAAAAATCTCTCCAAAACGAACGGCCAGCCCAAAACTTTCTTTGAGTGGAAAATTTTAGTACGACAACAGCCAAATGGGAGGGGTTACTCAAGGTTCTTGAATGAGTTCATGACCATTTCCTATACCATACTTCATGACAGTCCCCCGCCCAGGATTTTTCCTGAGCAGAAAGATTGGTTGCAGTTTGGAAATGAAGAAAGCACAGGGGATTGGTATTTGTTTGATGAATACAACTAGATCAGGCTCTATGGCGCTGATGTTCCCATTTACCACCTACCATTTTTTCCTTCCATGCGGGTTTTCGCCCTCGAGTACATTCTTTAGACCATGAAGGCAGAGTAGTTCCATTTTTTCCCCGCTAAGAAGGGTTATATCCTCAAGTTTCCTACTATCTTTTACTGTAAACTCAAGACATGCCCTCTCCACAGTGGAAAAATTGCTCCACGGAATGGATTTAGTGCTAGGGAAAGTCTAGCCATACGACCCAAAAGGAATTATATCAAGTAGGAAAAGGAAGATTAGGTCCATTTCATATGTGCATGAGACTAGGCCCTTCATTGAATGGACAGTTAACCTTGACACATGGCCTTTGGCTTCGCAGATGGAGGCCGAATCTTTGGCAATGGAAGGAAGGGGTGACACTACTTCAGCGGGCATAGGCAGAAAAGGACAGACTGATGAAGTAGATTTTTCAGAAGAATCGGAAGGATAGTACACAGGGGAGGGATCCTGTCCCTCCAAAAAGCAAAAAATTGATGATGTGGATATCCTCTGGGATGAACTACCCCTGGAGAAGTTTGTCAGGTACAGGGAGCCAAATAAGAGCAAGGTGGGTTTCAGAGTAAATTATGACGGTGCGTCATCTTCAAAACCCTCTGGGATATCGCAGGCCACTTTGGTAAGCAGAGCCAAAGTGAGAGAAGAAATTAGAAGCAGAAACAAGACCGTGAGGGAGAAGTATCGAGCAGAACTGGTGAGTTTCGTAGACAAGTATCATACCCATCTCACTATAGAGTTAGATATGGATAAAGAACAGCTAATATTTGCTATCAAAGAGGTAGTGCTAGACCCTACTACTAGCGAAGTCAGCTACAAGGCTCTAGAGGTAGCTGTGAATTTGTCACAAGTTCCCTTAACCGATAAACTGGGCCTACATCAATGTATCAGAGACATGTTGAGGGACGAGGTCATGAAGCTTGCACTTGCTTTAAGAAATATTGAAGATAAATACAAGGAGGTGGTAGATAATCTGAAGAAGGAGAGGACAAATTCCAGGGGGGTCAGCAATAACCTTCATCATCTCAGGAAAATAATGAGCGAAAAGGTAAGTGATAAGGAAGGAATCCGGACGAAAATCACCCAAGATTTAGAGGTCGAAAACTCGGAATTGAAGAAGAGACTTAAAATTCTTCGAGGCGACTATGTGCAACCCGAGGAGTTAGCTCATGTGGAAAAATAAAAGTTGGCCCTCACAGATAACCTTGCTCAAGAAAGAGATGAGAATGCCAAAAAATTTGAAGAGTTGGTTGGCCTCAGACGGAGATTCACTAACTTTCAAGAAAAGTGGGATACTCATGTCTGCGTAACCCCAACTCCTGACCCGACGGACGCTACCTCAACACAGTTAACCAAGGCCATCTCAGACCTACAGGTTTCAGAGAAACAAGCTCACATTGAACAGCAGAGGATTCAAGAATTGATGGCTAGGTTGGAACAAAATAATAAAATCATAGCGGCCCTGCAGACAGAGGTGCAAGAACCAAAGAAGGAGAAGCAGCTACAAAAGAAGGTTATCAAGGACCTGAATAACTGGATGAAAGGAAATGCAACCCTCCTCGAAGCCAGGCGTCTCATTTCGGCTGACATCAGGATAGAGGTAAGGAAATGTTGGGATTATATCATGCTGATGAATTAAAAGAAATTTGTTGTCCGATTATGTAAAGAGAAATTGCAGGAAGGATGAGCGGAAGCCTAGGAAAAGGTAGCCATGGAAAAGAGGTATATTTCCTACCTAAATGGTCTACGCTCTGAGGAGTTAGCCACGCAAAGAATTGAAGACTGTTTCAGGGGAGTGATGGAAATTAGACAGATAATTGAGAAAGAGACAGCGCGCGTGAATGCATTGAGTGGCTTGGATCGAGTCGCTAAGGGAGTAGGGAAGTTTGAAGAAGAGTGGGATGAGCTGGTGAAAGTAAGCCTCCCATCATGCTCGGATTCTGAAACTGCCGCTTCCCCAAGTTTAACTAATTACGAAGAGAATCTAGTAGTGGTTATGAATCAGAAAAATATTCCATATGAGAAAACCACTCACCTGAAAGTTGAAACAATAATTGCTACCCTTGGAAAAGAAATTTCCCTCCTCTGCCAGATCAGACAGCGCTTGATAGTGCAAGTGGATTATTCGGAATTGACAGATGTGCAAGCCTCAAAGGAGATCTTCGCTACAATGCCCTTGCCAAGAGCGACCATATGGCATAAATACAGTAATTTCGCAAATGTGCCAGTCGTCACACCATCCATCCAGTCCCCGCCACCTCAGAAGCACGAAACTGGTTCGTCTGTGTCATCGGTCCTTCCAACTCAGTCGGTAGTTGCTACACCTTGCTCCTCCAAAAAGTGATGATTATGTTCTATCCCTAGTGGCCTTCTTACTTTTGTAATATCGGGTGAAATTGTCATTTCGCCCTATGCACTTTTTATTTTCTGTTCAATTTGTTTTACTTTCGGTTGGTGCTCATGCTAAGGCCACTACAGAGATGATGTGAGGCATTCTTCCTCATCATCAGTTTTTTATTTTGATAGAGACAGGCAACAGAAAAGATATTTCCGAGAACACATGTTGATCCAAAAAATATATTTTGCTAACAGTAGACAAAGGAAAATATAAAAGGAGGACCCCAAGTCTAAAACAGGGTTCCTGATTTGGAGAATAGAGATTGTTATTGGTAAATTTCCTTTTTGTAAATTTTTGAGGATTTCCTGTGTTTTATGTTGAAGAATACCGATGGGGAAGAATATAATGAAATGATTTTGTTGTGAGATGGATTCCTGGTGAGATCAGTCACAGTTTGTACTCCTTGTTATAATCTAATACAAATGTTTTTGCACCTCATCACTCTTTCTATGTCATACGTTTCTGGAATGCGAGCACTTGACTAATTGGGATGAATTTATCTGTTTCAGATAATCATGTCTTTAGTCCATCTTGCTTCAAATATGGCTTAGAGCTATGATATTATGTTCACATGTTTCACTTCATGTACTCATATTTATTCCTATGTTGACTGCTGATGGATTCTTATATAATATTAAGCCTATATGTTGTTAATATTCTCTCTATTTGCTGCCATTGTTACTACGCTCTTTACACTTTTATATCTGTGTGCTGTGTTTCATAATCTTGCCCTTCTCATAGCTTGTATATTTAGATTCATCTTTGATAATGTCTCCATAAGACCCTAATTACTTGCTATCGGGTATTGTTGCTTGTATATCTCTACTCTCGAGCTCTTGATCCCAGTTTATGAAGCTATAGAAATTGTTTAAGAACAAGAAGATTCATGCCACTAACCATGTAAATCTTCCTTGAATCTTCTTGATTTTAAGATGACCTAGGCACTGGTCCTTCACAACTCAGGGCTGTCTCTAGGAGCTAAAACATCTTTTTGGTGCCGTTGCCAGGGAACGAATTTGAATATTATCCCTGGGTATGACAAAATAATGTCCACCCTTCAAAACTAGGTGAGCACGAAGGGTTGAGAGTTGTATATCCCTCACCTTGGCGACTCCACAATTCTTAAAAATTTTCTAAATCTAGTTGTAGTCTTGGCTTATCAGAAGCCTCACTTAAGGTCAGATACTTCTTAGCTCAAAAAACCCTTTGTATCTGATCCAGAAAAAAAATCTATTCAAGAGGATTTGGAAGGAAAATCAGCCTACACAGACTGACATACCCAAATCTTACCTTAAAGGCTCTCTAGCTTCTTCCCAGCAAGCTCAGGTTCAAAGCCTTGGATCCATTTCCATAGTGCTTCAATACCCGCCAGATAACCCCATTCTTGAACAGTTGAAGCTAGAAGATGAGGCAGAGTCTATAGACACATATAGAGTTGTCTTACACCCTACCCCAGAAGCCGAAGAAATAAAGAAAGTAACTACTACTCAATTCCTACTGGGCCTAGCAAATTTACAGACCACAATTCAGCATATTCCCGGTACCACCCAACAAAACCCCCCTCTAGCTCCACCACCCCTCATGGAAATCCCTAGCTTCTTGTTGAATAAATATGCCCCTCTGGTGTTGCCACAGATTCTGAACGATATGCCACAAGATTACATGAAGCACTTACCCTGGCTTACCGAGGAGGACAGCAGTACCGCATAGAAACATTTGGAAGATTTCTGTGCCTTTGCAGAAAATTTCAATGTAGAAAATTTGGATGTGGTTATGAGGTTATTCATCCAATATTTGGATGGAGAAGCCATGAAGTGGTTCAAAACCCTTGGGGATAATACCATCACTAATTGGGAAGATATGGAAAATTCTTTCACCCGAAAGTGGGGAGAGAAAAGGGACCATGGTTATTGTCTTATAGGATTCAATACTTCCAAGAAAAGACACAACGAAGATGTGGCTGAGTTTATAAAGAGGTTTAACAAGTTGTATGCCAATCTACCAGCTGATATGAAGCCACCCCAAGCGGAAGCTAAGGTGGTGTTCGTGGGAGCTTTTGAGTCTAAATTTGGTTTCACTTTGAGGGAGAGAAAATCCACTTCGCTCAATCAAGCTCAGACTGATGCTTTAGAAGTAGAAGTTGAATTTTCTTCGGCAGGAAAGTCGAAAGATAGATTGGACCATGATTTTAGGCGAAAGGGTAAGGAAGAAGCCTCATCTTCAATTCAAGAAAAGGAGGTATTAGATCACAAAATTGAGGGGATGAATAAAATGATTAAGAGTCTTTCCAAAAAATTGGTGAGACTGGAACTAGAAGCTAAGAATACATACTCTCGGCCAGCCCAACCTGCTTTTAACAGGGGGTAAAATTAGCAAAATAGGAAACCTCCTCTGCAAATCCTACAAAGGGACAGAAAAGAGCAACAAGATCACATTCAACCTCCTTTATATTTGGAGGGACAAATGGAAGGCCCCACTGAAGATGTTCTAGACAAGCAAGAGGATCAATGCTTTGCTTATTCAGAAGGAGAAGAGGTAGGTCCTTCCCTACAAGAAGAAGAAGAAGAGGGAGGAAAAGAAAATCCCACTGAAGAACCTGACATAGATGATTACTGCAAGAATTTTGTTGACTTTATGCAAGCTCAATTTCATAATAATTATGATCTGCAGTCTTCCAGGAAGTGAACCCGTACTCAAGATCAAGAAGAAGAATCACCTTCTAAGGAAACTATCCTTCCAAATACTGATAACAAAGGAAATAAACCCATCGAAGAACCTTCTGCACAGAGATATGTCCCTGCATCTTCATCCAAAGTCATACCGGATCCTCTTACTCATGCTAAAGGTATGTCAAATGTAGAAAATCCTCCTATCTTCATTAAATAACTAAGAGATACCTCTGTAGAAAAAGGTAGTACTATGTTCAATCTCCAAAAAGAGTTAGAGAAATTCAAGATCCGAGTTCCTCTGGTTGAAATTCATAAACAACCCTCCTATAAGGCTCAAGTCTCCCAATTCATGCTCCCTCATGGAGTAACTTCACCCCCAGATTCCCTCAACCTCCAAGAAGAAAGACCCACGGTAGTTTTTGGCCCCCATGTAGAAGAATTGGACTCGGCCACTCCACCTTTTTATGTTTCTTTTGTCATCCATGATTTGCTATTACATAACTGTATGTTTGACTTGGGAGCCTCACACAATCTATTACCACTTTCAGTCATAAAACAGTTATGTCTCCAGATCACCCATCCCTATAAAGATCTCTATTCGTTTGACTCTAAAAGGGTTAAGTGTCTAGGGATGATCAAAGACCTAGTGGTGAATTTGGCTCAGATCCCAGTCAAGAGCGTCGTCATGGATATAGTTTTTGCAGATATCCCAGCCTGTTTCGGAATGCTCCTATCCAGATCTTGGGGTACTAAGATCGGGGGGTCGATTAAACTAGATTTGACTTATGCAACCATTCCAGTGTTTGGAGGACAAGAAAGAAGGATGTACATGGAATCAGGATTTGTCAAAATGGTAACCAAAGCTGATGGTTCTGTAAACTCAGCAGTCTATAGCAAGGAAGGAGAGTTCTAATGTCTAATGCTGGAATAAGATCCGGAGTTTTTGCAAGAACCATCATATAATCTATCAAAACCTCAACATTCCTCAGACAAGGATGAGAAGGGAATGTGGGTTTTACACTTTGATGGAGCTAACTCCAGAGAAGGAAATGGAGCAGGGGTTCTCTTGATTTATCCTAAAGGAAAATTAGTACCTTTCTCTTTCAAATTGGAGTATGAGGTCACTATTAATATGGTTGAGTATGAAGCTTTGCTCTTGGGTCTGCAAACCACCAAGGATATGAAAATTCAGAGCCTTAAAGTTTTTGGGGATTCAGATATGGTGGTGAAACAGATAAAGAATCAGTGTCAAGCTAAACATCCCGCCTACAAGCATGCAGAAACGAAGTATGGGATTTGGTGTAGAATTTTTTCTTAGCATTCAACATACAATTTATGCCAAGGGATCATAACAGGATGGCAGATTCACTGGTTGTGGCAGCAAGCAATTTCCACCCACCTCAGAATCCACTTCTAAAGTACGAAGTAGAGGTGCGTTATCTTCCTTCTATTCCAGATAATGTCAAACATTGGCAGGTGTTCAAGGATGAGGAGCAGATGAAACGTTTCATGGAGACTGTAGGCGAATTCACTAACTTGGCTATTGATACCGGGGAGGAGGAAGAAACTGAAGAAAAACCCCAAAAATAAGTGGTAGGAGACGGTGGCTGGTCATAAGGTGTTGCAGTTGAAAGGAAACGTGATCCCCAGAGGGTTGGTACCCTTGGAGAGGTTGTTTGATAAGAATGATGTCCCTGTCAGCCCCAATAAACTAACACCAGAAACACAGGTGGAAGATATTAATGTTGGGACAGAAGAAGACCCTAAGATAATAAAGCTATCCAAAGGAGTACCAAAAGGACACCGAGAGAGGTATGTTCAGCTGTTTCACTCCTATAATGATGTTTTTTCTTGGTCTTACCAAGATCTCAAAACTTTTGATATAAGTATCATTCAACATAAGATCCCACTGAGGGCTGAAGCCAAACCTCATAAGCAGAAACTAAGACAGATTAATCCTTTGCTACTCCCCACTATAGAAAAGGAAATTAAGAATCTGCGAAAGGCTAAGATTATTGTACCTCTGAGGTATTCTGAATGGGTGGCCAATCTGGTGCCAGCTCGAAAGAAAAATGGAGAAATCAGGTTGTGTGTAGACTTTCGGAACTTGAACAAGGTCTCCCTTAAAGATAACTATCCCCTACCTAAAATGGATCACATACTGCAAAAACTAGTGGGGTCTTCCCGAATGTCCATGATGGATGGTTTCTCAAGGTATAATCAGGTGGCAGTCCTACCAGAAGATCAGAAGAAAACAATGTTCACCACGCCATGGGGTACCTTCATGTACGCCCGTATGCCTTTCGGTCTGATAAATGTTGGGGCCACCTTCTAGAGAGCTATGGACATCGCTTTCGTGGGAGAGCAGGACAAGTTTGTAGTGGTATACTTAGATGATATCACAGTCTTCTCAAAAGATGATGCTGAATATGTGGAACATTTAGAATGAACTTTTGAAAAATGCCGCAGGTATGGTCTGTCCCTAAATCCCTAGAAAGCTATGTTTGCCTTATAAGAAGGGAAATTATTGGGGCATATCATTACCAAAGCAGGAGTAAAAATTGACCCAAAAAGAGTGGAGGTGATAAATGGTATATCCTTACCTCGTAATAAGAAATAAGTTCAGGTTTTTCTTCGGCGCATAAATTTTTTAAGAAGGTTCATAAAAAAAATTATGCAGAGATAGTTCGACATATCACTGACATGCTCAGTAAGAATAATTAGGTGAAATGGTCGAACGAATCATGAGAAGATTTCAACGGGATTAAAGGTGCTTTTGCAGAAGCTCCAGTATTAGCAGGACCAGATTATAATAACCCATTAATGATCTTCTCATTTGCTTCACCACATACTATTGCCGCAGTAATTTTGCAGAAAAATGAGGAAGGATACGAACAATCCATTTCCTTGTTTAGCCAGGTACTCCGAGATGATGAGCTGAAGTAAAATATCCTAGAAATGCGGGCATACTCTTTGGTGAATTCCTTGAAAGCTTTCCAGATGTATGTCCTGTAGTCAGCTATCACTGCTTTCGTGCCCATAGATCTAGTTAAAGATATCTTGATTCATGGGGATAGTGAGGGAAAAAGGGGAAAATGGATTTCTAAGATCCAAGAATATGAATTGGACATTCGTCCCACAAAGCTCATCAAGGGATAGGGTCTGGCCAAGATTTTGTCTGATTCCAATTTTCAGGCCCTAGGAATAAACCGATCTATGGGAGTTGGGGAGCTATTTGGAGACACAGAGGATTGACCCTAGATAGAAACATCTGTGCAAAAGACTCACATGAGATATCTTATCATTTCTTGGTATAAAGACATTGTGGAATACCTTTTGACTCTCAGGTACCCACTGAACTTCAATAGGGATAAATATCGAACATTGAGGCTAAAGTTGCAAAATTATATCATTGCAAATGACCGATTATATTGGAAATATCCTTCGGGAATCCTGCTCTTGTGCCTAACATAAATGGAAGTGGAGGAAGTTATGGCTGAGGTCCATGAAGGAATTTGTGGAGGGAATTACAGCTGGAGGTCAACAACCCATAAAATATTGAAGGCAGGCTTTTATTGGCCCAAATTGTTTGGGGATGTACATGCTCGAGTCAGGGCTTATGAAAAATGTCAGAGGTTTGCTGAAAAGAAGAAGTTTTCTCCCCTCCCTATGATCCCCGTACACATAGAAGAGCCCTTTCAGCAACGGGGGATAGATTTTATAGGAGAAATCCATCCTCAATCTAGTGGTCAACATAAGTGAATACTAATCGCCACTGACTACTTCACCAAGTGGGTAGAGGCCACACCAGCAAGGAATGAAACTGATATAGTGGTGATCAAGCTCTTAAAGGATAATATCATATCCAGGTTTGACTACCCGATGAAGATTGTGACAGATAATTCTCAAGTTTTTAAGTTTGTGAAATTCACTAATTTTTGTTAGCAATACCATATCACCTTGGGGCATTCCACAACCTATTATCCTTAGGGAAATGGATTGGCTGAGTCTTATAACAAAACAATGGTAAGGGCCTTAAATAAGACTATAAATGAAAGCCAGAAGAACTGGGATTATTAGTTAAAATTTGCACTATGGGCAAACATAATTACAAATAAGTGATCAACAGGTAAATCTCCATATGAACTAGTTTATGGTAGAGCGGCTGTTTTTCCAATACAACTGGCCTTGCCCATGGCTAGGTTCCTTCAGGACAGCCAGGAAGAGCCTAATGATATAACCAAAAGAATAAATCAATTGGTCGAGTTAGATGAGACTCGCAGTCAAGTTAATGATCGTTTAGCAGAGTATCAAGAGAAAATGAAAATATTGTTTGACCAACATGCCAAAGATAAAGAATTGCTCATAGGTGACTTAGTACTAAGGTGGGATATCAAGAGAGCTAACAAAGGTAAACATGGGAAGTTCAACCCTTTGTGGTTTGGAACATTCAAAATTTCAGAAGTCAAAGGTAATAACACCTTCATATTAGAGAATTTGGAGGGTGATGTGATCAAGATGCCCATAAATGGGCAGTTTCTGAAGCCCTATTTCCAAACTTGATTCAGGTCCTGGGGACCTCTATATTATAGTGTATGTATATATAGTCGTCATTTCCGTTTTCATAAGTTGATGTTGGTTTCCTCATGATCATTCTTTTAAAATTTTGAAAGGACCTCAGTTTTTATAGAATAAATTGCAAGTGGTCTGTGAAGTTCTCGACACGTCCTAGGATGAACGCATCATCCCCAAGCGGAGCCAATTTTGTTACGGTACCCCTCATTACACAAGGTTTGAAAAGAAAATACTTTGAAATAAGCTTAGGGATACTATTGTAAGATATGTGCGGGCAAAGACATATAAGGGAAATTCACATTGTTCCTCTGCACAAAGACTACGCGGAAAAGACATTGAAAAGGGTGTTAGAACAAAGCAAAAAGGTCAGCGAGCCATATAACAAGGTAGTACCAACAGCGCTGCCACGTGGAAGAATTTCGGGGGTACCAAGGGAAGCACAAAGAGAAGGGAGTCTCAACCCCCAGAATTACATGAATTCATAGCTCAATGGGGGCACATTTCATTCATTCCATGGGTCAATGGCGCAGCACAAAGGGACTTCCAAAGCCCCCGCCGAAATTCTATGGTGGACCCCTCAGAACGAATAGGTGACGCACTCTAAGGCAAAGGTAAGGTATGTCAGGGAACCTGGTACATGACTAGTACTAGTTTTAATGCGGCTCGTGGCACACACCTACCCGGTCCTGAAGAGCCAATAGCCCAATGCCACATGCCTCAATGTCAACGTCCTTATGATGTTAGCCCTCCTAGATGTTAACCGAGCCTCGTTTCTCGTAAAATATGGACTGTTTAACCCCACTCGAGACTCATTTGGGTAAATCACTCATTTTTACATTTTTTCCCAATAGTTAAAGCTTGCATTATAGAAGCAAGTTGCTTTCAGCTCCTCCCCCCGCATCGCTTTCCTTCTTTGGTTTTCCGCACAAGTCACAGGTATTTAGACATTCCTGTTCCTTACAATTTTCCTTCCTTTTTTCTCTTTCAAAATGGTCATCGGGAGAGTCAAGTCTAAAAAGTCTGAATCAGAAACTCCCCAAGCTCGTGAAGTTAGGGCCATCCCTAGACCTGACCCTCTTATTGATACGCAGGTCCACATTCATGACCCAAAGTACCCTTTCAGTGTTTCCCACGTCCGACCTAACCTACTAGAAATTCATGTGAAAGGCCAAGACTAGTTCAGAGTTGTTCGGTCTGGCCTGTACTACCAAATTGCTCCGACCACTTTCCAAGTTACATAATTCATTTTTTGGCTCAGAGACTCCTATGACGAGCGCATGGATGTATTCCTATCGGCTCAGGGAAACAAGGTTTTCTGAATTTCCCTTGAGCTCATTAAGAACGCTCTTCATTTCCCGCACAACCCAGAATATGTCGCATTCACTGAGTTATCCCTGTCGCGCTAGTTCTCTAAACTACCCTGGAATAAATAGAGTGAGTTCCTCTCCTCCATCTCAAACTCCCACCTTACTTCCATTCTATCTTCGGACATGGTGTCCTTGACCTCATTTTCCGATGACCTCTAGCCAGTTCTCGCTCTCATCTCTGGGTTGTTAGGTCTTAGGGAGGTCGAAAGGGTGTCCAAAGAATGCATAGCCCTCCTTTGGCTCATGTCTCAACCAACTGTTGTTCTGGATATTCCCACCTTTCTAGCTTCGGCCATCCAGACCCAATTTCAAGAAATGTCCTCTTCGGGGGCTTTTCGTTTCTGTTTGCTGGTTTTTTACCTGTTTCTGTTCAAGCATGCTGACAAGTTTGAAGCTTTGGGCCTTGAAAATCTCTCCAGAATGAATGACCAGCCCAAAGCTGTCTTTGAGTAGAACATTTCAATACGAAAGCAGCCAAATGGGAGGGGTTACTCACGGTTCTTGAACGAGTTCATGACCATTGCCTATACCATACTTCATGACAGTCCCTCGCCCAAGATGTTTCTTGAGTAGAAATACTGGTTGCAGTTTGGTGATGAAGAAAGCACAGGGGATTGGTATTTTTTTGATGATTACACCGAGATCAGGGTCTATGGTGCTGATGTACCCCCTTATCGCCTATCGTTGTTTCCTGCCATGCGGGTTTTCGCCCTCGAGTACATTCCTCAGACCATGAAGGAAGACCAGTTCCATTTTGTCCCTGCTAAGAAGGGTTATATCCTCAAGCTTCCTACTACCATCGGCCCTTTTACTGTAAACTCAAGACATGCCCTCTCCATAGTGGAAACGCTGCTCCAGGGAATGGATTTAGTGTTGGGAAAGTCTGGCCCTACGACTCGAAAGGAATTATATCAAGTAGGAAAAGGAAGATTAGGTCCACTTCATATATGCATGAGACTAGGCCCTTCATTGATTGGAGAGCTAACCTTGACACATGGCCTTTGGCTTCATAGATGGAGGCCGAACCTTCAGCAGTGGAAGGAATGGGTGACACCGCTTCAGCGGGCACAGGTAGAAAAGAATAGACTAATGAAGCAGATTTTTTAGAATAACTGGAAGGATTGTATACAGGGGAGGGATCCCATCCCTCCAAAAAGAAAAAAAGTGATGATGTGGAGATCCTCTGGGATGAACTACCCCTAGAGGATTTAGCCAGGTACGGGGAGCCAGATAAGAGAAAGGTGGGTTTCAGAGTAAATTATGACAATGCATCATCTTAAGAATCCTCTGGGATATCACACGCCACTTCGGTTAGCAGATTCGAAGTGAGAGAAGAAATTAGAAGCAGAAAAAAGACCGTGAGGGAGAAGCTTCAAGCAGAACTAGAAAGTTTCGTAGACAAGTATCATACCCGGCTCACTACAGAGCTGAATATGGATAAAGTACATCTAATATTTGCTATCACGGAGGCAGTGCTGGACCCCACTACTAACGAAGTTAGCTACAAGGCTCTGGAGGTAGCTGTGAATTTGTCACAAGTTCCCTTAACCGATAAACTGGGCCTACATCAATGTATCAGAGACATGTTGAGGGACGAGATCGTGAAGCTTGCACTTGCTTTAAGAAATCTTGAAGATAAATACAAGGAGGTGGTAGATAATCTAAAGAAGGAGAGGAAAAATTCCAGGGGGGTTAGCAATAACCTTCATCATCTCAGGAAAATAATGAGCGAAAAGGGAAGTGACAAGGAAGGAATCCGGACGAAACTCACCCAGGATTTAGAGGTCGAAAACTCAGAATTGAAGAAGAGACTTAAAATTCCTCGAGGGGACTATGTGCAACCCAAGGAGTTAGCTCAAGAGGAAAAAGAAAAGTCGGCCCTCACAGATACCCATGCTCGGGAAAGAGACGAGAATGCCAAAGCAATTGAAGATTTGGCTACCCTCAGAAGGAGATTCACTAACTTGCAAGAAAAGTAGGATACTCATGTCTGCATAACCCCAACTCCTAACCCAGTGAACGCTACCTCAACAGAGTTAACCAAGGCCCTCTCAAACCTACATGTTTCAGAGAAACAAGCTCACACTGCACAACAGAGGATTCAAGAATTGATGGCTAGGGTGGAACAAAATAATAAAATCATAGCAGCCCTGCAGACAGAGGTGGAATAAGCAAAGAAGGAGAAGCAACTGCAAGAGAAGGTTATCAAGGACCTGAATAACCAAATGAAATGAAATGAAACCCTCCTTGAAGCCAGGCGTCTCATTTGGGTTGACATCAGGATGAAGGTAAGGAAATGTTGGGATTATATCATGCTGATGAATAAAAGAAAGTTGCTGTCCAATTATGTAAAGAGAAATTTCAGGAAGGACGAGCGGAAGCCGAGGAAAAGGTAGCCATGGCCAAGAGGTATATTTCCTACCTAAATATTCTATGCTCTGAGGAGTTAGCCACACAAGGAATTGAAGACCGTTTCAGGGGAGTGATGGAAATGAGACGGATAATTGAGAAAGAGACAGCACACGTGAATGCATTGAGTGGCTTGGATCGGGTCGCTAAGGGAATATGGAAGTTTGAAGAAGAGTGGGATGATATGGTGAAAGCGGGCCTCCCATCATGCTGGTATTATGAAACTGCCGCTTCACCAAGTTTAGCTAATTATGAAGATAAGCTGGCAGCGGTTATGAATCAGACAAATCTTTCATATGAGAAAACCACTCGCCTGAAAGCTGAAACAATAATTTCTGCCCTTGGAAAAGAAATTTCCCTCCTTTTCCAGATCAGACAGCTCTTGATGGTGCAAGTGGATTATTTGGAATCGATAGATATGCAAGCCTCAGTGGATATATTTGCTACAATGCCCTTGCAAGGAGCGGCCATATGGCAAAAATGCAGTAATTTCGAAAATTTTCCAGTCGTCACACCATCTATCCAGTCCCCACCACCTCAGAAGCACAAAATTGGTTTTTTTGCGTCATCGGTGCTTCCAACTCAGTTGAAAGCTGCTACACCTTGCTCCTCCAAAAAGTGATGATTATGTTCTGGCCCTAGTGGCCTTCTTACTTTTATAATATCGGGTGAAATTGTCATTTCGCCCTATGCACTTTTTATTTTCTGTTCAAGTTATTTTACTTTCGGTTGGCGCTCATGCTAAGGCCACTACAGAGATGATGAGAGGCGTTCTTCCTCATCATCGGTTTTTGATTTTGATAGAGACGGGCAACAAAAAAGATATTTCCGAGAACACATGTTGATCCAAAAAATATCTTCTGCTAACAGTAGACAAAGGAAAATATAAAAGGAGGACCCCAAGTCTAAAACAATGTTCCTGATTTGGAGAATAGAGATTTTTATTGGTAAATTCCATTTTTGTAAATTTTTGAGGATTTCCTGTGTTTTATGTTGGAGAATCCCGGTGGGGAAGAATATAATGAAACGATTTTGTTGTGAGATGGATTCCTGGTGAGATCAGTCGCAGTTTGTACTCCTTGTTATAATCTAATACAAACGTTTTTGCACCTCGTCACTCTTTCTATGTCATACGTTTATGGAATGCGAGCACTTGATTAATTGGGATGAATTTATCTGTTTCAAATACTCATGTCTTTAGTCCATCGTGCTTTAAATATGGCCCAGAGATATGATATTATGTTCATATGTTTCACTTCATGTACTCATCTTTCTTCCTATGTTGATTACTGATGGATTCTTATATAATATTAAGCCTATCTGTGGTTAATATTCTCTCTATTTGTTTCCATTGTTACTACGCTCTACACTTTTATATTTGTGTGTTGTGTTTCACAATCTATCCCTTTTCATAGCTCATAGATTTAGATTCATCTTCGATAATATATCCATAAGACCCTAATTACTTTCTATCGGGTATTGATGCTTGTATATCTCTGCTCTCGAGGTCTTGATCCTAGTTTATGAAGCTATATAAATTGTTTATGAACAAGAAGATTCGTGCCACTAACCATGGAAATCTTCCTTGAATCTTCTTGATTTTAAGATGACCTAGGCACTGGTCCTTCACAACTTAGGGCTATCTCTAGGAGCTACAACAGTACCAATGTCTCTTCATCCTTGTATGGAGAGTCATATGGAATGTACTCAACTATTATGCTCTTCATCCCTGATATTTTATTTCTTGCAATCATACAATGTTAGATAAACCAAATAGAAGGCATAATCAGAATCATACCTCAATTTATCTCCGAGGAGGCTATTTCATCTGCACAAGTCAATCTAGATTATAAAAATACATAATAATATAAATAACTTAACCACAATGACAATAATTATCTTGCATATGACTGAAATGCATATAAAAACAAGTTAATTATCATGCATGATTAATAGATAAATGTGCATACAACCACATTAATCAACTCGCATCTATCATGAATGTAACCACAACAACAATAAAATGGCAAGCCTACATATAATTGTGATGCATATAACAACCATTAACCATCATGCCTTCATGCCAAACATGTAAACTTATATGAAAATATGCTTTTACCTTGAGGTTTAGTGCTGCAACTTGCCTCTAATACCAATTTGTAATGCGCCATCCCACATTTACCTACTTTTACAAGTTCTCTGGGGTAAACATGAGCTGAGTGTCACTATGATATGACCCGACCTCCAAGTTCCATTCACGAAAGTCAGCTTTACAAATAAAAAACTTTTTGATACCTTTGAGGAGCACTAGTTCACCCATAAGTCATCCCACAACCTTTGATGATTAGATCCTCAGTTGGAACTGCTTTTTCACTAGATTCACCTCCCAACCATAGTCTTGACACACTTTTCATGCAATTATGAGGCTCCAACCACACTCATAAGCCTATATGCATGTGGCTATGACCAACATTTCCTAGTTTTGTGCATGCGGTGGTGAGAGATATGCCACTTTTCAGGATAGCCTCCAGAACACTTCCCATAACTACTTATGACATTTAGAAAACATAACTAATATTATAGAAATTCCATCCATTCAAAACTTGATCAAGATATTGACTTACGCATGCATAATAGCTGATAGGAATTTCTTCAAACATATGATAAACAAAGAATCTACAGGTCCTGAGTGCATATCCGATCATAATCTTCTGAATTTCATCAGAGAATCATCAAGAAGGTTTTATTCCCTCTAAAGCTAGCTACAAGAACACTTGTTATCCCATGCATTCAACAACAATTCAATAAATTATCAAATCATGAACAAGACCCATAGTTAGAGCACATCATATATCCATGCCTATAACCAACATATAACCAAAATAGAAGCTGGTAAAATTCAAACATAATATCACATAATAACCAATACATGTTCTCATTAATCTCAATATAGAAAATAACTCATATTAACATATACAAAAGCTAACCAAGTCAAAGAATTTCACGTTTCACTCGACAATAGATAGGCTAAACCAAATCTCTCTTTCAGCCAATCACCTTCGTTCTATATTCCAAGCATGAATGTGAGATCTCATGGGATAAACCAAGACATAACCAAATAGGACCTCTAGAGTTTAAACCACCTCCACCCTGAAGCTGCTTGGATGCCTCAGAATTCCTTCACCATACCCAGAGGAATTTTTATGTATCTACCCACCTATCGAGGGCTTCTAAGTGAAAACCATATCTATCCCCAACCCTTGTTATTTTCCTAAGACCACCTCAACTGAATCCAAAACCTTCTAACAAGCCAAACCCCAACCAAGAATGAATCCCATCACACATGGCTATCAAGGAAATGGCAAGGCAAGGATGAAACCACTGTCAATCCAAGAAAAACCCATGCCAATGACAACAAATGAACCAAATAATAAAATGTAGATACATTTCATTCGCATCCTAGCAAGGAAATCACATATGTAACCCATTACTTGCAAAATTTTCCCACTGAATATTCTCATCCAATTTTCTCCTTGTGCACCCTTGCTTTTATTTTCTTATCCTTTTTCTTCCTTTGCTAGTCCTTTGCTTGCTTGCTTTGTTTTTTCTAAATCCAAGTGAATGTTAGAGTGCTAGAAGAATTCTCCAAGTGTGCTAAAGTGTATGATAACCAAAATATGAGCAAAAATTATCAACTGTTTCTCAGGTGCCTTTTTATTATTGATGTATAGTCTCTTTCCTTTTTCCTTTTTCTTTAATTTTCCTTCATTTTCTCTCTAAATTCCCTGCATGCATATTTATGTCTCTTCACATTCCTTTTCTCGTATTTTTCTTTATTTCTCGTAATGAAATACCAATTATTGCCTCTTTTCCTTTGTTAATTTCTTTTCCAATTTCCATAGCCATTAATAAACCATAAGTGATGATCACTATAATGGTTTACCACCATTTAGCTTGGAATACATGTCTGATGACCTTGGTTTTATTTTTATTTACATGGAAACTTAGCCTGGGGCTGTTACAACCGTTATATGGATATCCTTGTCTAGATTGAATCGAGAGACTAGCCATTCAAATACATTCACCTTAAGCTAAAAAAATGCAACTCATTCCTAAAAACAATGTCTCTATGCTCCTTGCATTCAAAGATAAATACAAGAAAGGATTACGAATAGCAAATACACCCATGTTTCCTTTCATCATGGATTTCCATGCTTTTTTAGCCCACTATTCTACAGATTTGGGGGAGGGCCACATGCCCATAAAATTTGGGCCGAAGGCTATGTCAGAGAAGGTTAAAGAGGTCTTTCAAAAGCTCGAAGGGATCACTATTGACGAAATGTTCACTATTTTTTAACAAATTTTTTATGTTTCTCCTTTGGTCCGGGGTTGGATTAAGCTTCGAAATGAAGGCATGAAACATTGCAGCCTCATCCCCAGAGGGAAGGACCCCTCCTAGGGTTGTCACCATTGAGAATCAACAAGGGAAACACCAACAAAATAAAGGCTTAGAAGCACACAGACGTAGTTGCAGATCTCCTTGTCTTAATACTATTTTTTAAATGATGAAGTTTTATAGAATTGTTTGAGATTCTTAGTGGTGTTTCATCATGAAAAGAAGAAAATTCACATAGTTTCAAAATTGAGTGTAAAATTCTTAGGCCGTATTTTTTATGAACTCAACATATTCCATGGTTAGTGCAATTATTATTGTGCAATACTCGATTAATCTTGGACACTCCTTGGGATAGTGTAAGCCCCACAATTTGGCTCCTAGGCTCAAATGTATTCCCCATGAAATTTGAACCTAAGGCTAAAAGAGAGTAAACCCCAAACAAACCAACTAATCTACACCCTATTTAAAAATCAACCTTAACTAACACTATTATACATAATTTTAAATTCTAATAACTAAATTTCTAATGAAAATATTTATAGCTTGATAATTTAACTATTTTAACATCTAAATTTAAAATTACAAATTTACAATTATATTTTGTTTTAAGTTTTTTTTTTTTTTACACTACTTTCTTTTATTGTGCCAATATGCATCTTTATTTTAGAATAAGTTTCTCATAATTTTAATTTAATTATCTATAATTATTAGGCCAATGATAAAGATTTAACCTCCACAAAATATTTTAGAATATTCTTAGTAGTATACATAAATTAAAAGTTGATATTTATCCCCAAAGTATTTATGCTCTTTTAACTCTTTTAATTAAATTTCTTTATTAAAAAAATATCATATGAAATAAGTTATAGTTTTTTTGGTATGTGGTATTGACCCATGGTATTGTAATAAAACCTATTTAAAATTAAAAAAAATTCAGAATAAAGTAGGTATGAATCTTTATAAATAAAAATCTTGTTGCATATTTTAAAAATATATCTATGCTAAAATTATATATAAGAATATTATTACACATTCTTTAAATAAGAATCTTGTTACATATTTTTTAAATATACCTATGTTAAAATTATATAAAAAAATCTAACTTTTTTAATTAAATTTATTAATTAAAAAAATATCATATGAAATGAATTACAACTTTTGGACATATAGTATTGGCCCATAATATTGTAACAAAACTTATTTACAAATTAAAAAACTTCACAATAAAATAGGTATAAATCTTTATAAATAAAAATCTTATTACGTTTTTTTTAAATATATCTATGTTAAAATTATATATAAAAATATTGTTACATATTTTTTAAATATATTTATGTTAAAATTATATATCTATGTTAAAATTATATATTAAAATTTTAAACTAGCGGCTATCAGCGATGACCTCTCTTCTTGCTATGATCGACTGTCTATGATTGAAACTGGCCCCTTCTATCCCCTTATAGCAATGACTGACTCTGACTGTTTCTTTTAGGCGATGAATGGTTTATGGTCCTCAAACGGTTAATCATTGAATTATTAATAATAATAATTCTTTAAAATGAAACTATAAATTTATCAATCATTCCCTTAATATATTATCGTTATTATCCTTATATGGTTTAAATAACGCCATGTGAATTTAGCAACCCAAAAATTTCATTGGTAGACAGAAAACAAACACTAAATAATCTTATGAGCGGCACATTTCTCACTTCACAATCTTCACATCAATATGTTGTACTACCATATATCATGGATAGCTTAAATTAAATTAAGTCTAACGAATTTCATCACAACATTGTATTTAATATAAAACTAGCAATGGCACCATCACTAAATGTTGCAAAGGAAACGCCTTAACATTCTTAGTTGCTAAACAAGATATTTGTAGTAATTTTAGTCAATTTTAATAAAGATAGGAGAAGCCATCAAGCTCAGTAATAATGTTGTTTTTCATTGATTCTTAGTTGCTAAACAAGATATTTGTAGTAATTTTAGTCAAGTAATAATGTTGTATTTCATTGTAAATTTCATATATGTAATGATAGTGTTGTCTTTCATTGTAAACATACACATATCTCCATTTCATATTTAGTTGCTAAACAAGATATTTGTAGTAATTTTAGTGAATTTTAATAAAGATAGGAGCATATACATAGTGATAGTGTTGTCTTTCAAGTTAGAAATAATTAATTCCTACTTGTCTATTGTTGTAATTCTCCATTTTAGGAGTTTGTTCCTACATAATAGGAATTAGCTAGAATATAGTTTCTCCTAGTTTAGTGTGTGGTTGAGAGAATCTCTCAACCACACTACTGTACATCTAAGATAGAATTCCTATCTTGAGACTATTGATTGTATAAATATGTGTGTAATTTCCTTCATTCACAATATAGAATATATTGAGTGCGTGTGTGCTATTTTATCTTGGTATCAGAGCTTAAGAGCCCGTAAGGGCCTTTGGCCCTTCCTGGGCATAGGAAAATAAATGATTGTATAGTTTTATTAAATTTGATTGTTTGTCCATCGAGCTCAGTTTTGAAGCTGTAGCGATTTGATCGGAGGACGCTGTCAAATCCTTAGGCTGCAACTTGATCGAAGGGCGCTGTTGCGTGAGTTGCAGATGTCATGGACAGCTGCGTGCACAGAGGATTTGACAACGAATTTTTAAGAAGAAGAGTAGCGAAGGAGAACAGATAGTTGGGCTGTGGATCAGGTAGATTTTCTGTATGAGCTCGCTGCTGCGGAGAGTATGCACGTGTGGAAAAGGAACGCTGCCCTCTGCGTGCAGATCTGAAAACTGGTTTTCTCAAAGGGTTTCTATGCGAGTCCAGTCGTCTCGTCGGGTTTAAATTTTCTAGTCTAAAGCAATTTGTTACACCTTGATAAATCTCATTTTTAATTTGCGTCAAAAAGCGTTGGCTCTTGGCTGGTTTGGTTTCTGGTGATTCAATGTTCTATTGAAACTGTTTTGACTGATTAGTTTAAGCAATTTAGAAGAAATATTGGACACTTTGTGGAGGAATATATGCTTATTGCATTGTTAAAGCAACTTAGAAGAGATATTGAAGAATTTGTCAAAGGATTTGCGCTGATTGCATAGGAGCAGCAGAAAGAAGTTTTTAGAAGATATCCTAGGATAATTTGCGCAGTCAGCCTAGTTGCGTTGGATGACAATTGGAATTGCTGTTGTAAGCCTAGTTGCGTTGCCTTCGTCCTTCACTATCTTCAATTTTGGTATCCAGAAGGTTGTAAAGAACTGGGAGCTTTTCTTCTGTGTTGCTATTGGTTTGTGGTCTGGCCTTGTTATTGGTTTTGTCACTGAGTACTACACAAGTAATGCTTACAGCCCTATCCAAGATGTTGCTGATTCATGCAGGACTGGAGCTGCAACTAATGTTATATTTGGGTTGGCTTTGGGATACAAATCTGTTATTATTCCCATATTTGCTATTGCAGTAAGCATTTTTGTCAGTTTTAGTTTGGCTGCCATGTACGGTATTACAGTAGCTGCTTTGGGCATGCTCAGCACAATTGCAACTGGATTGGCCATTGATGCATATGGACCCATCAGTGACAATGCTGGTGGAATTGCTGAGATGACTGGCATGAGTCACAGGATCCGTGAAAGGACAGATGCCCTTGATGCAGCTGGAAACACTACCGCAGCCATTGGCAAGGGCTTTGCTATTGGTTCAACTGCATTGGTGTCGCTTGCATTGTTCGGAGCCTTCGTCAGCTGTGCTGCAATTCAAACTGTGGTTCATAAGAATGTGGTGGTTTTCGTTTGTTGTGTTTTTTTTATTTGTCATTGTTTTTCCCTTCGCAGCAGTCATGGTCACGGGCGGAGGTGATTCAGTCATCTCCACTCGATTTCCAGCGAAATGGAGAGGGTTGATCGATGAGAAATTGAAGTTTCCGAGTGCTGCAAACTTCAATAATGTTGGCGTTAAAGAACGATATCAGCTGTCTCTTCGTGCTGGCAATTTTGGATATGGAACTGGTGAAAATGGCTACGGGTCAAATATGGGCAGTTATGCAGGGCGAAATGCAGGTTATGGAGTTGGGACTGTGCCATATGGCTCAGCAACAGGGGGATATGGAGGAGGTTATGCTGACGTATACAACAGTTTAGAGTACGTAGATAACACATGGAGAGCCAGAACAACTGAATTAGGAGGAAATGGTTTGGTTGGTTATGGACTTGGCAATGCAGTTGCGGATGGTTCTGCAAATGGTTCTGGTAGTAATATGAGAGGTAATGGAGTTGCAAGCCGGCAAACACCTAGAGGAGTTGCAGTGTAGATTTTTTTTTTTCCAGTCGAGAAGACAGTTGTAGCTCTGTATCGTTTTTTGAAGCTTAGAAGGCAACAGAGTCGAAATTGTTGAACTAATGAGTTGGCAGCTTTAGATTGGATCCATTCAATCCAATGTACGACTATCAATTTCACTCTTCTTCCTAATTCATAGGTGCAAAGCACTTTCAAATCTGACTAAAGTTACCGGTGCCTTGCCATTTTGAGGATCAAAAGCAAGTGGTATCCTTTATAATAATTTTAGTTTTGGGTGTAATGTTTTGTTCCATGGGCCTGACGGAGATATAAATTCAAACTGTGGTGATATGTTCACTCTTGTGTAACCATTTCTACGGCAGAAACTCTGAACACATCTCTACCAAAGACTCAAGTAGCGATATGGTGCCTGACCAAATTGTTGGGTCATAAGTAGTTTTTGTCCTGTGTGTTATGTATGTCTTGATGAGCCAAGTGGGAGTTGAGAAAATGTGTTACTGTTTTGGAGATTGGACGGCCGGCAGTCCACTCCTACTTCGCAGTAGATGGTGAAGGAAGATACTTGGCTGTGTCAAAGGCAGGGCAGCGATGGCAGTTACCTTGATGGCGGTGGAAGCTAGGCTACAAATCTGGCATTTCATAGAAAGAGCAGTGTTCCGGACTCTAAATAATTGCTGTTATGGTTGGGAAATAATCATCTTCGGGCAGAGACAAAGAAATTAATGTAAAGAGTTTATGTTTTTTTTTTTTTTTTTAGTTTCTTGGAATCATGTTTAAATATTATTGAGCCTTATTGAGCCTAGCTAACTCAATGTAGGCAAAGTTATTTTGTTAGAATTTGCAACTCTAACGAATGACAGGTTAAGCATGGAGTTCCAAGAAGTTATTTGAACAGACAAAGATGCCCAAGATGTGAACAATGAATAGATGAGGTAAAGGAGCAGCAACAAAGTTTATGGTGGACAGCAAAATAGATGTTTGTTTGAGTTAGTGTGGTTTGTGGAATAGACTCCCTAGCATGTTATAAGCAAGTCCAGTTGTTTTAATGGTCATTGTATGTACCCAGAAACTCCAAAATGTGGAATGAAATGTAAGCTTTTTAAAGGCATCTGAAAGTTCGTGGTGATCTTAAAACCAATTTGTAATGGTTTATGGTCAGCCAGAAATCATCTTTTGTCACTGAAAAGTGATGGTTGGTGGTGATCCAGAAACCATCTGTAGAGCCTTTGTGGCTGGTTGCCTTTGTGGCTTGAGGTGCCTTTGTGGCCGCATGTACATGAGTGGCCGCATATGCATGAGAGCTGTGTGCTCAGCAGAGCTTTGTGCTCAATGGAGTAGGTGGACTGCAGTAACACCTGGCTCACAGTCTCAGATGATTGATCGATCTCTGAGAAGAAGGGGGTTGGTGTGCTTTCTTATCTGACAGTCGTGCTGAGAAGTGCAATTGGCGCAACTGTTCAGTACATACTCGTGTCAACGCGCCAAATCACGGGAATGGTGCAGAAGCGCACGATTTTTTCAGGAAGACGCCAACTCAACTTCATGGGGGTCCGCGGGAAGCCTCATCTTCGTTTGAAGATTTGCGGAGAAGAAGATCGGAGAAGTTGCGGACCTATTCGAGAGAGGCAGATTGGAAGATCCGCGGGAAGCCTCATCTTCGTTTGATGATTTGCGGAGAAGCAGATCGGAGAAGTTGCGGATCTGTCCAAGAGAGGCAGTGTGTTTTGGAGGTTCTGCACATGCAATTCGCCTGATGGTGGTGGATTTGCAGGTACATATATGCAGTGATAACGGTCGACAGAATCATGTATACGAAGGACATCCTACAGGACTAGCGGTTGCAGCGGTTGGTACCCATGCATTCCGGTGGATGGTTGCTCTTTTATATGGACGTCGACATATTCTTTGTTATGTTTGACCACAACCAGACTTTGTGAATCACTATCATGACAAGTAGTCATTAAGGGGGGGAGTTAGAAATAATTAATTCCTACTTGTCTATGGTTGTAATTCTCCATTTTAGGAGTTTGTTCCTACATAATAGGAATTAGCTAGAATATAGTTTCTCCTAGTTTAGTGTGTGGTTGAGAGAATCTCTCAACCACACTACTGTACGTCTAAGATAGAATTCCTATCTTGAGACTATTGATTGTATAAATATGTGTGTAATTTCCTTCATTCACAATATAGAATATATTGAGTGCGTGTGTGCTATTTTATCTTTTCATTGTAAACATACACATATCTCCATTTCATCTTTAAACATAAAAATATAATCTTCAATGTAAAGATCGTGGGCTGCTATAAACTTCTCTCTCACTAAAATAAAAAAGAAATAGTGACATGAGAAAGAAATGAAAAAGAAAATAGTGACATGAAAAAGAAATAATAAGGGAATGATCAAAGCCTCAAGTAACAAGTTTAAATATTATTACATTTAAGTAGAGTTACAATTTACCTATAACTTCTAATTAATACATTTTCTTGTTATTATTGGTGCAATATCCGCAACATGATATTTTATGTTTCATTTATTTTAAATCAATGTATTCTTGATATTTTATATTTTATTTAAAATAAAGCAATAGTAATATATTTAAAAAATCAGTTGAGATAAGAATGGCATATAGATATAATGGTATGTTTCATTTATTTTAAATCAATGTATTCCTGATATTTTATATTTTATTTAAAATAAAGCAATAGTAATATATTTAAAAAATCAGTTGAGATAAGAATGGCATATAGATATAATGGTATATCGAGAGATACTTGCCCCTCGAAAGAAACTGTTTTAAAAAAATATATCTGTGTGTAAAATGCCAGATTAATATATCTGTATGTAAAATGCCAGATTTGAGACAAAGTCATTCATCTACTTCTAATATAAAACTCTAAGTGGAGGAAAATGTGCCTCTGCTTTCTCGTGCGCATCATAATAATATGATAGATTTAAGCAGTTTATAAATTACACTGATATATTGTGGAAAAAAAATGTAAACACTTAAATTTGATTTAGATTTCAATATCTATAAAAATAAATAAAAAATTTATCAATATTAACTAATAATATTTATTTTAATTAAGAAAAGTGACTATCCCATATTCCATAGTCAATCTAAAATGATCTTAACCGATTTCAAAATTTAAGAAATATAATAAGAATATTCCAAACCGACATATAATTCAATATTCAATCTACATATAATTCAATATCTTGAAGTTAACAATTAACATGGAAATATTCTTGATATAGTGCGATGCTCCTAAATCTACCATTTACTTTAAAAGGAACAATGGAGTATAAATAGGTGCGTACCTTAGGAAGCACTATTCTGTGATTAATCACATCACTCAGCTGAAGCTGCTGCTGTAATACTGAGCGATACATCTTGCCCATCAAAATATCTCTGCGCACCATTATCAAAATATCAACAGTTAGCCTAAAAAACCGTCGCCTGTTTGAAACTGCATTACTTAATCTTTTCATGGAATAAGAACCAACCTGGTTTTGGGATTGATGAGCATGAGTTGCACTCCCATCTCCTGACACAGTAGGATGAATTCCATACCTGCTCCTGGGCATAACAGGAGAAGAAGAACCCACCTGGGAAGAAGAACCCACCTGGTTTGCGATTGATGAGCATGAGACGTTCCACTCCCATCTCCAGACATAACAAGAGAAGAACGCTTCTGAAGCCAGTGAGAATAGTCTCCCAGTCGGTATTCTTTGTATCCCCGGTTCGAAACCACTTCCCCCATGCCCTTGTTGGTCACCACGAACGCAAAGATCGTGAAGCAGAAGAGCAAAATTACAAGCAAGAACATGGCATGGATACGTCCTGCGCAATATTTCTTCATAGATCTGTAATTCTCAGCACAGTTTTAATATGTAGATGTGCGAGGAGAATGGCGAATGGCGTATTCTACGGTCTCAGCACAGTTTTAATATGCAAATGTGCGAGGAGAATGGAGAATGGCGAATGGCGTATGCTACAGTGACAACTAACTTTAATAACTAATCAATTTCTTGAACCAATTTTTGTTGCCACCTGGCGAATAAGTAACGATTTTAAATCAATGGGCAACAACAATTTAATCGTCTAACACAAAATCCAACGATGCATATGAAGGACATCAAAACAACAACAATGTTGTTTTCAAATAATAACGCCTTACGGCGTAAAGATACCACATACAAAATAGAACCCTAGATTCTTGCTACACTATTATCATTTGGATCTAAATTTAAACTTATAAAAATGATTTTCCTAGATATCATTAAATAATTTTATATTCAATAAACTCCTTCAAGGAAGAGTGCAAATTTGGAAACACCTATATGTGTTATTAAACAGAGTATCTTCATTTAATTTTTTAAAATGTAATAATTAACTTACATCTTAATTTGTGTGGCCCTAAGTATCAGTTAATCTAAAAACACTATATGTGTTCGCAAAGCGAGTATATTCTTTTAAATTACACTTAAAATTATTTTAAAGTTAATGATTAACTTATGTCTTAATTTTTGTGTCAATAAGTGTGACTTTATCATTTTATTTAAAGTTAATAATTATCTATGCGTTAATTTTTGGGTCAATAAGTGTGACTTTATCATTTTATTTAAAGTTAATAATTATCTTATGCCTAAATTTTTGTGTCAATAAGTGTGACTTTATCATTTTATTAATATGTTTTTGGAAAGTATCTAATTATATATTTAATACGTCAATATCAGTAATTTAGAACATATAAGATGTCTTTCAAGTTAGTATCATATTGTTAGTGGTGGATTTTCTTAAATATTATACTTTTATGAAATTAAAAAATAATATTATTATTTATAATGTGCTAATATAGAAGTTTACATCACAAAAAATACGGTAATATTGAAGGAATATCACTTTTACAACATATATCTTTCAAGTTAGTATCCTATTATTAGTGGTAGATTTTGTTAAAAATTATACCTTTTATGAAATTAAAAAATAATATTATTATTTATAGTGTGTTAACATAGTAGTTTACATTACAAAAAAATATGGTAATATTGGAGTATCAATTTTACATAAATAATAATGGATGTTATAACTTTCATTCCATATTATATTATTTTAGTTATTTTACAATTATTGTTTATATATTTTAATGTTTGTATTTTTTACATAAAACACACTAGTTATCACATATTGAAAACTATGTTTGAGATTAAGAATATGAAATTGAAGCATTACGGAGATAGTGCATGTCAAAATTATTATATTTGATTGGGTCTAGCTTTAGTGTTTAAGAGGAGAAGTTGTTTTTCTTTGTAGGTTCAAATTTTGATTATAACATTTGTGCTTCTTATGGGCTAATTGTCTCGACAAGGAGACATTTCATGTGGATTGGGATAGGTGTGATCCCTTGGTGACTTTGATGGATTAGGTTCTCCTTAGTCATGATTGTGTAGCAAAAAATTGATTCCACAAGTCACTGAGTGAAAATCCTGTGATTGATTAGAAACAATAAAAAAAAGTTATCTATGTAGCGAGGAGTTCAATTTTATGGAAATCCCTTATTTAAGATGAAAAACATACAATTAAATGGTGTTCTTCAATCAATCAACGAGGAAATGACATGAGTGGAGATTATTTTAGGAGGTTGTGCATGTAAATTAGTGGCATGCATATCAATAAAACTTTGCACACGATATTAATAGATGGCATTGAACTTGAATCTTATACAACATTATAGTTGAAATATGGATAAGAAAACTCACCTTCCTTTGTGGCTCATGTAGCAACGTTGAATAAGATATTTGTGAATCAACACAATGGGTTGATATATGAGATTATATAGAAATGATTGAATGTATAATAAGTGTGCATAACTATCTCAACATTGAGTACTCTAGTCTAAGTCTTTGGAGGTTTTTTTATATTTTTTTGATGATTTTTTCTTGAAACATGAAGAAGATTTATTAAAACTAACTCAACCATATACATTAAATGACGGGTAAATATTGATATGTATTAATTAAACATCAAAACACTTACTTCATCATACATCTCAGTTTGCTAATATATATATATATATATATATATATATATATATATATATATATATATATATAGAGAGAGAGAGAGAGAGAGAGAGAGAGAGAGAGAGAGAGAGAGAGAATATCACTTAAACATATATACATATAAAAAAACATGTAACAAGATTTTTGATCATGAAGATTCAGCCCACTTTATTATGGAGATTCTCAATTTGTAATAGACTTTGTTATAATACTTTGGATGAATACCATGACTTATTAATACCACATACCAAAAAAACCATAACTGATTTTATATGACATTTATTCATATAGCATTTTTTTAATTAAAATTTAAATAAAATAACAAAAAAGACATAACTACTTTGAAAATAAATCTCAGCTTTTTATTTGTATATATTATTATGAAAATTTTATGAAAATTAAATCCCTACTATTCTCGCAATAATTATTGATAATTAAAATAAAAATCTAAAAACCCAATTTCAAAATAGACATACTTACCAACATAATTACAAATTTAAATTTCACTTTTCCACACTTCAAATGTTTAAAAAGGTTTTTCATGATATTGATTTTTATTTGAACAACTAACACAATCTCTTCAACAATTATTAAAAAAAAAAAAAAAAAAAAAGACTTTTTTTAATATTATGTTGCATAATGAAAAATCACATCCACATACAAATTTAAAATGGGCACATTCTTATAGTTCGAGATATTGCCTATTTCCGAAGTAAACTGTAATATTATCATATCATTAATTGTAACTCAATTTAATGTTGACTTTGATGGTACGCTGATATGGCTCGGAAGCCACAATATACACTTGATGCAGTACCAAGGATGATATAAATTATCAGGTATAAACCGTAATTAAAGATGTAATAAAGTAATAATTTGATTACATTTTTTAATTTTAATATTTAATGGTTATATATTTTACAATATTTAAATTTAAAATGAAAAATCCAATTTCTTATATATAGGTTGTTTACTGTTTCGCACGTTATCAAATTTGTGTCTAAGTACTCCCACGAAAAACCTAGTGCATTTCCAAGTTACAAGATGGCTTTGAATTTAAACAATACTACCAATAATCTTTAATGCTAAATATTTCATTTTATATTTATATATATATATATATATATAATTAAAAAAGAAAATGGTATATTGATGGTTTTCTTTTATCTTTTCATCATATTTAATTCTTAGAATTTTATTATCAAAAGATAAGAAACAATGAATATTCCATAGGATTTTGTAGTTATTTGTTCCAGTAGGGGTATAAATTGTATTACACATGGCTTGTTTGTCGCGTCTCATTTTCAAACTTGGCAGTGACTTTTCCTCTCTCCATAGGGGGCAAAGAATTATTAGATTATAACGAGGACAATTCAATTCTCAGGCCATATGGGCCTAACCATTGCTTCTTCGTCACAAGTTTGATGAAGGGAGGGCACTTAGCTCGGTTAGGGAGAATTGGTCTAATCTTTCTTTTTCTTCTTAGAAACTCGGAAGCATGAGTTACTTACACTTGGAAGAAAGGAATCCTACTCAAATATTGTATTCTCATTAGCTAGGGTTTCTCTTGGTGGGGAAAGTCAAGTTGAAGTTGAAATTTTCCAAGGGTTCATTTTGTCCTTGTGGAACTTGGGGCTCTCTATGCATTCCACATTCCATGCTTCCTTCACAATATTAGGAACCTTAGGATTTAGGTTTTGGGCCACAATTTACAATAGCAAATTCTAGTGTAACAAATGGTCACAATTTTAGTGAGGGTCTCCTTTTTCCGAAGACTACCCCATATTTTTCCCTCCCCACATAGAATTTGCTCTGTCAAGTAGTTTCCTGAGGGAAATGGTAGTTTTGATAGAGGAAGGGAGGTAAAAAAATGAAAGGCCTAAAGTGTAGCCTATTAGTAGGGAACCCCTAACAATCTTTGACGACAGACAAACTAGAAAGGAAAATAGTGTGGTACAGGGAAAATAGAATAAAGATCACTTTATTAACTAGATTGATGATGTGAATATGTCCTTGACCCTTGGAGTGGATGTGGCTATCCAATAGACAAAGGCCTTGAGACATAAATTGTGGGTGAGATGGATCCATGGGAGAAAATTATGTATTCCTTTTCTCACTGCTTATGCGAAGTTTGAGGTGCATTCATTATTAAAAAATTCTATGACAACGAAAGTTTTAGCCAAAGGATAGGTGCATCTTATTTTCTAGGAAGAAGGGGATTTTAAACAAGTATTGGGTAGGGTTTGGAAAATTGAATTCTCTCCTATAGTATTCAAACCATGGACACCTTTTTTCAATGCCAGGTGTGAGCGGATGTACATAGTACCCCTATGGGTTAGAATCCTAGGTCTCTCTACACACTTTTGGAATCATCTCATCTTCCATGACATTAGAAACCTTATGGGGATTTATCTAGAGTGCAACTCTTCTTATCTCATCTCTGGTGATGTGTCTATGGCACATATCCTTATTAGTGTTGACTTACATGGCAAGATTCCTAGTGTGATTGGCATGGGTCTTGAGGCTATTTCTATTGGAATTGTATTATGAAGGGGTTAGTTACATGTTCAAGAGGTTCCATAAACTTGGGCACCTTGCAAAAGGAAATGTGCTTCCCATGCATAGAAAGGTGAATAGAAAAAAAGTTTTGACTCTGGTTTGTGACAAGAATGAATAGGTTCATTCTCAGGCACTAATGGTTATGAAAGCTAGATTGAATTATCATGGTCATGAAGATGATGAATAATTAGCTCAACAAGTGGAAGCAAGTCCAAGGCTAGATGCCCAGTCTCCAATTCAAAAGGATCCTTGTTGTGAAGGTGCCTCGTTGGATTTGCCCTTTCTTTATCAAATCTGATTCTAATTAATGTTTGTTTTATCCTACTCATATTCTGTCTTTAGTCTCTCTGGGATATGAGGGTAACATTGTAGAAACTTCCTACAATCCTTCCCATATTTCCTTTTCGTTACCAGTTATGGTTGTTTCTTCATTCCCTAATGCTCTAGGTGACCTATCCAGACAGTCATCCTCTTTCACTTTTTCCATATCTAATATCCAGGAAACTTATGTTGTCCTCTATAATATCCACTATCGTTAAGTGGTTCCTTAGAAAGGGGAACCATCTAGGGCTTGGATAAACTTCCCATGTCCCCTGTGGAAGGTCGAAGCTAGGGAAGAAAAAATTTCCTCTCTAAAGCCAAGGAGAAAGCCCGTGTAGACATTACTGCTAGTAAACAACAATTTATCTGAGGGGCCCTTAGAGAAATCACAACCTCTATGGGGTCACTGAAATGAAAATCATGTCCTTCAATGTTCGGGGCATAGCTTGTCCCCATAAAAAAACACTTTGAGAAGACTTCTCGAATAAAATGAACCATTATATCATTTTTCTATAGGAGACCCTTGGAAGAAATATCCAAATATCAATTTGTCAGCAAAACCCTTCTGAAGGGTTGTAATTTCTTGTCCTTGGATGCCCTCGAACAATAAGGGGGTCTTGTTGTGGGTCAGAGACCCCATCAAATTCAGGTTTCAAATATCTAGTATGGAGTCTGTTATGGGTGTCAAGGTCTCCTCCCTAGATCTAGGTCATGCTTTCACGCTGATTTATATATATGGCCCATACCAAAACCACAAATACTTTTAGGAAGATATTATCAATAAATCTCTCTTAATATCAAATAATGTTATCATTGGTGTCAAGCTAAGATTCTCTATTGGTTCATCGAAATGTTAGGTCCCTTGAGCTAGGTTGGGTCCCCTAGCAAACTTATTCAGGAGCATGCTATCTCACAGTATGTTGGTGGATGTGGAGGCAGTAAATATATCTCATACTTGGAGGAACCAATGTATAGGAGATGAATAGATTAGAAAGAAAATTTATATATTCCTCCTTATTGAAGGTCTATTAGACTATCACTCCTTGGTCAAACAATGTACTGGTGTGGAAGGAATATCATATCATTCCCCCATCTTCTTGGACATAAAAGGGGCCCCTAAGAAACCAACCAAATCTTTTAATATGAACTCGAATTGGATAAATGAATAGGAGTTCAAAAACCTTGTAAAGTCTCACTGGACTCCATATTCCTCCCTCTTCGATGCATCAACAACTACCAAGTTTAAAAAAAACCTGAAAGTAATCAAACAAAAGAAAAATGAATAGGAAAAAGAGAAGAAAATTTGGAAGTCCAGGAGTTGGCAGAGATAGAAAAGTAGCTCTAGGTCATTTAAAAATAAAAAGGGGAAGAGTTCTCCTCCCAAGAATCTAGTGAGATACAAAGAAACCTTGAAAAAGGGAGGATAAACCTTCTTTTATCTAGGGAGGAGGAATGACATAAAAATTAGGGCCATCTAGTTAAAAGTGGCTATGAAAAAACCAAAGTTTTCCATGCCTTTGCTAAAGGCCAGAAAATGGTGAACACCATGATGAGTCTATAGGGTGATGATGGAACTGAGGTCTCATCCTTTGATGGGATGGAAATATTGGGTAAACTAAACTTCAAATATCTATTTAGAGCTCCTCTAAAAACATCAATTTCTAAAGTTATACAAACTACCAAATACTTCCTTAGAATGGTGGACAAAGAGGAAAGTAGGGAAATAATGGAGGACGTATCTATGGAGGAGCTTTGATTAGTGTTGCATAATTTTCAAAGGGATAAAATTCTTGGGTCAAATGGTTGGCGTGTTCAATTGTTTTCTATAACTTACGATATCTATACCTCAATATCTTATGGGTGATTAAAGAATTGAGGAAGGAGGGTATAAGTCATCAGGATTTCAAATAAACCTTAATTTCCCTTATTCCAAAAGTGGACCATCTTGTATCCTTCTTGGATTTCCACCACATTTCCCTCTTTGATTCCATTTATAAGATCATTTCCAAGATAATTGCATCGAGACTCAAACCCATCCTAATATTGTTGATGGCCAAAAATGACCTCATCAAAATTTTGGAAGGCCATCTTGTGAGAGTCCCAAATCATACTCTTATCCATTTAAATGATGCCTTTGACTATTTCTATTGGGTCTAGTTACCTCCTCTCTCTCCTTTCTAACTTGTGGTATTTATATTACTTATCAAAAAGAAGAGAGATATCATATCTACTCTCTTGTAGAGCTCATGCAGGAAAGTGACACTTAAGCTGAATTGAGGGCTCAACCAAGCCACACCTAAATTTTTCCCCTTTGTGAGGGGAGTCCTAAGAATGAAGTTAATTAATCTAAGTATGAATCTGTAGAAATTATATAACTTATGTGTTATATATCCAATATTCTCCTGATCACACACTATTTTACTTCATGCACAATACAAAATCTATTCCACTATTGATCATTACATGCAGAAATTAAATCAATTACAATGCACACATGAAACCATTAAAATTCACACACATTAACATAGTTGTTTAACGGGAAAGCCTGAAGCTAAAAACCCCAACTATCTGTATATAATATATGTCATAGAGATCATGTAACAATCCTCATACAAAGCTGATCATATCAAGCTCTCAGTACAATACAATCGCTACACACTAATCAGGCCCGACCTTGCAAATCCATGCACCGATCTTTGCCACCTGCTAGCCTGCCTCTACTACGCAATCCTTGCTGAAGAATGGCTCTGAATTAACTCGAATTCAGCCAGCCTTGCTCACACAATCCTCATTGGCATCTCCACTTAGTGTTGGATGCAATCAATGCATCACTATAGTCACAACTGATAGTCACACTTGCTCTTTCACCTATCTCTCCACTGGTCTCCACTGAAACTCAAGTCTATGCACCGTAGTTGAATCGATGTATTCTTCTATTGATTAATGAGTTATTATTTAGTGAATTAATTGGGTAGTTAATTCACACTACCACTAGGTGTATCAACCGCTAGACTAGATACAACTAGCTCAATCGAAGTCTAACTGTGTTAAACTAAATATAACTCCACCAACTACTTCTAGAACTCCACCAAACTCTATCACATATTCTAATCAAGTCCTCATGCATTAGCTCCAAGAAACTTCGTGAATAGCTGCATCTTCAATGCTCTTGTGCCACATCTGTGCACTTAAATGAAGTGCTCCAAGAGAATAAGATAATGTTTAGAGTCCAAATATTATTAAGAGCTAATAATATTCGACATATCTATTTTTAGACTGGAAATCTAAAAATAGATTCCGCCCAATATGTATAAAAATAGAAGTCCATATATTTTTCCAACTTGACCAACCATCCACAAATAGCATCCTACAACTCATAGAATATGATCGACATGTCTAAAAATAGACATAGTCTAAAAATAGACTTTGCGCTAAAAATAGCCGGCGGGCCCACTTAGTGAAGGCGACTCTTTTCACTAAGCTCATCATCTTTTTGAATCTCAACACTCCCTCTCAACAAGATAGGGATTATGTGCCACCCCGATCCTGTCTATACGGTATTCGAATTTGCTCCTAGTGAGCACCTTCGTCAGAATATTTGCATCCTGATCCTCTGTAGGAATGTAAGATAGCAACATGATCTTTCGTTGCACACAATCTCTGATATGATGATACCGGATGTCAATATGTTTAGATCTATCATGAAATACTGGATTAACCGAGAGTTTAATGTAACTCTGATTATCACAATATATCACAGTAGGATCTAAGTGTGAACCGAACAACCCGACCAGGATATTCCTCATCCATATAGCCTTGCATGCAGCCAAAATTTCTACCATGTACTCGGCCTCTGCTGAATTGAGTGCCACGTATCTCTGTTTACTGCTGTACCAAGAAACTGTTGTAGACCCGATATTGAATATCCCTCCAGATGTGCTCTTTCTGTCTGTTGGGCTCCCCGTCCAATCTGCATCTGTGAAGCCATGCAGCTTCAACTCATTCGACTGTCTGTACCACAATACATATCCCGATGTGCCCCTGAGATACCTTAGGACATGCCTGCCTCCCTTCCAAAAGAACTTGGTAGGCTTAACCATAGCTTGTGAAAGCTGGTTAATGGCGTAGTATATGTCCAGTTGTGTATTGACTAGATACATGAGCGAACCAACCAACTGTCAATAAACAGTGGCATCCACTACCTCTGCCGATGTAGCATCCTCTTTCCTCCAACCATGAGGAAGAGGAGTGTCGATAGGCTTGCAGCCTTGCATGTTGAACATCTACAGTATCTCCTGGGCATACTTGCCTTGAGACACAAATAGTCCACCCTTCCGTTGCCAAATTTCCAATCCCAAGAAATAATGAAGGAGGCCCAAGTCCTTCATCTCAAACTCTTTTGCAAGATCTGCCTTGCATGAGTGTATCAACAGCTCATCACCTGCTAGTATCAAATCATCTACATAAAGTACAATGATCAACAACTTACCCTCCACTGTCACATGGAGTAGTTTTTTTTCCTCAAGTCCAAGTCTAGTGTCATTCAATTTATTCCCATTACAACCTCTGACCTTTGCACACATGCGAATCACTGCTGAAGATTTCGAATCCTTCAGGCTGTTCTATGTACACCTCCTCCTCAATGACTCCGTTGAGGAACGTAGTCTTCACATCCATCTAATGAATGTTCCAACCCATCTGTGCTGAGAGAGAAAGGATGGTCCGTATGGAAGAATACCTTGCGACAGGTGCAAAGGTTTCTTCATAATTGATCCCCTCGATCTGTGAGAAGCCCCGGGCAAAAAATCTTGCCTTGTACTTCTCGACGCTCCCATCAAAATAGCTGTTTAATGATTTTAGATAGCAAATTTGTGAGTAAATAGTTACTCAGAAATTTGATTCAAGAACTTGATCAAATAGGGAAACTAATAACATATCAATGATATTACAAGATCAAGTAGATGATCTTGTACATAATCATTCTTGTATCGAAAATAAGTGCAGAATAAAGAACAATTAACATAGATATGCAATTGGATGAATGTGAATTGTATTGAAAAATAAAAGTATCTGAAAATACAATAATTGAACCTAAAACCCTTGCTTTGTTTCATAAAGAATCACCTCAACAATATTTCAAAATTATTAGCTCTAATAGCATGAAGAAGGATTACAAAATTGCATTTTATGCCTCACTAACAAAGATTGAATTCTGAAAGAAATCCTCCAGTCTCCTCAAATGTGATTTTTCCTCCCAATATACAGCAAAAAAAACCTTTACAAAAGTTCCTAGAGCCTCTAAGTTGCAGAGAAGAGGAACCTCTTCTTCATTCAAATAACTGATATTAATAATTTACAAAAATATGCCAAAAATGGAGAGTTGTTGGAAGTGCTTAAGATCCATCTATTTTGGAGCTACAAATATGTCTTTTCTCTTTTGTTGGTAACATAAAATTGCTTCAATATCTCTTTAGCTCCATCCTCTTCAATAGATCTCCTGCAAAAAAAAATCAAAATTGAAAATAAAATTAATTAATTTTGCACATGAAAATCAAAGTGCCAAAAATTGGGAAAACAAACTCTCAAATTGAATTCTAATTAAATAAATAAAATAAATGAAAATTGTGCTTCCCAATAATCTATTTGGACCAAGAGGACAAACTCAAATGAATTTTCTATATCCAATAGCTTCATCCAACCAAATTTTCTAAAACAAATTTTAGAAATTGGTTTTTTGGTGCGAATTGAAAACTCCATTTTTTGCTAATATTTAGGCACATTTAATGACCCAATATGGTCATGTAACTACTCCCAAACTAGTCTCCATTTTTTTTTATCTTTCTAATGAGTCATCTTAGACCTCATTTTTCCACATAGAACTTAAGATATCTGCCTCTAAAGTCTGCATGTCAGAACCATTAGTGCGCTAGAAAAATGCAGATATAAATATATATATATATATATATATATATATATATATTTTCTAATAAAGTTCTAAAAATTATTTAAAATAAAATAAAAACTTATATATATAAATTAAAATTAAAATTAATATATATAAAATTAAATTAGAAACTATAAATTAATTAAATTACACAAAATAATATATAAATTAAAATTAAAATTAACATATACAAAATTAAATTAAAAACCATAAATTAATTAAATTACAAATAATAATAATAAAATAAATTATTTAAAAAATAATAATAAAAACATTTTTTAATTAAAATATTAAAAAACTAAAAAGGCTTATTTGGCTTCCATAAATGAATCCCATGAGTATTAGATGAAGGGAAATGGGAGTTAAAAGGAGGGGAGGTGGGTGGATAAGAGGGGAGGAACAACGATAAGGAGTAACTAGGGTGATAAGGAGTAAGGAGAAGAGGAGAGGGGGTGTATGGAAGGCTGGAAGGGGGAGGACCGCCTGGAGGTATAATATCTAGAAATGGGAGAAGGGAGATGAGGGGAAGCCTACGTGGAGTGGAACTTCCCACCAATCTTTCCACTTCACTCATTTAATAAGCTTGCAACTATAAATTTATGAGAGGGATCTTGAGAGCTTGTAATATTTTAGCAATTGAAATTTAGTTTTTTTTCTCGGCTCTCTTAATTTAAAATTATTATTATTATTATTAAATATGTTTTAGTTTTTTTCGCAAGTTTTAAATAGGTTTTAGTTAGTATAATATGATATGTTATATTACACAATGTTCTTGAATGTGATGGGTTTCGTAGATTAATTAAAAATTAATTAATTAAATTAATAAGAAATTAATTAATATTTATAAATTAATTAAATTCATAAATTTATAATTAATTTAATTAATCAACATTAATTAAATTAATTGATTAAATAAATAAATTAAATAATAATAATTACAATTATAAAATTAGTTATATTTACAAAAGTAAAATATTTTTTTGTATATTTTTTAGCTTAGACAGTGAAAATTAATCGAATTTTGAATAAGTTTCATTTGAAAATCATAAGTCCACATTCAACAAAATTAGATATGTTGGGAAGCTAGTGAGAAATCATGCTCAATGAAGCAATCAAAATGCGGATCTGAAGAAAGAAAAAATCTCACAAAATAAACCAAACAAAGTAAAATAAAAGCGATTTAGCCAAAATTTACATGAAGGGTTCCCATTATTATTATGAAGATAATAAAGTGAAAATGGGGAGTTGTTGTTTTTCGACAACAATAGAGACAGACAGGGAAGAAGTAATTGTCTTTGGTTAAAAAGATAATGAGCTCAAATTTACCAAAAGGTTAAAATGATGAATCCTATCAAACCCTCAAACATTAAAACGTTTCCCATGGGTCTCGCATTAATAGATCAAGCAATATAAGCTCTAAAATTTTAATTACTTGAAGAAAACTAGGTCTGAAACCATGAATCCAAAATTTTAGGAATTATTTTATTTTAAATTTACCTTATGTGAGTGACAAAAGAGGTACAAATAGGCAGTTTAAAGAAAGTATACATCCATTGATATAATTTACCTCCTTTACTTGATACGCTTTGTTGCTAGCGAAGGTCCATAGCCTCAACGAAGTTGTCTTAGTACCACACAAGAATAGCCCCACTGCTAGTGAGGCTATTCAGTACCCCAACAAGGTTTACTTGTGTTTCCCACACATATGTGCTTTCGAAACTCTTGTGCCCCTCTTTTGATAAAATTTATTTAGTGAATTTCTTTTTGCAATTGGGTGAAAAGGGCAGGGTGGTACAAGAGGTAATGCAATGGATATAATACTCATAAAATTTTGACTCCCACATCTTTCCTATAACTATCAATCTAGAATCTATTTATGTGAAGTGGGAGAAATGGGTGGGATTCATTGAATTAGACTCAAGTCGATTCTTTCCTTGGAAATATGAACTCTATAACTTGGAAAAGATGTATTTTCCTTCATGGGAAAAGAATTAAGGTAAGATGACTTAAAATTTCAATATAGATGTCCCTTTAAGGTAAATGAAAACCCATGAAATTGACAGAGTATAAATTTTCCATGCATGCTGACTAATGCTGGGTAAAAAAAGTATTCCATGTAAATCTTGGTAATATCACCAAATCGAATCCAAATGAAAAGTGAAATCAACACTCTAAAAATTGCAAAAAGAAGAAAGGATATGCAAACTAAAAGAAAAAAGTTTAAGGAAAAGCCAAAATCGAAAGAAGACCTCAACAAGGAATTTTATGAAGAATGTCTCAACAAAAGAAGTATAGAAATAAAATGCATGTTTTCTTATGTTGATATTTTGATAAATTATATCTTGATGAATAATAGGTAATTAGGATTTTGGAAACAATAAGAAAGTAGATAGTAGTTATGAGAGAAAGTGGAGTCAAGTAAGAAGTTTCTCCCCTTGAAATTTTTTCTTGTTTTCAAACTAAGCCTGTATGGAAATATTGTAAAGATTTTCTATTAAAAATAAAGCTTGTGAAACAATTAGAGGATCGGAGACTCCCCGAATTAGCTAATTTGCAATGTGATAGACATCATAATTATTTTTTGAAAGCTCTAAAGCAAGCAAAGCAAGGAGATAAAATTCCATATATGAGCAAGAAGGAGTGCAAAGTTTTGAAAGTGATCCTTGAAGACCTACAAAAATAGAGCTTGAGATCAGGAAATACTAAAAACAAAGGTGAAATGAAAAGAATAACCTAGTAGGCACTTAATCATCCCAAGGTTTGTAAAAGGAGTAAATAAAAGTGAAGACACAGGATGAACAATGTAGTGTAGAGGTTTGATTTTGATTCAACATAGTAAATACAAAATTATATAAAGGGAAGAAGTAAAGCCATAAACACGAGCATTTTTGTAATTTCTACTAGGTCGTTTGCAATTTTCCTTTTCTTTGAGAACATTTGTTTTAGTTAGACATTTTAAAATTGAGAAGCTAAAGGCTTGCAACACATTATAACAAGAAAGAGTTAAGTATTTAATTTATAATGTACCATGAAAACAAAAATATGATCATGACTCATATTGTAAATTTGCAAAACAAAGTGAATATAAATCAAAGTATCTATACAAAGTATAAAAAATCTCATGAGAAAAATGAATACTTCCCTGAACATCTTGTGAATTAGAAGGTATATCTCCTTGCTTTATCCTAAACAACTTTTATTTACTGACAAAATCAAGTCTCCAAATCAGGGAAATGAAGACCTACAAGAAGAAGTACAATTGAGAAATAAAATGGTTGAAAGGGAAAACAAAGTTGAAATGAAAACTAACAATAGATGAGGATGAACATGTATTCACATATTTGGAAGAATTTGATTGCAAGTTTACCTTCTGGAGCTTAGCATTCTCCCATGCATTTTCCTTAGAATTAGCATTTGTTCAAAATCATATATTTATTAAATCGAAATTGAATGCTACGTAATGAGATATTAATTTGCATTCACTTAGTACTTAGATTGAGGGACAAAAATGGTAAAAGAGACTATTTAGAAATGCTTGTGAATTAGTAAATTGGTAGTTTCAAAGGCACCTAGTTGTAACGATTCTTTGAAACTTCACCATTCATGATTTTCTTTGCAAATAACAATTTCAACATTGTGATGAAGCTTTGCGAAGAAGGATAATCAATCACATCACAAGTGTGTATGATCTGAAGATGATAGAGGATTTATATGCTCTAATCTACTCTTTGTCAAGAAATGAAAGGAATACCAAGGGAAAGACTTGGACTCATTACAATCTTATTGAAAATCTGCAACATTGAAATAAATACAAATAGAAAATCAATCTAAATTTAAACTATCGTATTCCTAATCCCAATCTAAAGAACAAAATAAAACTAGGTGAAATCAACTTCCAATGTAAACAATCGAGCACCTTATTGTTTTCATAAATGAAAACATCAAATATCAGTGACAAAAATAAAATTACAACTAATTTTTTAAAATAAACATTCAACCTACTATGTACAGTGATTTTTAATGAATTTAACAAAATCGATTTATTTACAGAATACTTCTCTTGGAAGGAGTTCTCCAACCATGTTCTTATGGGATTATAAAATCCAACATGAATTTATATTAATGGTTGCAACAGACTCGGAAGAAGAGAAGATAACAGGGCAAACTGAAATGATGCATATTTAACTGTTGGAGCCTACATAACATAGCTATTATTATGTGCATATGATGAAATATCAACAATATTGTTGGGCCACAGAATTGGTATGTTTCTTCCCTTTGTTTATCTAGTTAAACATATATTTTGAAAGTCTTTTTAGTCTAGTTTATAACATTTTGAGAAGTAGAATCTTTAGAGAACGTAATTAATAATGATTTATTATTTCATTTTGTTAGTGGGTTAATTTGAGTATTTTAGTTATCATAAAGTAGTAATTTGGGTAAATTTGTGAACCAAATATAACTACAGGACAAATGTTGTTCCCTTGGAGCGCTGGAGAATAAAAATACTCCTCGACGACTATTGGACTGATCCTGGTGTGCTGATTGAGGATTCTTATCTAACTGCATGGAATGGTCAAAGAAATATATGATTTGTTATTTTAAAAGATCTTGTAATTTAAATTATAAATCCTTTTTGTCTTCCAATTCTCAGGATATCTTTCTCATTCCAATGATAGAGATGCGTTGTAATATAATACAAAACTTTCGTAAGAACGAGGATGACGATGATTTGAAATTAATTCGAATTATTGTAAAAGTGAACATCATAAATGTTTTAAGTTTACAGACTACTTTTGTATCTTATCTTTGATGTTAATGAAATCTTAATGGTTCGAATTTAATCTATTGTGTTGAATATTTCGTAAGGAAATTACTTTCGGAGACTGTGAGCCCAATCACTGGAAAGATTGTTGTCTTTTCTGTATTACTACTCTTTATTGATTTTCATATGAATAATTGTTGTTTTTGGGTAAATTCGTATTTTTTCAAGTGGATTCATAAATTCATAATCTGTACTAAGAGAATTCTTAGATTTATTGCTTAGTGTATGAATCTTTATATTTACATTTTAGTACTATGAATGGTTAAATTTTCCACTTGAATTGAGTAAGTTTTCAATTATAATTACCTAGCTGTATGCATTTGCAGATTTACTTGATAACAGAGTGGATTCTTGTTTCCATACTTTACTGTTACACAGTTATACAAGATTGAAGTAATTAGTAGTTAATAGTAGATTCCTTTTGCTAGATTTCTTGACGTTTCGCATCGCAATAGGAATGATTGATTTGGTAGGATTTAATACTTGTTTATGAATTGGTAAGTTAGTTCTATAATTTCCGCCGAATGATTCATTTCTATTTTGATATTGAATGTAGTGTTTTTTAAAGTGTTTATTCATAGATTTTCCTTCGTATTGGTCTTACATATACTCCTGTAATTTAAAGTACTATCCCTACATAGACTGTTCCGAAAACTTTGTAACAAAAATACAAACTCTAGGTTGAAAAATTAATGAGTAGAGGATTGAGTTGATTCCTTAGGAACATCTTAAGCACCCAAAATTTTGGTGTCGTTGTCAGGGAGGTTGTCAAAAGTGTGATAGATTGTGTCTCTAAAGGGTCGGGTATTGAATACAGAAGGTAAGAACCTACACACACACCAAGTAAAGAGCTTGTGCTAGTGCCCACCTTTGGTTGATACACTTGAAATTATGTAGGTGTGTATGGCTAAGAAGAAGCATATGAGACTTACCATTGAATAATTTTGTTTATATTTACCTTAAAGATGTTTAATTTAAAAATAAGTTAGCTTATTCTTTTAATTAAGATTAATGGTATGAAGAAGTTTCATTTTAATGAAGACTTCATTTGCCCAAAATTATCACTTATTGAATCTAAACTAGAGCGAGCATTAAGATTGAAGAATCATGACTCATGTTAAAGAGATTATTAAAAAATAAAAATAATGAGAAATGAAAATGTGTTTCATTTTGAATTGTAGCAACAATTATTCTCTTGGCCACCTCTAATTTTATATCAACCCCAAATTTTCATACAGTCCTAAGAGATTAATTCAAAGTCCCAACCATTGTAACAATGATATATATATATATAGACTATTGTGTGATTATTAAAGTGGAGAAATACATCAAAAACAAGTAAAACACAAGAGAATTGGAAATCAAACACAAACTAGCCATGGTCCATTATTTTTGCATATTCTGTGTGTGATTTTCTATTTGTCGAATTAACATACTAGCTGCTCTAGAATGAAAACATTTCATGTTTTGATTTAAACAAGTAGTGTGAGATGGCAAGCTTTATGTATCTTCCAAACCAGTCTGAGAGGAACATGAAACTTATGAAACAAGTTTTTCCCGACTTGTTCGTAAAGGTGAATTAGAAATACCTTTTCGGTTGATAGGACCACGAAGATCACTAGTGCAAGGTGGGAACCATTATTTATTATAAAATTATAGTGACCCGAATAAATTTGAAATGAAATTTTGTTAATTAGCCAACCTTCCAGGTTTATGGGTAGTAGAAGAGTGAGCGTAAATGTAGTAGGCCGAAAGGGAGAGCCTAGGTGCCTAGAGAGGGGAGAGGAGTACTTGGAGCCCAGATTCCTGGAAGGTAGTATGAATTGGAATTTGGAAGGAGTTACAGGCTTCCGGGTACGCAGGTTATTGAAGCAGATTGGGGCCATTACTCATAAAATAACGCGGTAATATTTAGGAGTGTGGGGGAAACCTTTTATGCATGAAAATTGAAATTCGTAATGACATGGAGCCTAGAACCTGTGTGCCTAGAATATTTTGGAATTAGAGTTTAAGAAGATACAGGATTTCGGGTACTAGGATAGCATGAAATATGTGGAAGGATGGAGTGAAGGTAATAAATAAGGGTCCAAATATACATGTTATCTTCGAAGGAATGCTCCAAAGACAAATTGTTTGAGATGGCTCCAGGCTTACAAGTAAAAGAAAGAATGAATTCCCAGTGAAAGCATAATAATAAAGACCCATGTGGATCCAGTATGTGAACTGGATAACCTAGTAGGCACTTAATCATCCTGGGGTTTGTAAAATGAGTGCAAATAAAAGTGAATATATGGGATGAACAATATGGTGTAGAGGTTTGATTTTGATTCAGCATGGTAAATACAAAATTATAGAAAGGGAAGAAGTAAAGCCATAAACAGGAGCATTTTTGTAATTTCTACCAGGTCGTTTTCAATTTTCCTTTTCTTTGAGTACCTTTATTTTAATTAGACATTTTAAAATTGAGAAGCTAAAGGCCTGCAACAAATTATAACAAGAAAGAGCCAAGTATTTAATTTATAATGTACCAAGAAAAGAAAAATATGATCATGACTCATATTTTAAATTTGCAAAACAAAGTGAATATGATCATGACTCATATGATGAGAAAAATGAATACTTCCCTAAAAATCCTATGAATTAGAAGGGATATCTCCTCGCTTTAACTTGAGCCACTTTTATTTACTAAAAAAATCAAGTCTCCAAATCAGGGAAATGAAGAACTGCAAGAATAAGTACGAATGAGAAATAAAATAGTTGAAAGGGAAAACAAAGTGGAAATGGAAACTAACAATAGATGAGGATGACCATGTATTCACATATCTAGAATAATCTAATTGCAAGTTTACCTTCTGGAGCTTAGCATTCTCCCATGCATTTTCCTTAGAATTAGCATATGTTAAAAATCATATATTTATTAAATTGAAATTGAATGCTAAGTAATGAGATATTAATTTGCATCCACTTAATATTTACATTGAGGGACAAACATGGTAAAAATGACCATTTAGAAATGCTTGTGAATTGGTAAGTTGGTTGTTTCAAAGGCACCTAGTTGTAACGATTCTTTTAAACTTCACCATTCATGATTTTCTTTGCAAATAACATTTTAAATAATGTGATGAAGCTTTGTGAAGAATAATAATCAATCACAAAACATGTTTGTATGATCTAAAGATGATAGAGGATTTATATGCTTTAATCCACTCTTTGTCAGGAAATGAAAGGAATACCAAGGGAAAGACTTGGAATCATTACCAGCTTATTGAAAATATGCAAAATTGAAATAAATACAAATAGAAAATCAATCTAAATTTAAACTATCGTATTCCTAATCCCAATCTAAAGAAAAAAATAAAACTAGGTGAAATCAATTTCCAATGTAAACAATCGAGCACCTTATTTTTTGCATAAATGAAAACATCAAATATCAGTGACAAAAATAAAATTACAACTAATTTTTTAAAAGAAACATTCAACCTACTATGTATAGCAATTTCTAATGAATTTAACAAAATATATTTATTTACAGAATATTTCTCTTGGAAGGAGTTCTCCAACCATGTTCTTATGGGATTATAAAATCCAACATGAATTTCTATTAATGGTTTAAGCAGACTCAGAAGAAGAGAAGATAACAGGGAAAGCTCAAATGATGCATATTTAACTATTGGAGCCTACATAACATAGCTATTATTATGTGCATATGATGAAATATCAACAATATTGTTGGGCCACATAATTGGTATGCTGCTTACCTTTTTTTTATCTAGTTAAACATATATTTTGCAAGTATTTTTCGTCTAGTTTATAATAATTTGAGAAATAGACGCTTTATAAAACATAATTAATAATTATTTAGTATTTCATTTTGTTAGTGGGTTAATTTGAGTATTTTAGTTATCATAAAGTAGTAATTTGGGTAAATTTTTGAACAAAATAAAACTACTAGACAAATGTTGTTCCCTTGGAGCGCTGGAGAATAAAAATACTCCTTGACGACCATTGGACTGATCCTAATATGCTGATTGAGGATTCATATATAACTGCATGGAATGGTCGAAGAACTATATGATTTTTTATTTTAAAATACCTTGTAATTTAAATTAGCAATCCTGAGAGCCTTCCAATTCTCAGGATAGCTTTCTCATTTCGATGATAGAGATGTGTTGTAATATAATACAAAACTTCAGCAAGAACGAGGATGACGATGATTTGATATTAATTAGAATGATTATAAAAGTGAAAATCAGAAATGTTTTAAGTTTACAAACCGCTTTTGTAACTTACCTTTGATGTTAATGAAATATTAATGGTTCAAATTTAGTCTACTGTGTTGAATCTTTCATAAGGCAGTTACTTCTGGAGACCATGAGCCCAGTCACTAGAAAGATTGTTGTCTTTTCTGTATTACTATTATTTGTTGATTTCATATGAATAATTGTTGTTTTTATGTAATTCTTATTCTTCCGAGTAACATAGCTATTATTATGTGCATATGATGAAATATCAACAATATTGTTGGGCCACATAATTGGTATGCTTCTTACCTTTTTTTTTTATCTAGTTAAACATATATTTTGCAATTCTTTTTAATCTAGTTTATAATCATTTGAGAAGTAGAATCTTTATAAAACGTAATTAATAATGATTTAGTATTTCATTTTTTTAGTGGGTTAATTTGAGTATTTTAGTTATCATAAAGTAGTAATTTGGGTAAATTTGTGAACAAAATATAACTACTGGACAAATGTTGTTCCCTTGGAGAATTGGAGAATAAAACTACTCCTCGACGACCGTTGGACTAATCCTGACATGCTGATTGAGGATTCATATATAACTACATGGAATGGTCGAAGAACTATATGATTTTTTATTTTAAAATATCTTGTAATTTAAATTAGCAATCCTGAGAGCCTTCCAATTCTCGGGATAGCTTTCTCATTCCAATGATAGAGATGCATTGTAATATAATACAAAACTTCAGTAAGAACGAGGATGAAAATGATTTGATATTAATTCGAATGATTATAAAAGTGAAAATCAGAAATGTTTTAAGTTTACAAACCGTTTTTATAACTTATCTTTGATGTTAATGAAATATTAATGGTTCAAATTTAATCTATTGTGTTGAATCTTTCATAAGGCAGTTACTTCTGGAGACTGTGAGCCCAGTCACTGGAAAGATTTTTGTCTTTTCTGTATTACTATTATCTATTGATTTCATATGAATAATTGTTGTTTTTCTGTAATTTCTTATTCTTCCGAGTGGATTCATAAATTCATAATCTACGCTAAGTGAATTCTTAGATTTATTGCTTAGTGTGTGAATATTTAGACTTACATTTCAGTACTATGAATGGTTAAATTTTCCACTTGAATTGAGTAAGTTTTCAATTACAATTACCTAGATGTATGCATTTCTAGATTTACTTGATAACGGAGTGGATTCTTGTTTCCATAATTTACTGTTAAGAATTTATACAAGATTGAAGTAATTTTTAGTTAATAGTAGATTCCTTTTGCTCGATTTATTGAAGTTTCACATTACAATAGGAACGATTGATTTGGTAGGATTTAATGCTTGTTTCTGAATTGGTAAATTAGTTCTATAATTTTTTCTGAATGATTCATTTCTATTTTCATATTTAATGCAGTATTTTTTAAAGTGTTTCTTCATAGATTTTCCTTTATATTGGTATTACGTATTCTCCTGTAATTTAAAGTATTATTCTTGCATAGACTGTGTCGACAACCTTGTAACAAAAAGATGAACTCCAGGTTGACAAATTAATGAGTAAAGGATTGAGTTGATTCCTTAGGAACATCTTAAGCACCCAACATTTTGGTGTCATTATTGATGAGGTTGTCAAAAGTGTGATAGATTGTGTCTTTAAAGGGACGAGTATTGAATACAGAAGTTATTACCTACAAACATAATAAGTAAAGAGATTTTTCTAGTGCCCACCTTTTGTTGATACACTTGAAATTATGTAGGTGTGTATGACTAAGAAGAATAATAAAAACCATGTAGTAATAGAACAAAAACCTTTATAAAAAACCACAAAAACCCAAGGCCTGATCAACCTTGGGAGATCGACCTTCATATATGAAATCATTCGAAAATCTGAGTCTTAAGGATTAGTAGGTCCTTGAACAATATTTGGGAAGGGATCTACCATTGCCCCTCAAGCAACAGAGTCATCAATTGTATCTCACGTTGAGATTCGCAAAAAAAGCTAAAGGATTTGAACAAATATTTCAAGATACAATAATCAATATTCAAGTCCTTTTGATAGCATTGAGGGCAATTCTTGTAACTTGAAAGAAGGGGAAGGATAAATGAGTGGAATAGAATTATGATGTCTTAAGATAGTTCCACAAGTTTCCAGACTTGAACCCCTTGTGAATCCTGTTGAGGGAAAAGAATATGAAATAACTAATCTAAGAAGTGCATTGAAACCCCCTCGAGATTTGAATACCAACAAAAATCCCCTGCTCAAATAATACTTCCTGAAAATGAAATCCTTGAAAATTACTAGCGAATTTTCAACCAAATGGCAAACGTGGTGCCCAAAATCCATACATGGACCTTAGAATATCCTATAGTTGACCCATTGTCCAATGCTCTGATGAAAACCATCCCACTACAAAGTATTCAAACATTTCATGGGATGACTTCAAAGTATATTGATGTGTTCTTATTCGAGTTCGATGTTCTATGTAGAGGGTATGATTACACCATTGATCCCCAGAAACTGAAATTGTTTCCTTCTACCTTGAAGGGAGCAGATTTATGGTGGTTCATGGGGTTATGAGGAGGTATTGTAGATTCTTGGGATCCGATGAAAAATGCTTTTCTTACCAGATATGAGGATTATTGTCGATCTAGAGACTTAAAATATGAAATATTTAAGATGATTACAAAGGAGAGTGAATGTAGAAATTATACAAGATGCATGTATATTACGAGACTCCCTTGATCTAACAAATTCTCTTATGTTAAATACATAATCCTTCCACTTGATTCTTTGCAGAATTAAATCGTCAATTGCAAAACAAATATGAAGCAAAATCAATCACACATAAACACAGTTGTTTGGCGAGAAATCTTAAAGCTAAAAGCCCCAACTATCATATATTATGTATATCAAGGGATAATGTAATAATCTCACACAAAGCTTAGTACATCAAGCTCTCAGTACAATCAACAATCATTACACATTTTCATGCAGAAATTTGCATATCTATGCACCAATTCCTTGCCTCCTGACAACCTACCTCCACTGCGCAATCCATGCTGAAGAAGACCCATGAATGAATTCAAATTTTCCTTGCCTTGATTGTGCAATCCTCATTGGCATCTCCAATGTGTGTCAGATGCATTGAATGCATCACTATAATCACAACAGATAATCCATCTCACCCTTTCACCTATCTCTCCACTGGAATTGACATGAAAGTAGTTAACTGTTGTATTTTTTCAGTTTCAAGTGAGTCTCTAGTTATGAATTAATTAAATAATTAATTCACTAAACTCTCACTAGTGTATCTTCAGTTATAACTAGATACAACTAGCACAACTAAGTTTAACTCACTTAACTGAGTTAAACTAAATAATAACTCCCATAACTACTCTTCCAAATCTGTCACAACTTTTCCACTTCAGTTCTAACTGAGTCCTCCATGCATGAGTCACCAACCACCCTAGGAATTGTGTAATTCCTTCAGCCCACTAATTTTCCAAATATGTTCACTGAAATAAAGTGCTCCAAGAGAATAAGTTGATATTTATTGTCGGATTTTTATTAAGGGCTAATAATAATCGACATGCATCTATTTTTAGATTAGAGATCAATAAATAGACTTCTCCCAATCTTTTAAAAATAGAATTTCATATATTTTTCCAAATTGATAAACCATCTACAAATAACATCCTTCAACTTATAGAATATGCTCACCATGTCTAAAAATAGACATACACCTAAAAATAGCCCACGGGCCCCACTTAGTGAAGGTGCTTAATTTTCACTAAGCTCATCATCTTGTTGCATCTCAACGCTCCCTCTTAACAAGATAGGGATTATCCTTCACCCTAATCTTGTCTCTATGGTATTCGAATTTTCTCCTGGTGAGCGCCTTCATCAGAATATCTACATCCCGATATTCTGTAGGACTGTACTGAAGCAACATGATCTTCTGCTACACACAATCTCTGATATGATGATACCAGATATCTATATGCTTAGATCTATCATGAAACACAAGATTAATCAAGAGTTTAATGCAACTCTGATTATCACAATGTATCACTATAGGATCTAAATGAGAACCGAGCAAACCAACCAGGATCTTCCTCATCCAGATAGCCTCACATGCAGCTTGACTTGCTGCCATGTATTCTGCTTCCGCTGAACTAAGTGCCACAGATCTTTGTTTCCTACTGTACCAAGAAACTATTGTAGATCCGATAGTGAAAACCCCTCCTGATGTTCTCTTTCTTTCCGTTGGGCTTCCTGCCCAATCTGCATCCGTGAAGCCATGCAACTTCACCTCATCTATCTATTTGTACCATAAACCATACTCAGATGTGCCCCTGAAATATCTCAGGACATGCTTTTCTGGCTTCCAAAAGAGCTTGGTAGGCTTAATCATCGCTTGAATAAGATAGTTCACTGCATAGCATATGTTCGGTCTTGCATTAACTAAATACATGAGCGAACCCACCAACTGTCGATAGATAGCAGCATCCACTACCTCTGCCGATGTAGCATCCTCTTTCCTCTAATTTCCTGGAAGAGGAGTATCCATGGGTTTTTAGTCCTGCATGTGAAACTTACAAAGTATCTCCCGAGCATACTTTCCTTGAGACACAAATAGTTCACCTTCTCACTGCCATATTTCCAATCCAAGGAAATAATGAAGGAGGCCAAAATCCTTCATCTCAAACTACTTTTCAAGATCTTCCTTGCATGATTGTATCAACTGCTCATCACCCGTTAGTATTAAATCATCAACATAAAGAACAATTATTAAAAGCTTACCAACCACCACAATTTGGTATAGGTTTGCATCAGCCTCACTCTTGGTGAAGCCAAGTCCAATGAAATAGTTTTCGATCCATGTGTACCAAACACGAGGTGCTTGCCTTAGCCCATACAACGCTCTTTTGAGTCTGCACACATGCGACTCACTGCTGAGGATCTCAAATCCTTTAGGATACTCAATGTACACTTCTTCCTTAATGATCCCAATAAGGAATGCAATCTTCACATCCATCTAATGAATGTGCCAACCCATCTGTGCTAAGAGAGAAATGATGGTCCTTATGGAAGAATACCGTGCGAGAGGTGCAAAGGTTTTTTCATAATAAATCCCCTCGATTTGTGAGAAGCCTCGGGCAACAAATCTTGCCTTATACTTCTCGACGCTCCCATCAGCAACTTTATTTACCTTGTATATCCATCTTGAACCTACCACTGATTTACCAACTAGCCTTGGAACAATCTCCTAAGAATTATTTTTGACAATGGAGTCATACTCCTCCATCATGGAATCTACCCATGTGGGCTCCTACGCTGCTTCCTCAAAGGAAGATGGATTTTTCACGATACTGATGCAGGAGCATTAGCTCGGAAAAATACTTTGTATTTTTATTAAAACTAGGGGTCTCATGTTTTTGAGAAAATATTAATTTTATGTAAATATTAATGAGATTTTTTGAGTGATTAAATTATATTTTTAATTAATTATATGTGAGGATTTGTAAATGTTTCCAAATAACTGGAAAACATGAGAGGAATTAGATTTTAGATATCTGAGAATTAATTATGAGCCTAAGTTAGATTTAGTTTCAAGATTTTAGGGATAAAAATCTAGATTGTAGGGGTATTGAGATATTTGGGGGCTTGTTGAGTGATTAAGGGGATTTGAACCTAAATTGGTTCAATTCAATTTGTATAAATTTATGAGCCTCAAAGGCAAAATAGATCAGGAGAGGATAGAGAGGAATTAGTAGGTTTGGACAGAAAAGTTTGTAAGCCTACGGGCTTTTGTAAAAGGGCCATTGATTTGGAAATCTGGCCATGAACCAAGAGAGTTTTTGTAATTGATTGCATTTGATTATATCAAAGAGGAATTTTACTTTGGAATTTTTGTGTGAATTATATATGCTCTTGGTTAAGTTTTGTTTAAAGAATGTTGAAATTCCATGAAATAAGCATATGAGGAGAGAATCGATTTTACATTAATATCGATTCATGCTTTGAGTTGAATTAAATCTGCATTTGTTGAAGAAGATGCAAGAAAGGGGTTCAATCATCCTAGAGAAGGATTGAACCGAATTTCAATTCAAAATTGGTATTGGCATCTCGGATTTGGAAGGTCGATTTCTAGGAGGGCGCAGTGGAAATTGTGGACACAGGGATTTGTTTTGAATGAATATGAGAAGGCTGAATTAGAATTGAGAAGCCGACTCAGTGATAAGTATGGGGCGCAGATCATGTGCCAATGGTAAAATAAAACCATGGTCTGGATGATATAGAACTTGGCATTACGTGGGTGAATGCAGACTCCAAGATTGTGATTAAAGTAGTCTGCGTGGAGTTGGAGTAATCGAATTAAAATGGAGACAGATTGGGCGGATTGCCGTGCTGAAGATGGGGACAAATTCCAGTGAAACTGATACGTAAGTATTTGTTGTTTACGTCTTATTGATATATACGTTTGAAATGCATTTATCAAAGGTTGAGGCAGAGGACCATTACGATAAAGTTTAGCGGCATTACCTCAGTGAAAATATAAACGCCGAAGTGGATTATTGAATGAGGAGTCGACTTATTTAAGGTTTCGAACCTTGAAGTAAAATGAAGGCAATAATTCCTTGAACAAGAGTTACATGAATGCCGGAATGAAACCTCAAGGGCGCAGATAAGGCAAAGTTGCAATCGTGTGGAGGAATATGTTACACAAAGTGGCTTTTGGTATCGATCTGCAATATTTTAGATGGGTGAAAAATTGTATTTCGGGTGGGCTATTTTGATTGAATGCGTTTAGTTCCCTGTGAAGAATCAACTCATCGCTGGAAATCGTGACTGAGTTAGACTCCTTGATAAAACCTGTATGTTGAAAATTCTGGGTTTTATGTTTGGGAATTAATTTGATTTTGGTAAATCTGTGTGAATAGGAAATCAAGAGATCAATCTAAGTCTGGACGCAGAATAAATCAGTGAAAGGAGTGACATCCTAAAGATGAAGAATGGCGCAAGGGAAAAGCGATGTTGAATCGTATGAAAAACTGTGTAGTCAAGTCCAGAAGCTTTGAGTCGAATGTGTGGTGGAAACACGATTGGTCCGGTGAAAATTGCGCATAGAACGCAACAGAACTTTGGCAATGAGTAATGGGCACAACCTCTTCAGAATCGTGAAGGATTTTAACTTGCAAATCGGTGAGGAATTTATGTTTTAAATGTCAACCAATCTTTGAATTGTGTCCCATGGGATAATAGAGAAGCAATGGCATTTTTTTAAATGGTGGCGTTTGTGTTTAAATATCACGAGAGTTATCTTGGAAAACGTTTATTATGAATGTCTAATGAATTGCGTGGGTTATTGAGTATGAGCAAATATTTTAATGCTCATCGATGGTGGCCAACTATTTGGTTGAAAGTTGAATTATGGGATACAAAATATCCACTCCATACAGTGACTATTACTGATTGATATGAAGTTTGAGTAACAATTGAAGCCTACGAAGTGAGGGTTGAATATTAAAATAACGAAATAAATTTTGGTTGTCGTTTTGTAACCATAGTAAAGTATTACAGAAAGGAGCTTCTACATGGAAGAATAGGGAATTGGTTTGTGTTGAGGTATGGTTTTCATAAACCATAAAAAGTTGTGAACATATGTTACAAGTTTCCGCGAATGATAGTGTATGAATTTGCCAGATTTAGAGTCTTATCTAGGGTAGTTATTGAGATGCATTTTTATATGCATGAGAATGGGAGAGATTCTGGGTTTTGCAGGGTTTTCCTGCATCAAGTGGTATCAAATTTGGAATAGCTCTGTGTGAAGATTCAAGTTTTTTTTTGAATTAATTGCATGTGTTAAGATCAAATTTTGAAACTAATGAAGATTGCAGCACATGGATGCAGTGCAGTTGAAGAAGTGAAGCGAGATCAACAGGATCATGAAGATGAGCTGACAAAGTATTATTTAACTTTGGTTTGAAGACTGTTTGCAGAATTCAGATTGCAAGCAAGTTGAAGAAAGTCTCAGCAGAAGGAAGCAGATCACAGCTAGAGAGCAGTGATAAAGGAGTCCAGTAAAGGATTCTAAGAGAAGAGTGGCAGAACCTGAAGATTCAACAGAGGTTGAATAAAGTTGCAGATGAGTGAAGCCTGAAGGAGCAGTGGAGAAATGCTCAAAAAGGTTCCAGCAGAGGACCGGTGAATACCAAAAGATCATATCTGAGGAAGGGATTGGTGAGGTAAGTGGCAGCAGGAGAGCTTTATGTTGTAGAGGCTTGGTGCAACTCATGGGTGAGAAACTCATGGCGAAGAAGATGACTACTGAAAGTCATAAAGGAGAGAGCAGAGGTTCAGAGAGAGGCCACAGTAGAAAGAGGGAGAAAGATGCCAAGGAAAATGGCATAAAACAACAGTTGACTGATGAAGAGTATGAGAAAGAGAAAGCTAAGATAGCAGTTCATCTTGAGTTATTGATGGAATTGTTATAGGAAAATATGAAAGACCAGAGACATGGTTGGACCATGAGGAAGAAAGTGAAGTGGCAGAGACTACAAGTAAAGAGGGATCAACAGATAAACATGCAGTTAACAGAAGAGCTGAGGGAGCTCGAGTAGATGATGAGTTATTGGAAAAATCCAGATCAGCTGGATAATGTAAAACCTTGTATTTTTGTAGCTGACAATTGTGATGTGATTACAGGTTTTACTGAGGAGGATGCACAATCTTTTGAAGCTGTCACAAGTATGGAAAATAATCCTTCAGAAGATAAATACTCTGAAGAAGAAAGCAGTGTTGCGTTTGTACTTGAAGCTGTTACAGTACAAGAGGAAGTTCTTGTGAATGAAGAAGAGGATCAGCTTGAAGAGTTGGTATATAAACCAACAGTTGAGACTGTTGAACTTTGTGATTATCAAACTAAAAGCTTGTGTGTGAATGCAGGGATGATACATGATGATGATATGCTTTAGAAATGCTACAGAGAAATTGCATTGTTAGAATACTTGTTGGTAAATTTAGAATATGATGGGAAGATTACAGAAGAAAGAGTTCAGTGTTGAAAATGCAACAAGATGATGGAGCTTAGTGAAATGAAGTCGCCTTCACTAAGTGGCCCTGCAGGCTATTTTTGGCGCAAAGTCTATTTTTAGACTATGTTTATTTTTAGACATATGGAGCATGGTCTAGGAGTTACAGTATGCTATTCTTGGATGATTGGTCGAGTTGGTAAAAATAGATGGACCTCTATTTTTAGACATGCAGGTCGAAGTCTATTTTTAGACTTCCTGTCTAAAAATAGGTCAGTCAAATATTATTAGCCCTTAATAATATTTGGACTCTAAACTTCAGTTTATTCTCTTACAGCACTTCAGTTGGAGCTACGGATGTGGCTCATGCACCTGACAGAAGGAATTACTCTATTCCTAGGGGTTTTGTGAGCTCATGCATGGTTGACTTCAGTTAGAACTCAAGTGGCGGAGTTTTGTGGAGTTGATGAGACAGTTGGTGGAGTTGTGTTCGGTTTAACTTAGTTGAACTAGTTGTGTTTAGTTTAACTGGCTAATACACTAGTAATGAGTGGAGTGAATTAAATATTATTTAATTCATTAATTATTAACTCATTATTCAACTCAAGAACACATTAGTTTACTACAGTGCATGGACAGTTCAGTGAATACCAGTGGAAGAGTTAGATGAAAGGGTGAGTTTGCTATTAGTTGCGACATCAGTTGTGCATGATATTTGCAAAAGCATTGGAGGATATTTCCAATGATGATTGCGTAGTTGAAGCCAAGGAGATTCAAACTTGGATCTCTCATTCAACCAACTTGGATTGCGCAATAGAGGCAGGCAATTAGTGGATGAGTTTTGAACCTGTGACTTGTTCAAAACTGAGCTAGTTTGTGTGTAACTTTTGGAGACAGTACTGAGTACTTGTGAGGAGTATTGTACTGAGATTGTTACATGTTATCTTCTATTATAATATACAAAATAGCTGTGGGTTTTCAGCTATAAGCTTTCCCCATTACATATTGTGTTTATGTGCGCATGCGACTATTTCTATTTCCGCATATTGATGATCGATTGTAGAAGAGGTTATGTGTTATACATGAATTCAAATTAGTGTATGATCAGGATAATCTCAGTGCATAAATCTTCATTATTCAGCAAATTTCTACATTCAGTACAATGAACAAGAGAAGAAAGACATCATGGAAGCGGATGATGTGAAAGGAAGACTAGTTGATAGTCTTGAGAATTCTTCAGAGAGTTCTTTGGAAAGTTTGGATCAGCATACTGATGTGCTGATAGTGGAGGAGAACTCAGAAAAACATACTGAAGTGTTGGAAAAGGAGGAAAAGGCACTGATGCCTTATGATTTTTTTTTTAACAAGTGTTTTGTGAATGCGGGTGTTATTGCAGGTGCTGAAGAACATTTGACTCAGTTGAGCAGTCAAATGAAGGAAGAAGAAAATTCTGTGGAAATTTCAAATCCATGGAATGAAGAAGTTATGTTGCTGGAAATGATGCTGAATAGTCAAAATTTAGTGAAGGAAGAATCTCAATTTCAGAATTGGGAATTGCAGATAGATGAAGACAGCAGAAAGGAGTACACAATGTACCAGTCCAGTAAGTTGCTGATAGGAGAAGGCATATAAGAAGTTTTCCGTTGTAGAAAACAAAGAGGGAATGGATGATTGGGTGGCAGTAGGAGCTAAACGAGTAAGAAATAAGCAAGTAATAACTGAGAAAGTAAGAACATAAGCAAGCATAGAAGTAAGAACTGAGCGAGTAAGAGCTCAGCAGGCAGCAATAAATCAGCAGTTTGAAGATTGATTGGATAGAGAAATTGAATTAATCAGAGGAATCATGTTGAAAGTGTCTTAGAGGAAGACATCAACAAGGAAGAGAAGCAGCAGTAGAAAAATGAAGACAGACACAGATTGTGAAAGTGCAGAGAGTGGAGCAAGGCAGCATAATATATGGATACCTGGAGAAAAGCAACATACGACAGCAGAAATTGATGATGAGTTACAGAACAAGGTATGGGATCCAGGCGGACAAAGACTTAGATGCATGATCAGGAGATCAGGATCATTGTCAACCTTGGGAGTCTGATGCAGGAGCATTAGCTTGGAAAAAATATTTTGTATTTTTATTAAAACTAGGGGTCTCATGTTTTTGAGAAAATATTAATTTTATGTAAATATTAATGAGATTTTTTGAGTGATTAAATTATATTTTTAATTAATTATATGTGAGGATTTGTAAATGTTTCCAAATAATTGGAAAACATGAGAGGAATTAGATTTTAGATATCTGAGAATTAATTATGAGCCTAAGTTATATTTAGTTTCAAGATTTTAGGGATAAAAATATAGATTGTAGGGGTGTTGAGATATTTGAGGGCTTGTTGAGTGATTAAGGGGATTTGAACCTAAATTGGTTCAATTCAATTTGTATAAATTTATGAGCCTCAAAGTCAAAATAGATCAGGAGAGGATAGAGAGGAATTAGTAGGTTTGGACAGAAAAGTTTGTAAGCCTGCGGGATTTTGTAAAAGGGCCATTGATTTGGAAATCTAGCCTTGAACCAAGAGAGTTTTTGTAATTGATTGCATTTGATTATATCAAAGAGGAATTTTACTTTGGAATTTCTGTGTGAATTATATATTCTCTTGGTTAAGTTCTGTTTAAAGAATGTTGAAATTCCATGAAATAAGCATATGAGGAGGGAATCAATTTTACATTAATATCGATTCATGATTTGAGTTGAATTAAATCTGAATTTGTTGAAGAAGACGAAAGAAAGGGGTTCAATCATCCTGGAGAAGGATTGAACCGAATTTCAATTCAAAATTAGTATTGGCATCTCGGATTTGGAAGGTCGATTTCCAGGAGGGCGCAGTGGAAATTGTGGACGCAGGGATTTTTTTTTAATGAATCTGAGAAGGTTGAATTAGAATTGAGAAGCCGACTGAGTGATAAGTATGGGGCGCAGATCATGTGCCAATGGTAAAATAAAACCATGGTCTGGATGATATAGAACCTGGCATTACGTGGGAGAATGCAGACTCCAAGATTGTGATTAAAGTAGTCTGCGTGGAGCTGGAGTAATTGAATTAAAATGGAGACAGATTGGGCAGATTTCCGCGCTGAAGATGGGGACAAATTCCAGTGAAATTGATACGTAAGTATTTGTTGTTTACATCTTACTGATATATACGTTTGAAATGTAGTTATCAAAGGTTGAGGCAGAGGACCATTACGATGAATTTTAGTGGCATTATCTTAGTGAAAATATAAACGCTGAAGTGGATTTTTGAATGAGGAGTCGACTTATTTAAGGTTTCGAACCTTGAAGTAAAATGAAGGAAATAATTCCTTGAACAAGAGTTACATGAATGCTGGAATGAAACCTCAAGGGCACAGATAAGGCGAGGTTGCAATCGTGTGGAGGAATATATTACATGAAGCGGCTTTTGGTATCGATCTGCAATATTTCAGATGGGTGAACAATTGTATTTCGGTTGGGTTGTTTTGATTGAATGCGTTTAGTTCCGTGTGAAGAATCAACTCATTGCTGGAAATTGTGACTGAGTTACACGCCTTGATAAAACCTGTATGTTGAGAATTCTGGGTTTTATGTTTGGGAATTAATTTGATTTTGGTAAATCTGTGTGAATAGGAAATCAAGAGATCGATCTAAGTTTGGATGCAGAATAAATTAGTGAAAGGAGCGACATCCTAAAGGTGAAGAACGGCGCAAGGGAAAAGCGATGTTGAATCGTATGAAAAACTGTGTAGTCAAGTCCAGAAGCTTTGAGTCGAATGTGTGGTGGAAACACGATTGGGCCGGTGGAAAATTGCGCATAGAACGCAGCGGAACTTTGGCAATGAGTAATGGGCATAGCCTCTTCAAAATCGTGAAGGATTTTAACTTGAAAATCGGTGAGAAATTTCTGTTTTAAATCTCATCCAATCTTTGAATTGCGTCCCATGGGATAGTAGAGAAGTAATGGCGTTTTTTTAAATGGTGGCGTTTGTGTTTAAATATCACGAGAGTTATCTTGGAAAACGTTTATTATGAATGTCTACTAAATTGTGTGGGTTATTGAGTATGATAAAATATTTTAATGCTCATCGATGGTGGCCAACTATTTGGTTGAAAGTTGAATTATGGGATACAAAATATCCACTCCATACAGTGACTATTATTGATTGATATGAAGTTTGAGTAACAATTGAAGCCTACGAAGTGAGGGTTGAATATTAAAATAATGAAATAAATTTTGGTTGTGGTTTTGTAACCATAGTAAAGTATTACAGAAAGGAGCTTCTACACGGAATAATAGGGAATTGGTTTGTGTTGAGGTATGGTTTTCATAAACCATAAAAAGTTGTGAACATATGTTACAAGCTTCCGCGAATGATAGTGTATGAATTTTCCAGATTTAGAGTCTTATCTGGGGCAGTTATTGAGATGCATTTTTATATGCATGAGAATGGGATAGATTCTGGGTTTTGTAGGGTTTTCCTGCATCAAATACACTTGCTCATGAGAGCCATGTATCCAGTGAATCGTTCAGGTGACTATCTCTGTCTGCGATGCGATGTCGGGACTCCTACATTTTGTGCCGCATCAAGCTTCAGTTTCTTAGCTTTTGTGGTATGCCTTCTGCCTATTCTGATGTTTTTCTCTGAGCGAGTGGACTCCTCCACTCCATGATCCTCCTGCTATGGCTGATCCACATCTTGAGGCTCATCATTGGGAACAAGAAGTTCCTCCTCTGCATGAAAGTGTAGATCCCTCTCAAGTGATAACTTCATGCCTTTCTCCTCATTGAATATTATATCCCGTCACACCATATTCATCCGACTATTTAGCAAATATACACGATAATTATGGGGTGTTTCTCTGTACCCCACAAATATCCCAACTTCTATAGTTGGCTCCAACTTCTTCCCGGCATCCTTTGTCACATGAATGTAAAAAAATGAACCAAAAATCTTCAAATGAGAAATATCAGGCTTCTTACCAGTAAAAGCTTCTTCATGTGTACTCATGCGAAGTACCCTATGAGGACAATGTTTTTTCACATAAACTACAGTGTTGCATGCTTCCGCCCACAAGTGCATTGGTAGGCCCTGGTCCTGTAGCATAGCTCGTGCAACACCCACGATCGTTCTATTATTCATCTCCATGAACCAATTTTTTTGTGGGTTATGAGGCTCTATGGGTTCTCTTCGAATTCCTTATTTGCTACAGAAGTATTTGAATTCATTCAAGATATATTCACCACCATTATCGCTCCATAGAGCCTTCACTTGCTTCCCCGAATCCTCCTCCACCAATTCTTTAAACTCATAGAACTTTGAGAATTTTTCGCTCATCTTCTGCATGAAGAATATCTAGCATCTACGAGAATAGTCATCAACAAATATAACATAACACCTGTTTTTTGTTGTTGAAGCAACCGATAAAGGTCCACAAACGTATGTGTGAATTATCTCTAGGATCACCGAAGCATGGTTCTCCTTCTCATGAAAGGTGGTCTTCACAAACTTACCCATAGTACATCCCTTGCATTGATCCGATTGCGTAAGAGTACCCTTGGGAAGTCCAGTAGAAATCTGTTGCAAAATATTCAAGGTGCCATGGTGAAGATGGCCCAATATCTCGTGCCATAATTCGCCCTCATCTCGGCTCACCACTTCTTCTTCTTTTCCCATCATTGCAGCGCAGCCATCTACCTCTAGCTTGTAGAGATTCTTAACTTGAATCCCTATCCTCTTGGTTTGACCTGTTGTTTTATGTCCAGGAAACCTTTTTCCTCGCTGAAAAAAATGTCATAACCTCTGTCCTCCAACATCGCGACCGAGACCAAGTTCTTCTTCAGACTTGGAACATGCATAACATATTTCAACAGAAATGGTTTACCTGACTCCCTCTCAAAGGTAATGGTTCCAATGCCGATCACACTGTATCTACCATCATTGCCCATCTCTATATGCATTTGGAGATCTTTCTCCTCCAAGTCACTAAACAACTCCTTGTCTCCCGTCATGTGGAAGGAAGAACCACTTTCAAGATACCACATCGATCCCATTATGCTTGAAACAAAGCATGCAATCAAGGAGAAATCATGTTCAAATTGTGAGGCTAAGTCCTCATATGCTGTAGCTCCAACAGCCTTCTTGTTCTTCTTTTTCTGTGGGCAGTTAGTGGCTAGATTCCTATGTTCGCGACAGTGAAAAAACTTCACTTTGGAAAAATCCAGCTTCTTGCCTTTAGCCTCGGATTTTGGATGGGATTTATTCCCCTTCCCTTTCCTTTATTTGGCAGCCAAAGCAAAATTCTCTTCATCACCATTCTTCGATGAAGAGCCATCCCTGGTACTTCGCCTTATCTCCTCCTGCACTAGATCCGACCAAAGTCTCTCCCAATCCGATAGTTTCTCCCTTCCATTGACAGAGTCCTGATAACTATGCCAAATCTTCGATAACCCAAGGACAGCCAAGCTCACCAAGTCATCATCTGCAACTGTGATTCCCACACTCCCCAGCTCATCCCTACATTGGACAAACTTCATGAGATATTTTGGAATACTGTCACCCTTCTCCATTTTTATTTTTCTGAGCTTATCTTTCAGCGCCGATTTCCTATGGTTGTTGTTGCTTTGGAAAATATCTTTCAAAGCCTTCCACATTGAAAATGGAGTGGCTTTCTCATGAAGGCTTGACACAATATGGTCCTTCACACCTTCCAATAGAATCCTTCTTGTCTTCGCTACCTTCTTTTTCCATGCGTCAAGTAATGCAGCATCGCTTGAAGTAGGTTTAGGAACATCGCTATCGATGAACTCCTTGAGACCATTATCTTCAAGCACTATCTCCATCATGTCCTTCCAGGCTATGTAGTTCGAGCTACCCTCAAGGGCATACTCCAACCGCAACCCATTTAAATCCATTTCAATGAATACTCAACTGTCTCACCAAGTAATTTCTGCAACAAATTCGAATTGTTCACCAGCACAAAACTCAACACCGCTTCAATATTGCAATCTCCAGTGATTAACACTTCTCTGGTACCATGTAGAAATTATACAATATGAATGTATATTACTGGACTCCCATGATCTAATGAATTATCTTCTATTAAATACAAAATCCTTCCACTTAATTCTTTGCGAAAATTAAATCGCCAATTGCAAAAAAAATATGAAGCAAAATCAATTGCACATAAATACAGTTGTTTGACGGGAAATATTAAAGCTAAAAACCCCAACTATCATATATTATGTATATCAATGGATCATGTAATAATATCATGCAAAGCTTATTACATCAAGCTCTCAGTACAATAAAAAATCATTACACACTGTCATGCAGAAATTTTCATGTCTCTGCACGAAATTCTTGCCTCCTGATAGCCTGCCTCCACTGTGCAATCCCTGCCAAAGAAGACCCCTGAATGAATTAGAATTTACCTTGCCTTGACTGCGCAATCCTCATTGGCATCTCCAATGTGTGCTAGATGCATTGAATGCATCACTATAGTCACAACAGATAATACATCTCACCCTTTTACCTATCTCTCCACTGAGTCTTCACTGGAACTGACATGCAGGTAGTTAACTACTGTATTTGTTTAGTTGCAAGTGATTTTCTAGTTATGGATTAATTAAATAATTAATTCACCAAACTCTCGCTAGTTTATCTTCAGTTAGAACTATATACAACTAGCACAACTGAGTTTAAATCACTTAACTGAGTTAAAATAAATAATAACTCCCATAACTACTCTTCCAACTTTGTCACAACTCTGCCACTTCAGTTATAACTGAGTCCTCCATGCATGAGTCACTAACCACCCTAGGAATTGCTTAATTCCTTCAACCCACTGATTTTCCAAATCTGTTCACTAAAATAAAGTGCTCTAAGAGAATAAGTTGATATTTATTGTCATAATATTATTAAGGGCTAATAATAATCGACATGCATCTATTTTTAGATTAGTGATCTATAAATAGACTTCACCCAATATTCTAAAAATATAATTTCATCCATTTTTCCAACTTGATAAACCATCTACAAATAGCATCCTGCAAGTTATAGAATATGCTCACCATGTCTAAAAATAGACATACACCTAAAAATAGCCTGCGAAACCCACTTAGTGAAGGTGCTTAATTTTCACTAAGCTCATCATCTTGTTGAATCTCAACAGTGAAACCTTAGAGGAGTACATTGAGATATTTCAATAAAACCTACAGAGATCACCTTATGCCACCTTTCCAAAGGAAGTACTGAAAGCTGCTTTAATCAAAGGCATGAAAGTTGAATGAATAGAACATTCACTCTGATGGGGCAAGGTGATATTTCTCAATAATAATATGACAATATTTTCAAACTATGTATCAGGTGATTACGGAGAAGTACGCAAACTAGATTCAGAAATTGGGACTCTCCCACTTGAACCAGCAAAGTCTTGGGTGGAGGTGTAACTCGAGCAAAAAATTGTAATCTTTTAGAAGATTTTAAGAATGAAAATTTGGGAAAATTAACTACACGGTTAGAAATTTTGTAGTATAGAAAGAAACAAGCCGAGGCAGAACATTATTTAGCCATATTTTTTCCACACCGTTGAAAGAAACACAGCCAACAAGTATTCCCACTGGATAGAGTTCATACATGCACTATTTACACTAAATATCATTTGACAAACCAATGCCCACAACTTCCAAGGTTGAAGGTTTTGTTCAAATAAGTAGAGCAGGATCCAGAACCAAGGTATATTATGGCACAATGACGACAATGACAGACCCGTCCTTTAGGTATGATGCAAGATCCATCTTTTTTTTATTCAGGACAGAATATGCAACATAAAATTCTTGTATCTGAATGACATGGATAGCCATATTTTAACTCTTCTTGGCAATCCCAACCTTATACCACATCGACTTGGATGAATCAACCATTTGTTGGCCTTGTATGGCCCAATTCACAATATTATTCTCCATCATGGTATAATGCATACAATAACCCCTATCCTTCACAATGGATTAATTCACCTGCGCAAAACGTAATTTGGCCTCAAAACTGGCAGCACCCCACAAGACCAATCAATCAGCCTATCGAGACCATTCCCCAGTCCCGTACATCATTACAATATCCATTTAGGATAACGTCTAACCCCCAATCCCTAATATGTCCACAATTACTAGCTCATTTGAACCCTAATCCAAATAGCACACTATTCCAATATGTTCAAATTGTCGAAAGCCCGAAATCTGAAGAAATCCTCTTGAATGCAATGAATTATGGCTAAGTTCTGGGAAATTTGTCTTCCCTAAAGAAGATAGAGCTAATCAAGAACCAAAAGACTATGAAACTCACATTGAGGTGTATCTTGTAGTAAAACCTCCAACTGTAATTATTTCTGAACTTGGTGATGCCACAATCAACCAATAGGGTTCTGATAAGATTACAATTGTTTCTCCTCCCTTCCCAAAAATACTCACAGTAACTAAACTAGCTATATATCCTAATTTTGATCTTATATGGGAATTAAAGAGCTTGTGCATAAAAATTTCGCTCCTTTAGTCTATATGAGATGTTCCAATCTATGCTAAAATAATCAAATAATTATGTGGTAAAAAGCCTGGAAGGAATCCCAAATAGCCATCAAAAATTGACGTCGTAGGAACATTATCTGATCTCATTTTAGGAAAATAGGTATCTGTCAAGTATGATGACCCAAAAAACCTAGTAGTAACTACCCAAATTCAGGGTTGCACCTTTCAAAATAATCTGGTAGATTTAGGAGTAGCCATCAATATTTTGAACCATGAGGTTTGTATTATTTTGGGCATGACATCCTTGAATCCAACTTCAAATTTATTGGATTTAGCTAATAGATCTATAGTAAAACCTGAAGGTAATCTGGAAGATATTATTGTTTCTGTAGATTCCTAGGAATAGCCAGTATAATTTTTGGTTATCAATCCAATGAATATATTGGATGAGCATCCTCTAATATTAGGGAGGCCATCGTTAGTAGCAACAAACACATATATAGGCTGCCGAATAGGAAACATGACCATTACTAAGGGAAACACCATGAAAAACCTCATCCGATATCCACCTGCTAAACCCAACCCACCTATTGAAAAATATCGAACATGCCTGCATGGATACTGAGAAGAAAAATTGCGCTCCCATCTTACGTTAGATGAAGCCCTTGAACTTAAAAATTAGACAGAATATGGCGTAATTAATGGCTTCATTAAAAAAATTTCTATCATAGGGAACCCAACGTGTCAAATGCTAAAATCCATACTTGATAATAAAGCACATGAATATCCATTAGAAATTCCAAATGAAAATCATATACCCACGACTATCGTTCATAATAGCATACGAATTGAAATTGAGCCAGGTAAAACCTTAACATTAATGCCAATTTAGATGACCAGAAACAACAAAAACTAATCAAGATTCTTCGTAGACATAAACAAGATTTTGTTTGGGAGTATTCATATATGAATGGAATTGACCCAAAATTATGTACACATCATATCTATATAGAAAAATATGCCCACTCTATTCAGTAGCCCTGAAGAAGATTAAATCCACATCTCAAGGATATAGTAAAACATGAATTACAAAAATAGTTGGATGTTAATTTTATACACCCCATTTCAGAAAGCTAGTGATTTTCTCCATTAGTTGTCGTCCCCAAGAAAAATGGGAAGTGGAGAATTTGCGTAGACTATAGATAACTCAATAAGGCTACCCAAAAGTACCAATTCCCCCTTCCATTTATAGACCAAGTCCTTGACACTTTCGTTGGGAGGATTTTTTTTTCCTTCCTATATGGTTTCAACAATTATAATCAAATCTAGATCGCTCCTGTAGATCAAGATAAAACCACACTTACCCTCCCATGGGGAACATTTTCATATAGATTTTTAACTTTTGGGCTATGTAATGCACCAACCAATTTTCAGAGGGAAATATTGAGCACTTTCTCTGATTTGATTAACGAAGGAATTGAATTGTACATGGAAGAATTTACTCTGTATGGTGATGATTTTTATCAGGCTTTAAAGAATTTGGAAAAATTTCTTGAAAGATGCATTTCTACTAGACTATTTCTTAACCAAAAAAATTTCATATGATAATGAATGAAGGTGTAGTTTTAGGAAATTATATTTCTTCTGTAGGAATTGAGGTGGATCCGACAAACATTGAGGTAATTCTTAAGTTACCCACACCTCATACACCAAAAGGGGTACGCAGTTTCCTCATTTATGCTGGATATTATTGCAAATTTATAGAATGTTTCTAAAAAATAGCTACACCGTTGTATTTCTTAGTAAGTAACGTTGAGTTCGAATGGAGTGACAAATGCGATGTCACTTTTGCAGATCTTAAAAAATTGGTTTTAACAGCCCCGATATTGAAAGGACCGAATTGGAATATTCCTTTCCATATCTCCTCGGACGCATCCGACACAAAAGTAGGTGTTGACCTTGGACAGGAGGAAGACAAGAAACCATACACCATTTACTATATAAGCAAAAATATTGCACCGGGCGAACTAAATTACACAATCACAGAGAAGGAATTTTTAGTTGTTATATATGTTATCAATAAATTTTAACATTATATAATAGGATATCCAATTTTTTTGTACATTGATCATTTTTCTATTAGATATTTGGCTAAAAAACCTATTACTAATGGTCGGGTGACTTGGTGGTTGTTGTTATTGTAGGGTTTTGATATTACCATCAATGATTTCCTAGGAAAGGAAAATATCGTTGCAGACTTCTTGTCCTAAGTACCTAAAATAATTGATCCATCGCCTGTGGATGATCAATTTCCGGATGAACATATGTTTTTTGTGACAGTAAAGGAACCTTAGTATGTCGATGTGGCGAGTTACTTGGTAGTAGGAAAACTTATAGCACATTTGTCACCATGGTAAAGGAAATTGATTGTTCAACGCAGTGCTCCATTTTACTCGATAGGAAGATAAATTGTTCATATGGGCTCTGATTTTCAAATTCGCATGTGCATCAGAGAAGATGAAAACTATGATATTTTGAAATCCTGCCATGATGAGTCTTGCAGTGGAGATTTTACGATCGGAGAACTGGACATAAGGTACTACAAATGGTCTATTACTGGCCTACGATATTTAAGGACGCAAAAAAATATATCCAGATTTGTGATAGTTTCCAAATAATGGGTCGCCCTGGCCAATCTGACGAAAAGCCTCTGTAGCCACAACTGGTAATATAACCTTTTAAGAGATGGGAATTAGACTTCGTGGGTCCTTTTAACCCACCATCAAACTAAAAAGCATACATTCTTGTCTGCACAAACTATGTGACCAAGTGGGTGGAAGCAGTAGCCCTCCTAAAAGCCACAGAAGAATCAGTTAGTAGCTTCTTATTTGAGCTTTTCATGCAATACAGATTACCAAGAGAAGTAATAACATATGGGGGATCACAATTTACTGCTCATAAGATTTCATCCACCCTCTAGAATTATCACAGTAGGCATAGAGTTACTTCTCCATATCACCCCCAAGAAAATAGACAAGTAGAGAGCACTAATAAAGTCCTAGAGGAAATTTTAACAAAGACAGTATCCGCAAACTGTCAAAATTGGGAAACTAAACTTTGAGAAGCCTTATGGTCTTACCGGACAACATGGTTCAATACTACTAGCCACTCACCATATCATCCTGTTTTTGGAAAAGAACCTATTTTTACAATTGAGTTTGAAATAAAGACTCTTAAAAATACACAAGAAGTTGGAATAGACTTCACATAAGCACAAAAGCAATGCTTGCAGCAGCCGAATGAATTGGATGAACTACACCTATCAACCTTGCAACGCACAACTATTGTCCAAAAATAGAGGGCCAAGTGGCATGATCATCTCATTAAAAAGAAGATGTTTTAGAAAGGTGACTAGTCGTTGTTGTACGATTCCATATTTCAAGAGTTTCCAGGAAAACTTCAGATGAGATGTTGTTAGGTCCCTATATTACTAGTATAGTTCCTTATTGTTGTTAGTGTAACCCCCTTATTGTTATTATTGTACCCTTGTAACCCCCATTTTGTTATTATTGTGCCCTTAAATTATTATTGTTAGGTCGGCTAGGATTACATTGTGGCCCACTAGGATTACATTATGGCCACATGGACTCCTATATATAGAAAGGAGTTTTTGTAAATTGTATCATCCAAGAATTGTTCATTTATGTAATGTATTGGAGGTTTCCCCCTCGAAGTGGCTTATTTCTAAGGCGTTGATATCTTTTTTCTTCTATTTTTGGAGCTGGTTACACAACATTTGGTATCAGAGCTTGGGATTCTAGGGTTTCGCTGCTCGAAACAGGTCATCGTGGAATTTTTGCTATAACTTTTTTTCTACGAAGTTTCAGAAGCGGAAATTTTTAGGGTGCGAAGCTAAAATCCTGAGGAAGATTGTCTAAACATTTCAGAGCTTGGTTCGCAATATTTGCGGAGATATCATCTATGGAAGTTAGGTGTTTTTTCAAGCTCCTAAACAGGTCATCGTGGCATTTTCGCTATAAATTTTTTTCTACGAAGGTTCAGAATCGGAAATTTGTATGGTGTGAAGCTGAAATCCTGAGGAAATTCTTCAAAAAATTTCAGAGCTTGGTTCGCAATATTTTTGGAGATATGATCTGTGGAAGGTAGTGCTCTTTCAGGCTCCTGAATTTCATCTCAAAGAGGTGATCGTGGGAAAAGTTCAATAACTCTCTCTCTGGGAAGTGGATTTGAGTGCCGTAAAAAGTGGTCACAAGAACACGGACTTTAGTTTCTTGACGATCAATTTCAGAGACAAAGGACAAAACAGTGACACGTGGGAAGTCCTACAAGTTTGCTATACTGAACCAGTCCAGAATTAGGTCATTGTGGGAGATTGGACACAATGTTTTCTTGGGGAATCCAAATTAGATCAGACCTGTGGCATTTGAAAGAAGCTTCAGAGGGCTACTACAGGGCTGAATTTCAGACATTGAAGATTTTCAATTATAGAGATAATTCAATTTCAATATCGAGCTCCTCAAAGCAAGTAAAAGGTATCAATATTGGATTTTAAAATGGCGCCTAAAAAGAATTCAACACCCATTAAGCCTTCAGAAGGCTCTACCATGACTCATGAAGATGAAGAATTGCAACATGATCTATCAAAATTACAAGAGCAAGTGAAACAAATTTCACTCTCGCAAAGAGCAACAAAAAATGAAATGGAAGTTTTGAAGAAAGGCGTGGAAGTGAAGATGGATGGTTTGAAGAAAGGCATGGAAGCTAAGATGGATGGCGTGGAAGTGAAGATGGACGGTTTGAAGAAAGGAGTGGAAGCTAAGATGGATGGCGTGGAAGCTAAGATGGATGGCATGGAAGCTGGCATGGAAGCTAAGATGGATGATCTAAAATCAAACATCGAAGATTTGACAAAGTTGATACAAGAAATGTTTCCTAATGGTGAAAAGATAGTAGAAGAACCTCATGATGAAAACAAAATAAATGTTAATCGTGATTTCATAAACTCTAATGTTGGCGGGAAGAACCACCATATTCCAAAAATGGATATGAGGAAGTTTGATGGAAATGATATTGTAACATGGATACTACAGATGGAGCAATATTTTGATCTCCATAATGTGCAAAACACACAAAAGGTACGCATTGCAACTTTACATTTAGAACAAAATACATTTGTATGGTATAGATGGCTTTGCTCCCGTAAAAAAATTGTCACTTGGTCAATTTTTACGGAGGAAATGATAGCGCATTATGAGGATACAAAGAGCAACACCTTCTTTAGCCAATTGATAAATCTCAAACAAAAAGGTTTAGTGGGGCAGCACATTGAGGACTTCCAAAAATTGAATATAAGGGTAACTAATATTCCAGAGGAACACAGGATTGATCTCTTCTTAGGTACTCTAAAGGATAACATCCAACATGAAGTTCGTGTTTTGGAACATGATTCATTGGAGAAGGCATTCAGGTTGGCAAGAAAAGTTGAATGTAAAATTATGGCGACAAGGAAGCCTACCACTCAATTCTATAAAGAAGGAAGTGTTTCTACGCCTAGATTTTCACAACCTACAAGGTTGACACCACAAAAATTGGAAGAAAAAAGAGCAAAAGGGCTTTGCTACGGTTGTGATATCAAATACACGAAAGGTCATAAGTGTGCTAAAAAGAAATTATTTTACATAGATTGTGAAGAAGAAGAAGAAAATGAACAAGAAGAGGATACACACCAGCAACGAGCCATAGAAGAGGAAGAAATTAATCTGACCATATCAGGTAATGCACTGGCAGGAATTACCACTCCTCAAAATCTCAAGATAGCAGGACAGATCAAGAAGAAAAAGGTAATAGTGTTGATTGATTCAGGTAGCACCCATAATTTTATTCATTGTAAGGTAGCCAAGGAATTAAATTGTTTCCTATACCCAGCACCAGAATGTCAAGTGATGGTTGCAAATGGAGGAACTATAAATTGCTCTGGAAAATGCAATAACATCAAGCTAACCATGGGGGAATATGTGTTGACTAGTCCAATTCTTTCCATTCCTATGGGAGGTGCTGATGTTGTACTAGGAGTACAATGGTTACAATCTTTGGGGACGGTAGCTTTTAATTTTCAAGAACTTTTCTTGAAATTTTTTTCAGAAGGAAAGGAAGTCGAATTACGGGGTATTGAAGGGAAGCGAGGAAGGATAATAAGCTCTAATGTCATGACAAAGCTTCTAAAGAAAGAACAACGAGGCGTAATTGCACAATTATGCTCACTAGAAGTTCCGACATCAAAATCATCTATTTCTGCAGATCTCCAACAAGTCTTGGACAATCATTCCAAGGTGTTTGAAACTCTCAAAGGACTCCCACCTATTCGTGATCATGATCATGCTATTCATTTGATTCCAGGAAGTGTTCCTCCAAACATCAGGCCTTATAGATATCCTTACTCCCAAAAGAGCGAAATTGAACGTATGATTGCAGAAATGTTAGAGGCGGGTATAATTCAACCTAGTCAAAGTTCTTTCTCTGCTCCTGTGGTATTGGTACACAAGAAGGATGGATCATGGCGAATGTGTCCGGATTATAGGGAGCTCAATAAGCTCACCATTAAAGATAAATTTCCCATTCCTGTGATTGATGAATTATTGGATGAATTACATGGAGCAATTTATTTTACCAAGTTGGATCTTCGTTCAGGATATCATAAAATTAGAATGAAAACTGAAGATATTCCAAAAATAGCATTTCGAACTCATGAGGGTCATTATGAATTTTTGGTCATGCCTTTTAGCCTTACCAATGCACCTTCTACATTTCAAGGGTTGATGAATTCCATTTTCAAACCCTTCCTTAGAAAATTTGTGCTAGTATTTTTTGATGATATACTAATCTACAGCAGGTCCTGGAAGGATCATGTTGAACATGTTGACAGGGTGCTCAAACTATTGCGGGAGAAACAATTATATGCAAAAAAATCCAAATGTTTCTTTGGAGTACAAGAGGTGGAATATCTGGGTCATATTGTATCTCACGAGGGTGTTAAAGTAGATCCTAACAAAATTAAAGCCATTAAGGAATGGAAAGTCCCCACAACCATAAAGCAGTTGCGAGGATTTCTCGGGTTAACAGGGTATTATCGCAAGTTTGTTAAGAATTATGGGAGAATAGCGGCACCTCTAACAACATTATTGAAGAAAGATGCATTTTCATGGACTCCTGAAGCAACTAAGGCCTTTGAACATCTTAAAGAGGCAATGTGCCTAGCACCGGTCTTAGCTACGCCAGACTTCACAAAAACCTTTATTGTGGAATGTGATGCCTCAGGAAATGGAATTGGTGCATTTTTAATGCAGGAAGGAAGACCCATTGCTTTTGAAAGTCGTCCAATCAAAGGAAAGTATTTACAAAAACCTATTTATGAGAAGGAAATGTTAGCAATGCTGCATGCACTAAAGAAATGGCGAACTTACCTAATGGGAAGACACTTCAAGGTAAAAACTGATCATGATAGTCTTAAACACTTTTGGAACAAAGACTATCTTCAGAAGAGCAGCAAAAATGGGTCACAAAGATGTTGGGTTATGACTTTGAAATAATCTACAAAAAAAGGAAAGCTTAATGTTGTTGCAGATGCACTCTCAAGAAAGAATGAAGAGGTGGAAGCATTGCTTTGTGCCATTTCTATTATCCAACCGGATTGGATAACCGAAGCAAGAGATGAATGGAAGAAGGACAAAGATGTATGGACACTCATTCAAAAATTGCAGCAAGATCCTAGTACATCTGATACATTTAGTTGGAAAAATGATTCCTTATAGTACAAAGATCGCTTATATCTTTGTAAGAATTCCCAACTAAAACAAAATATTCTTCTGGAATTGCACACTTCTCCTTTAGGAGGACACTTAGGATTTTTAAAAACTTACCACAGGGTGAAGAAAGAATTTTTTTGGGATGGCCTTAAATCTAATATTCAAAAGTTTGTGGTGGAATGTTTGGTTTTCCAGCAGAATAAATTTGAGACAATTAAGACCCGGGACTTCTACAACCTTTATCCATTCCAAGTCAACGTTGGGAGGAGATTTCAATGGATTTTATCACGGGTTTACCTAAGTCCGAAGGAAAGAGTGTCATCATGGTGGTAGTTGATAGACTTACCAAGTATGCACACTTTTGTGCATTATCTCATCCATTTAAAGCAAGTACGGTTGCTACTACAGACGAAATTCAGCCCACATGGAAATAGGAGTTGTGTGAGCGAAGATCAACTTTTACGGAGTTATTTTCTTGTTTGGGTACTCAATTAGCTCATAGCTCATCTTATCATCCTCAATCTGATGGTCAAATAGAGATAGTAAATAAATGTTTGGAAGGATATCTTCGTTGTTTTGTATCTGATAAACAAACACAATGGGTCAAGTGGTTACCTCTCGCCGAATGGTGGTATAACACTTCCTTCCATACTGCAGCAAAAATGACCCCATTTATGGCACTTTATGGATATCATCCACCATCGATCACATCATCTTTAAGGGAAAATTTGAAGGTTCAAGCAGTGGAAGATCACGTCGAGCATCAGCAAGAAGTTCTCCAACTCTTAAAGGATAACCTGAATTTGGCACAAAATCGGATGAAACAACAGGCAGATCAACATCGCAGCGAGAGAAGTTTTGATATAGGAGATTGGGTATTTTTACGGCTACAACCATATAAACAAATGTCCCTCAAGCAAGCGAAGAAGGATAATAAATTATCGCCAAAGTACTATGGTCCTTACAAGGTGTTGCAAAAGATTGGTACTATGGCATACAAATTGGAGCTTCCTGCTTCTTCGCGAGTACATCCAGTTTTCCATGTTTCATGCTTAAAGAAGGTTATAGGTGAAAATCTTCCAGTTCAAACAATATTGCCAGAACTTGATGAGGAAGGAAAATCATATTGGAACCTGAAGCGGTCATGGAAACAAGAACTCGACAGCTACGGAATCGATCAATTTCAGAGTATCTCATCAAGTGGAAGAACTTACCCACTGAAGATTCTACATGGGAGGATGAGAATTTTATATAGAAGCACCCATAGCTACTCAAGCGTTGAGGACAACACTTTTTTGAAGGAGAGGGGCATGTTAGGTCCCTATATTACTAGTATAGTTCCTTATTGTTGTTAGTGTAACCCCCTTATTGTTATTATTGTACCCTTGTAGCCCCCATTTTATTATTATTGTGCCCTTAAATTATTATTGTTAGGTCGGCTAGGATTACATTGTGGCCCACTAGGATTACATTATGGCCCCATGGACTCCTATATATAGAAAGGAGGTTTTGTAAATTGTATAATCCAAGAATTGTTCATTTATTTAATGTATTGGAGGTTTCCCCCTCGAAGTGGCTTATTTCTAAGGCGTTGATATCTTTTTTCTTCTATTTTTGGAGCTGGTTACACAACAGATGGTTTGGACCGTATCAAATTTCTAAAGTTAATGATAATGGTACAATGACCCTAACTACCATTGACAGGTCAGGTACCTCTTTTGGGCAAACAAACATCAGTTATGTCTTTATCATCGATTGCTCACAAAGGAGTCTTTTTATCATGAGGTATGTAATGATTCTAATTTTTAGGTGGTAGATGACTGGGGAGGAAACCCAATAGCTACATTTCCTTAAAAAATCAAAAGAAGTATTTGTGTATTGTAGATAATGTATATATTTTTGTGTGGAGTTTGTTTAGTTTTTCTTTTTCTTTTTATCATAAGAAACCAAGGGAAGAGGGATTGCTGAATCTGGTACAACTTGTTGATTTTTTCATAGTTGTTGCTCCTTTGGGGACAACTGTTTCTTTCTTGTGTACATTTCATTGTTCCATAAAGAAACAACTGTTATTTCTTTTAATCACAACTGTTGTTCCTTTGGGAACAACTTTCATCTCCTTAGCACAAGTTTTCTCTCCAATACTGATTCCTTTGGTCACGATTGGTGTTCCCTTTATTAGATGTGTTGTTCCCTTAACCACAATCAGTGTTTTTATGACTGTTGTTCCTTTGGGTAAATTTTTTGCTCCCTTAAACACAACCTATTGTTTTATCACCGCCAATTCATGAAGTCACAACTACTGTTCCTTTGGTTATGATTTCTATTCCATTATCGCCACCTTTTATTTTTTTTCACAGTTGTTGTTTCTCTTCATCACGACTACTATTAATTGTTATAAAAACTACCATTATTTTTGGACACGACTATTGTTCCTTTGTTTACAACTACCATTCCTTTATAAACATGTGATTTTCTTTGTGGTTTCAAATAATTAATTTATTATCATGGTGACAAGTATTATATTATTAAACATTACCTTATGAAGAACATTCTATTTGATTAGCAAACCCTATTAGAATAAAAATTCTAGAAATCCTGATATTTCAAATAACATAAAATGTTCATGACCTATTATCTCAATTACCACTAGAGTAGTTTTTATTTTCTCCATATGGACTGGTGATTTCCTTAAAACATAAACTTTTGGAAAGAAAATCACAACTTAAAATCACATACTTTTCATAATGCTTCTTAAACCATCCTTAACTCTAAAGGAGTTCATGAGCCACCCTGTTCACCAATTTGACATAAATATATAGATATATAGGTAGAAAAAATTATAAAACTTAAATGCTTTCTCTCAAAAGAATAGGAGGTCTCATTACGAGCTGACCTACCATGTTCATAGGACTTGACATAGTGACATTCCCATTATGGTAACCAAGTCAAGGTAATGACCTTTTACATAACAGCCAAAGGAAGGGAGGTCTCATCATAAGGCGACTTGTTCACTTTTCTAAGATCTGGTGAATGGAATTGTTACCAAATGGTTAGCACGCCAGAACAATGGTCTTTTGGGAAGATTTCTCATAAATTAATAATTTTTTTAGTGAATGGGATATTGGCATATCAAGAGGTTAAAAGGAAATCATGTCGAGGCTATGGATGCATGCTAGCAGCAGAGGCTCTTCTTGTGGTATTGAAGTATATTTGGAATCACCATATAAATACTTAGTGATTTTGACTTTCCTTATTCAATAAATAAAGGAGGAATCACCACAACTACTATGGAAATATATTATACTAAGGTGGTAATTCAAACATGACATAGACATATTTTTATCCATATATATGATCAGAGGCTTAGTATTTAGCTCAAAAATTAAAATGCTTAGAAATTCTCCAAACCAAAACGACCGCATAGAGCTCATCGCCAGGATTCCTGCACAATTCGTTTCGTCAAATCTGACTCCAGATGAAGAAATTATGACATTCTGTTTGTTTTCCCAAATAGGAAAAAAATTTGCAAAACAATGACAGACTGATGACATGGCAGCCCAGTCAGCACTCCAAGTATATTCAGGGAATATTCTCCAATTTTAGCCCAATGACATTGTGACAAGTGTCAGAGTCAAATTCGCCAGTGAAATTTTGAAGTGAATTTTTTTTACATCTATTCTAAGGTTGAAGGATAATTTTTTTTAGGTTGGAATAGTCCAACCCCTTCTCTCTTCTCTCTCTCTAAATATGGAATTTCTATAATTTATTCAATTTCAATGGTTTCCGGACATGTTACATTCAAGCTCTAACCTAAGGTCTAACTATTAGTTGGTGGACAGATTATATGGGACAAATACATATATTTTATCCTAAGGTCTAAACCTTATACTAAACTGGCAAACAAGCTCTATCTATGGTGGAGACTCAACTATGGCAGAGTCATATTATATGGGATGAACACATTGCATTTTATACCAAGGCTCAAACCTTATTATATGCAGGCATACATATTTGAATGGAAAGCGAATGTATTAATTTTATACCATAGTTTTCAAACTATTGGATTGTTAATTGTATAGTGGGACAAAAGTATGCTGCGGGGGTCGGGGTTGAACCCACGACCTCCCCCGTGCCAGTCCTCCGCTTTACTGTATCTTCTACATGATGGGTATTAATAGACCACCACCACTACTTATTCTATGTCAATGCCGACAATGGGGGTTCAGAGGGGGCCAGTCGCCTCCAATATGGCTTCAACAGATGACTGCGAGTGAAGGCCTATTACAACGGTGGGATTATGTTAACACTAAAGTCATTTATTAAATGTTAATTCATAGTTTAATATTAAACTAATCCGCTCTTAAACAAATGGATAACTTCACAGTTAATGACATGCTTATCCTAATTAAGTTGTCATTAACTACTAGTTAATATTCACTTAAAAATGATAGTAAAGTTGGTGGAAACACCTTTTTAGGTGGATTTATCCAAAAATAGTGGGGTTAGCTAGATTCTTTCCAGATTTGGAGGATAAATAGTAGGGAAAATTATTTTTTCCATAACTGAGCCAATTTTTGACCAATTTTTTTGGCTTAGGAAGAGTAATTCTTGGTATATTTTGATGTTTTGGAGCCATTGGAGGAAATTGCAGAGGCAGCAGGAGACTGTAGACATAATTTTAGCACAATTGAAGCTAATACAAAGGCCTATGCCATGGAAGATGGACCAAGGAGATGTAGCCCAGGAGGGGTGAACTCCTTCATCAAAGCAACATGTTATTGATTCAGTTGTCATGGTTTGTTGTGTGTTTATATGCTACTGTTCGACATTTAGTTTACATGCTTTTATGTCATAAATTCAATTTAATCTCCACAAGTTTACTTGTTTATCAATCATAATAATTTCCATAAACCCTTGTACAAGAAGCAAACATTAGAACTTTTAATATAAATCTGAAACTGATATTAGCACAACAAAAAATAACAAACAAATTAAGATCAATATGGTATCATAGAAAAGGTTATTTTCTTGTTTTGATTGAGATTGTGCAAGAAGGGTTTTAATAGTTGCAATTTTTTTATTCTTACAAGGTTTAAGTTACAGAGAGGAGAAGGGAGGTTATTGGTTGCTAGTCCTGAGGTTAGGACCAGAAGAAGGAGAATTGAGAGAGCATCATCTTCACCCAAAGTTCCACTCATAGTTGCACTTGAAGCTCCTCAAGTTCTATCTCTATAAGTTGAGATTGAAGAGGTATAAATTGCACAAGAAGATGAGTTGATTGGAGAAGTACAAGCATCAAAAATTGAGTTTGAATCCTTAGTCATCATGTTAGGTGTTGGAGAGACTCAAGGACATTAAAAAGAGGAATATGTCAAGAGAGACTTCAATGACATTAAGAGGATGGTTAAAATCATGTTTGATGCATTCACTGCAGAAAGGGAAGGAGAAGGTTCTAAGCCTTCACATGGATAAGGAACTATAAATGATAAATAAGGATGACGAGAAGAGTTTGAAGGGAAGTGGAGGAAAGCCACCTCCATCTCCACCATCCTCATCATCATCATCTTCCACTTCCACCACAAAAACCACCCATACTCATTCAAAAACCCCAAAAGGAAAAACTCCATAACTCAAATTGGACATTAAGTTTGAACTTCCCATGTACAATTGTGAGGTAAATGCAGAGAAGTTGGACAATTGGATCTGCCAATTGGAGGTATTATGCAAAATTCATAATATACAAGAGGACGACATAAAGATCCAGTTGGATTCATTGAGGCTAGAAGGAGCAACGCTAGTATGATGGGAAGCAAAGACTTAAGAGTAAATGCGAATCCATGGTAAGATATCCATTTCTTGGGTTGAGTTTATTTCTTCAATTAAAAGGAAATTTTATCCATTACCCTATATTCAAAAATAAATTATGAGTTGGAAAAACTTTAGGCAACTCAAGGGTCAAACAGTTCAATAATTTACCTAGGAGTTTAGAAAGAGGGCTTTTTTGTTAGGAGTAAACTTGAATTCCCAAGACACACTCTTGAAATAAATTGGGAGTTTACATTCCTATTTGAAACATAATATCCTTTTGTTTAACCCAAGCGATTTAGATGAAGTATGTGTGCAAGCCACGCATCTTGAAGAAAGGGGAAAGAACATTCAGGAAGAGGGTAGTAAGAAGAAGCCATTCAAGGGCAAGGGAAAAGAGAAGGGAGGAAAATGGAAGGGAAAGAAGAATGGAAGTGTTAAGAAAGAACAAGAGAAAACTAAATTCAAACATTGTTCCAAAGAAGGGCATGATGAAACCCACTGTTGGAAATTACATCCAAAACTAAGTTCTAAGAAACCAAACAACAAGGGGAAACAAAAGATGATTTCCACCACACAACATGATCTTCGATCCGATTCCGATGATGAGACCAAGATCGTAAACATGGTAAAAAAGGGGAAATAAGCCATAGCAAGTACTCAAATTTTCACAACAACACTCTAAATGAAGACACAATGATAGAACTGTTCCATGTAAGGGTGATTTCAAATCATACAAAGATTGATGCATTGTTTGATAGTGGGTCACAAGAAAACCTGATTTCAGAAGACTTGGTAAAAAAGCTTAATCTTGAAACTATACCAAATCATTAACCATACCCTTTGGGTTGGATAGTTAAGAATGCCAATTTACAGGTTGCAAGGAAATGCATATTTCAATTTTCCATTAATGCAAACTTTGTTGTTGAAGTCGAGTTAGATGTGGTTCCACTTGACATTTCTGGGATTATTTTTGGAAGCCCATATTTGTATCACAGGAAAGTGGCATTTTATCTCCATGAGAACAAATATCATTTTCTTAAGGATGACACAGAGTATATTGTGAGAGCTATCGCAAAAAACTGAATATTTCTTTATTTAATGCAAGGCAGATGAAGAGACTAGTTAATGCAAGTAAAAAATTTGTGCTTCTCATGATCATGAAAAATAATGATAATGACTATGAATATTTTGAGGGATGTGATGAAAAAATAAAATCTTATTTTTTTGATGTGGTAAGTCAGCATGGCAAGATGTTTCAAGATCCAAGTGGGTTACCTCCCAAGAGGGGAATTTAACATGAGATTCAGTTGCAGTAGGATGTGTAGAAATTATATAACTTATGTGTTATATGTCCAATATTCACCTAATCTCACACTATTTAACTTTATGCAAGATATTGAATCTATTCCACTTGTTAATATTTTGCGGAAAAATTAATTGCACACACATGTGAAGCATAAACAAAAACAATCGCACATAACATAGTTTTTTTAACCGGGAAAGCCTGAAGCTGAAAACCCCAACTATATATTATGTAACATGGAGATCATATGACAATCTCATACAAACATACAAAGCTTATCAGAAGCTCTCAGTATAGTACAATCGTCATACACTAATCAGGACCAATATTGCAAATCCATGCACCGATCTTTGCCACCTGCTAGCCTGCCTCCACTGCGCAATCCAAGCTGATTAAAAATACCAATTCAATGTAATCACACTCTCATTGACTGCGTGATTATCATTGGAAACTCCAATGCATATGTAGATGCAATTCATGCATCACTAGTAGTCACAATAGATAGTCTATCTTGCTCTTTCACCTATCTCTCCACTCGTCTCCACTGAAACTGCCATGCACTGTAGTTAACTGCTATATTGTTCAGTTGATTAATGAGTTATTATTTGTGAATTAATTATCTAATTAATTAACTCCACTCTCACTAGTGTATCAATCAGTTATACTAGATAGAACTAGCTCAAATGATTCTAACTGAGTTAAACTGAATACAACTCCATAACTACTTCTTCCAATTGTGTCATAACTCTGCCACTTGAGTTCTAACTGAGACCTCCATGAAATAGCTCCAGTAAACCCTTAGGAATAGCGTAATTCCTTCTGTCAACTGTTGTGCCACATTTTTGCACTGAACTGAAGTGCTCCAAGAGAATAAGTTGCTATTTAGAGTCTGATTATTATTAAGAGCTAATAATAATCGACATGCATCTATTTTTAGATTGACAATCTATAAATATACTTCTCCCAATCTTCTAAAAATAGAATTTAATCTATTTTTCCAACTTGATCAACCATCCACATATAGCATCTTGCAACTTGTGAAATATGATCATCATGTCTAAAAATAGACATACACCTAAAAAAATCCTGTGTGGGCCCCACCTAGTTTAGGTGATTATTTTCCAACTAGGATTAAGGATGATGTTTTAGGATGCCTCCTTCACTGTTTCTTGTTGCAAACTTCAACAAGATGTTCCACTTCCAAACATTGGTATGTATTGAATGTCAATTATGGCAAGTTTGGAAATAAAGAAGAAAATCCAAGAATTTCTGAACAAAGGTATCACATGCCAATTTGCTTCACCATGTGGTTCACCAATTGTTTTGGTACCAAAGAAGGACGGGACTTGGTGCATGTGCATAGATTTCTACGCACTGAATAAAATCACGGTAAATAATCACTATCCACTCCCACACATTGATGATTTTATGAATCAGTTAAAGTATGAAAAATATTTCACTAATATAGACTTATAAATTGGTTATCATCAATTTAGAATAGCTGAGGAGGACATTTGGAAAACTGAATTTAAAACTAGACAATGATTGTTTGAGTGGCTAGTTATGCTATTCAGTCTAGCAAATCCTCTAAATACTTTCATGAGAGTTATGAAAGATGTTCTAAGACCATTTCTAGATGAATTCGTCATTGTTTATTTATATGATATTTTGATATTCAGTAAATCAAGAAACGAACATGTCATGCATGTGAACAAGGTACTTGATGTCTTGAAAAAAGAGCAGTTATTTTTAAATATGTCGAAGTGTGAGTTTGGAAAGACTTATTTAGTATATTTTGGACACATTTTTGGAGGAGGTGAGTTGAATCTATACCCTTCCAAATTAGAGGTCATTATGAATTGGAACAATCCCAATACAGTTACGGAGGTAAGAAGCTTTCTTGGGGAAACACAGTCTTGGAGGAAATTCATTGCTATTTTTTCTTGCAGCTGTGTTACATGCATTGAAAAGTGTCATGAAAGTATTAAATTGGGGAGATATTCAGAAAAAATAATTTGACGCTTTAAAACAAAATATAAGTTCAGTATCGGTATTGGCTCTTCTGAATCTTAGACAGACATTTGAGATCCAAACATATGCAAGTGATTACGCAATGGGAGCAGTTCTCATGTAGCATGGTAAGCCTATTTTGTTTCATTCTGAAATTTTTAATGGATCTGTGACTAACTATCCCACATATGACAAAGAGTTATATATATTGGTACAAAGTGTAAAGAAATGGAAGCACTATTTGATGGGGAAATAGACCATTATCCATACCGACCATCAGCCATTGCATTACTTACAATCACAGTGAAAGTTGGAGAAATCAAGACATTTCAGATGGATGGGATTTCTACAACAATTTCATTTGGTTATCAGGTATAAAAAGGGAATATAAAATAAGTAGTTGATATGCTATCTAGGCCTATTGTAATTTCATTTATTATACTCAAGCACAATTCAGCTATGCATGAAAGTTACATTGAACAATATGCATATGATAGTGATTTTCAAGATGTGTATGAAAGCTTGAGTCAAGGAAACCAAATTGAAGAGTTAGATTATCATGTACATAACAGTTTGTTGTATCACTTGGCAAGTTATTTATTCCCCAGGGAGAAAGAAACAATATCATAAGGGAGGCATACACTTCATTGATTGATGGACATTTTGGTGTAGGCAAGACGACTGAGAATCTCCAAAGGTATTTTTATTGGCCACACATGATTGATAGTGTATCTCATTGTCCTAGAGGATGTTCTTTGTGTGCAATAAGTAAGCATAGTAATAGGAAACTTGGATTTTACACTCCACTTCTAGTTCCTTCACATCCTTGGGAGAGTATCTCAATGGATTTTGTAGGAGGTCTTCCAATGTCAAGGAAAGGTCATGATTACTTGTATTTTGTTGTAGAAAGGTTCAGAAAAATGTGTCTTTTGATGCCATGTAAAAAACAAATCATAGCTGAAAAAACAACTCATATTTTCTTTCAAGGTGTATGGGTTCATTTTTGTCTTCCTACTTCTATTGTAAGTGATCAAGATTCCCAGTTTGTTGGGAATTTTTGGTCAAAATTGTGGGACATGATGGAAATAAAGTTGAAGAAGAGTACAACCTTTCATCCAAAAACATATGGTTGCACCGAGGTGGTTAACACGATAGTAATTCATCTTCTTAGATTTTATTGCAGAAAACATTCCAAGTTGTGGGATGAATAGTTGCATTACATTCAACATGCATACAATAGGGCAAAGCATTCTTCCACAAACAAATCGTCATTTGAGGCATGTCTTGGGTACTTGCCAAGATTGCATTTGGACTTCATATTTAACAAGTATGTCACTATAGATGGTCATAGTGACATAGATGAGGAAAGGAAGTTCATTGAGTAAATTAAGGTGGTACATCACATAGTGCAAGAACAACTTGAAAAGAGTCAAAGCAGCTACAAGGAAAGCCATGATAAACATTGTGTTGATTACAAATTCCAAGTTGGAGATGAAGTTTGGTTATATATCAGCAAAGAAATATTGAAAGTGGAAGGTAAAAAGCTTAAGCCAATCCGTTATGGTTATTTTAAAATTTTGGAAAATATTGGTAGGAATGCATTTAAGCTAGATTTCCCTCCTTATATGCAAATATATTCTGTCGTTAATGTTGATAATTTGAGATTGTTTGAGCCTCATTTGATTGATGATCAAGGAGAGTATGTTCAGCTGCCATCAATAGATAATTTCTCGCAAAAATATCTTGATGAACTTCAACATGATCTCATATGTGACAGAAGAACCCGAACTTCAAGGAGAGGGAATGTCGAGTACCTTAGAGTGTTACTCAAGGGACAAAATCCTTCCAAGGCCAAATGGATGGATATTGAAAGGGTGAGGGATTTTTACCCTCACTTGCTGAACAATTCATAGTGTATTTTGGATTCCAAAATGCTTCTAGTGGGGAAGAATGATCAGAGGCTCAATATTTATCTCAATAGTGAAAATACTCAGAAATTCTCCAAACTAGAACTACCACGTAGAACTTGTTGCCTAGATTCCGGCGCAATTCGTTTTGTTAAAATTTGACTCCAGATGAAGAAGTTATGACTTGCTATATTTTTTCCCAAACATGTAAAAAATTTACATAATAGTGACAAACTGATGACATGGGAGCCCAGTCAATACTCCAGGTATATTCAGGGAATATTCTCCAATTTTAGCCCAATGACATTCTAACAAGTGTCACAATTAGATTTGCAAGTGAACTTTGGAAGTGATTTTTTTTTTACATCTATCCTAAGGTTGAAGGATAATTTTTTTAGGTTGGAATAATCCAACCAAAGCTTGACATGTGGTGCAGCTAGGGGCCACCATGTGCCCACTTGGGTGGACCCATCCAACCTTGGATATGTGGAATTTCTGGAATTTATTCAATTTCTATGGTTCTGGACATGTTACATTCGGGCTCTAACCTAATGTCTAACTATTAGTTGGTGGAAAAATTATATGGGTTGAATACATATCTTTTATCCTAAGGTATAAACTTTATACTAAACTGGCAGACATACTCTATCTATGTCGGATGCTCTACTATGGCAGAGTCATATTATATGGGTTGAACACATTGCATTTTATATCAAGGATAAAACATTATTATATGCGGGCATACATATTTGAATGGTGGGAGAATGTATTAATTTATACCATAGTTTTCGAACTATTGGATTTTTAATTGTATGTTGGAACAAAAGTATGGTGTGGGGGTCGAGGTTGAACCCATTACCTCCCCTGTGCCAGTCCTCAGCCTTACCGTCTCTTCTACATGATGGGTCTTAAGCCATATAGACCGCCACCACTACTTATGATATGTCAATGCCGACAACTGGGGTTGGGAGGGGGCCAACCCCCTCCCATATGGCTTCAACAGATGACCGCGAGCGAAGGCCTATTACAATGATGGGATTATGTTAACACGAAATTCATTTTTTAAGTGTTAATTCATGGTTTAAGATTAAACTAATCCTCTCTTAAACAAACGAATAACTGCACAGTTAATGACGCGCTTATCCTAATTAAGACATCATTAAATGCTAGTTAATACGCACTTAAAACTAGTAGTAAGGTTGGTAGAAGTGCCTTTTTAGGCATATATTTCAAAAAAATAGCAGAGTTAGCTTGATTATTTCTAGATTTGGAGGAGAAATAGTAGGGAAATTTGTTTTTTCCATAATTGAGCCAATTTTCGACAAGTTTTGGCTTCGGAAAAGTCATTCTTAGTGTATTTTGATGTTTTGGAGCCATTGGAGCAAGTTACAAAGGCAACAAGAGACTGCAAATGATATTTTTGTACAATTGAAGCTAATACAAAGGCCTATGCCATGGAATTTGGAATAAGGAGATGTAGCCCATGCGGGGTGAACTCCTTCATCAAAATAATGTGTTATTGATTCAGTTGTCATGGTTTGCTATGTGTTTATATGTTGATGTTCAACATTTAGTTTCCAGGCTTTTATGTTCATGAATTCAACTTAATCTCCAAAAGTTTACTTGTTTATCAATCATAAGAACTTCAATAAACCCTTGTACAAGAAGCAAACATTAGCACTTTTAATATAAATCTGAATTTGATATTAGCATAACAAAAACTAGCAATCAAATTCAGATCAATATATCAAGAATGCATATTGTTTTACTATAAAGGGACCTTGCTAAAATCATTATATAATCTTTCAAACTTTAATCTTATGGTGCACATTATGTTTCCCATGACTTATATTTTTATGATTCGAATTCTGCAACAAATATTCAAACTTCAGCCCTGATATGCCTCATCATTGCACTGCATGAACTTACCTAATTTAATCATCTCCCATTATGGTAACTAAATGCATTTAATGCACCGCCAATTTTTCATATCACTAATGGTCAAGGTCAACCTTTCATGTCATTGGGGGGAAGTGAAAACTCACATGCATGACATGATTCCAATACATTTAACAAGGATGACTAATAATTATAGTAGCTTTCTTCACATGTGCTATATTGTGATCATTGTTAGAAATTGCTATTTTTCTTCAAAACTGTTGGCTAAATCTTTGTATGCAGCTTATAAATTTCTCTTGAGAACCGTCAAGTGAAAGTATGGGTGGAAAATCAATCTGAATTGAAACAAATCAACTGTGGGTGTCTGAACAAGCATGAAGAATTCTAGAGCGAGTGGGCTGGACTGAGTATTTCTCAAGGATACAAGGATTTGATAATTCAGTCGCCTTGGAATTTCTACAAAACTTGAATAATGGTGTAACAATAGTGAGAGGAATAAAAATAATAGTGAATGAGACAATTATAGTAGAATTCACATGCGTCTCCATGGAAGGAGAGAAGTGGGTGGGCAGGAACACTAGGTTGCAAGGTGCTATGCATACTTTCATGGATCCTGGGGAAGTATTGGTTCAGAAAGGGAAATGCTATCATCTGGCTTCCTTCACAAAGCCATGGAAAGAATTAGCAAAGGTAGTGCAGAGATATATTACTTGTGAAGGTCGGTATGATGTAGTGTGACCACAACATTTGAAGTTGTTGCTAGTGTTAGTGTAATAAGTCACTCCTTGAATTCTTAAGGAGTAAGCCTTACACATTATAGTTCATTTCAAATTTTAAAGGGTTGTTTGAGTGGTGGGATGGCTTTCTCAAAGATTTTGAAATGATTTTATCTTATTTAAGTCATTCATGCATTTGGAAAGCTGTGGAAAGTATAAATTGTGTGGGTAAAGGGTAGTATAGGGATTAGAGTTCACAAATGGAAGAAAGATGAATAGATGGTACCTATTTCAGGAAATATTCCTATCCTAAATCAGTCGCACAACTATGATTATGGCCTTTAACACAAAATATGTTTATGTTAAACAAACAATGCTAGAAAATAGATTTCATGTATAAAGTATTCCAAAAATACTTCATGAAACATTCACTGACATGTTCTATTACAAACATATAACTTGCAGAAAATTGAAAGTAGATAATTTACTATTAAATTCTTTAACAGATTCTCACTCACACTTCACTAGTTGCTGCAATTTATATTTTAGAAGAAATTAACAAACAAAAGATACACACCACACATTAGATGTTCCTTGAATCTCAAAATCTTCCAACATGAAGCAAAAATATTTTTTCTATTATTTTCAGTCTTCATGTATACTAACATCCAACCGGTTTATAGTATTTACAAGTGTTATATATAGCAATAGAGGAACCAACTCTATCTCTTCTAAAAAGAAGGAAAACATTAACTCTAACATGACCTATGTGTCAAAAGGCATTACATCCTTATATTCTCGAAATCTAACAAAAAGGATAGATGGTGAAAGAAGAAGAGAATAATTCTGGGTTGGAATGTTGCATGTGCTATCATGCTGCCCTTTTTTCTATTGAATTATCTCCTTGTGTCTTGGGTCTTTAATAACCATGTAGCTTCATTTAATAAGACCTCTAACAACCTCATAACTACCCCTCAACATCACTTGTATTATCCCTTTAGTTATGGGTTCTTATCCATCCTTTAATGGCTCAGAAAAACTTGCTGACAGGTGTCAAAATTTAGTTATAACAGGTGCTACCTAAAATTCCGGTTAAAACCTGTAACTACGCAAAATTTGGAATGCTACCGGGAATTCTTTTTCAGAAATACACAGAAAATGTGGAAAATTATGTGCTGACTTGTATTCCATGAAACTTAGGGTTGTTAAAAATTCATAATTAATTAGCAAAAAAAGTACTTGCATCAAAAACCCTTTTTACATTTCCTGTATATGTGTTGCAGCTTCAACCAGTTTATCTAAATAAGTTTTTATGTCAGCAACTGATGTTCTGGACCTAGTAGCTCTTGTAGTTTCCTCCTTGACAAGGTATTTGTCTTCCTTATGATGCAAGGCAACCCTGCAATACCCAGAATCTCTTCAATACCATGCATATAAAATGCATCTCACAACTCCCCAAATAAAATTCCAAATGAGAAAAATTTCACACACTATCCTTCCTCAAACATATGGTTCAAAACCCTTGCTTAGTAAAATCATTTTACTCTGATTAATAAACCATTACATAAGCGGAAGCTTTCTCCATCATTTATCACTTATTGGTTATGAACCCAATATTAATTGAACACTGTATATGGGAGTTTTCCTTTTGAACATTTATGACAATTCATATATTAAAACCCACTTCCAGTCAAATTAAGATTCGAATGCTCTAATCAACCCAGGACTTGTCTTCATCCTCACCTCAATGTGCTCAATCCACATTTGGAGATTATAAGACTTCAAATTGGATGCGCCATGCTTCTTCACATCGACCATATATTATTTTTTACAAACCAAACATTAAGAAAAATTTCCACAGGTTTCAATTATATGTGCGCCCTTCACTGTATAACTTACCAACTCATGCAATGCACTCCATATCAAAGTTAAACTCTTTTTGACTAGAAATCGAAACCAACATTGCATACCTGTCGATGGATATTCAACGTGCTCAAACTTTAGTGATCCGATGATTATAGCATTTCATGAAAACCCCACGACTTCTGAACGCCTTGACGCTGATTACAACAAACCTCTGATTCGTTTCAACAGAATTCAAATCACCTCTGTTTCTAATAAATCGGCTTCAGTTTATGTTTAGCTTGGAATTAGAGTTTTCCTTGATGCATTTGGCTCACCCAGTTCAGTTCTCCACCAATTTAAGGTAAGAAGCTTTCCAACGCTGCAATCACATCCTGTTCTGTAAGGATCTACAAAGACATTTCAACAAACCATAATTTCTGAATGCGTTAATGCTTAACACACTATAAATGCAAATCTTACACTCCGGCCTTTGTATCAACGCCGCTCCAGTTCCACGTTTGCACCCAATTTAAGTCAACATTCGCTCCTTCAGCATTCGATTTCCATTGCCAAGCTTTTGATCCTCATTTCGATTTGGATCCACATTGAATTTAATAAAAATCGACTTCAATTTACCCAATCGAACCCATCTAGAAATTTTGAACCCGCTCCAATTGCATTAACAATTGGAATCGATGTCAACACCATCGACTATCCAGTGCTTTTATAAACAGATTCAGATTTTAATTCAACAGATTCATTTCTCCTCTTTGGCACGATTTCTTCTGCATCCAGATTTGGATCAACCTCTGCACATCGACTTAATCATGCTAAAATAGATTAAATTGCTTCCTTCAGACGTGTCTTAACCTGATATCAACTTATCAATCGGCATTGACATTTATTCATAGGAAATTTCTGAAATCAATATCGTTTACCAGAACTGGTATCGATTCCTGTGAATTGAACCCAATTAATTCAACAAACTCTTACCAATCACCTAATGTAAAATCGTTCATTTTTTCCATATACAGACTGAATCGCCAATGAATTATAAAGTCTTCTCTAAAAAACACACAACAATTTATTATAGCATTGAAAGTGCGCCCATCTCAATCCTTTATAAACCAGCAATCATATACCATCTAAATCGACATTAAACTGCATTTCACTTACACAAGAAATAACTCGTGAATTCAAAAAGGATCAAATTCCCCTTTATACATTGAATGCATAATTCCAATTCTACACAAACTCAATAATGGCATAACTTCAGAAAATCAATGTTGTATTAATACACACAACACTTACATAACGATCTCCTTTCTTGGCCTGATTTCCAAATCATTAGCCCTTTTACAATCTGCCCGAAGGCTCCCAAGTAGAACCCCTACTCTCTCCTTTATTCCTCACTCACACTCTCTCTTATGTCAATGCCTTTGAGTCATATTAATTTATACAATTTTAATTAAACCAATTAAGGTTTCAAATCCCCTTAATCACTCAACAAACCCCCAAATATCTCAACAAATCCTAAAATCACTTCTTGAATCCCTAAGGATCCTCTCTCACCCAAAATTTATGAAACTAATTTCTAAATTAATATTTAGAAAAATCTCTCATCCCTTTACATCCTCAACTGACTAACTTCTCTCATATTCTCAATTATTTAAAATATTTAATTAAAAATACATCAAACCCACTCAAATCATTTATAAAAATCTAGCTCTTCTAAAATCTTAAAAACCCCTAAGTTTCAATACAAAGTATTTTCCTCTTCGTCTAATGCTCCTGCATCAGACTCCCAAGGTTGAAAATGATCATGATCTCCTGATCATGCGTTTTAAGTCTTTGTCCTAGTTTTCCTAGATCCCATACTTTGTTTTGCAAGTCATCATCTGTTGTCGCTTGTTGCTTTTCTCCAGGTTTCCATATCTTGTTCTGCATCCTGCCTCTAGCTATGCTTTCATACTCTACTTTTGTCTTTCCCTTGCTTAAATTCTTCTTCTTTCTTGCTGTTGTCTGCTGCTTCGGAGACACCTTCATCATCAATCTTCTGATGCTTTCAATCTCTCTATCTAGCTTAATGCTGTTGTCCCCAATTTCTGTCAATTCAAATGCTGTAGCTGCTTCTGCTGTTACTACTTTTCTTGCTGCCACCATTGATGTTACTCGTGCAGATGTCACCCCACATGTTGCTACCTCCCAAACTTCCTGTCCCTCTGCAACATACTTTTGCTCATCACCTGCAAATTTATCTTTAGAAAATAATTTATCATTTAATTCTCTTCCTACAGTAACATATCCATTTATCTCTGTTTGTATACTAGTAAGCAAAATCAATTTTAACAAACTAGTATTTGCTCCTTCCACAACTCCATGCAAATTTACTTCAGTGCCTGCAACTTCTTCCTCTGGTTCAAATGTATCCAGCAAACATTTCAGCCATTTCTTCTCAAACATTTCATCAACATGCTGCAAATTAACTCTAGAATAACCTCCATATTTACCTTCAACAATATTTAGTAATTGTCCATCATCATTTTGATTGATTCTAGCAATCAAATCAAGTTCTTCAAACACTGTAGCAGTTCCAAAATTTTTCCCCACAGTTCTCTCTTGGCTATACAGACAAGCCAATTCTTCCTTGTCACCAATAGTAACAAGCCTCTGATTATGAGACATAATTGTCTCATCTTCTTTCTGCAACAGTTCTTCTTCTTCCAAGAAAAATTCCAAGTGATGGAATGTCTTCTGTATCACCTGTAAACACAATCAAATTGTCAGTTTCAAAATCACAAGACCCAATGGTCTCACTTGTTGATTCAGTCACCAAGTTTTCTCTCTGCAGCTCCAAGTCTTCTTCAGGACTCAGAAAATTTTCACTGGCTTCCTCCTCAGCTTTCTCTAGCAACACTTCAGTATGTTGCTCTGAGTTCCTTTCCAGCTTTGTCAGCACATCAGTATGCTGATTTGCATTCACCATGAGACTGTCAGCTAGTCTCTCCTTCTTTCTACCCTCTACTTCATGACTGTCATTCATGAAAACTTTCTTATCTTTCTTCTTCAGCAAATTATCCTGTGTGTAAGTTCTCTACTTCTCCAATTATCTTCTCTGAAGATCTAGTTTCCTATACAATTCAAAAATTTCATTAGGAGTAGAACTTGGAAAATTTACACAATTTTCCATACCTTCACAAGCTCTTGACCAATCATCAGTTGGTCCTTCTCTCTCTGCACCAATATTCTGATTAGACTTCTTTGTCTTCATTTCCTCCTAAGATCTTGCTATCTCAGCGTTGATCTGAAAAGACTTCAGATTCAACTCTTCTTGAACAAACTCTAAAGCTTGCTCATCTCCCTGTGCTATAACTGCAAACATACACAACTTATTAGTTTTAAAACTGCAAGACGTTTCAGTCTCCACTGCTTCTTCAAGCACTTCCCTTTGAACAGATCTGCATGTGGAATCTTCAAATTCCATCTCTGGCTCAAGAAATCTAAGTTCCTCCTTCAATAAGGCAATCACACTTTGCCTCAACTTCATCTGTAATGGTTTCCAAATCACTCACTTTCCCTTCATTGGAAAGATCCATCCTCCTTTTTGATTTTCCTGCTCTTGCAGCCATTCCTGTAGTACCTGCAATTGTACCTTCATTACTGCAATTTCTCTTTCTCGGACTTCTTCAGTCATATTACCTCTGTGACATTCCTCTGAACCTCTTCTCTGATCCTCCATGATCATCTTCTCCATGAGTTGCACTAGCCTCTGCAACAACAAGCTCTCTTGCTGCCTCTTACCTCACTAATCCGTTTCACTGGATCTGGTCTTTTGGTAAGTATTGGTTCACTACCTCTGGAACCTCTTGAGCAATCTCTCTGCTCTCTCTAGGCTATCTCTTCAACTCACCTTCTCTTTAGAACACTACAATTTTCCTCCCTATCCAGCCTTTAGCTGAATGTCAGGTTCACTGCCATCATCTTGTCTGCAACCATAAACCTCAATCACAAATTTCAAATCAAAAAATTATCTCACCTTTAAGATCCTGCATGATCTTGTCCCCCATTCATTTCTGCAATCCTATTCACTGCAATTGTGTAGCTTTGCATATCAGATTTAGAACACATTCAAATAAAACACACTTCAGTTCTCAACATAACCTTCCTGCACTCATTCAGAAAAACAAATATCTTCAATTTCAACAGAGCCAAGCTCTGATACCAAAATGATGCAGGGAAACCCTGCAATACCCAGAATCTCTTCAATACCATGCATATAAAATGCATCTCACAACTCCCCAAATAAAATTCCAAATGAGAAAAATTTCACACACTATCCTTCCTCAAACATATGGTTCAAAACCATTGCTTAGTAAAATCATTTTACTGTGATTAATAAACCATTACATAAGCGTAAGCTTTCTCCTTAATTTATCACTTATTGGTTATGAACCCAATATTAATTGAACACTGTATATGGGAGTTTTCCTTTTGAACATTTATGAAAATTCATATATTAAAACCCACTTCCAGTCAAATTAAGATTCGAATGCTCTAATCAACCCAGGACTTGTCTTCATCCTCACCTCAATGCGCTCAATCCACATTTGGAGATTATAAGACTTCAAATTGGATGCACCACGCTTCCTCACATCGACCATATATTATTTTTTACAAACCAAATGTTAAGAAACATTTCCACAGGTTTCAATTATATGTGTGCCCTTCATTGTATAAATTACCAGCTCATGCAATGCACTCCATATCAAATTTAAACTCTTTTTGACTAGAAATCGAAACCAACATTGCATACCTGTCGATGGATATTCAACATGCTCAAACTTTAGTGATCCGAAGATTATAGCATTTCACGAAAACCCCACGACTTCTGAACGCCTTGACGCTGATTACAACAAACCTCAGATTCGTTTCAACAGAATTTAAATCGCCTCTGTTTCTAATAAATCGGCTTCAATTTATGTTTAGCTTGGAATTAGAGTTTCCCTTGATGCATTTGGCTCACCCAGTTCAGTTCTCCACCAATTTAAGGTAAGAAGCTTTCCAACGCTGCAATCACATCCTGTTCTGTAACGATCTACAAAGACATTTCAACAAACCATAATTTCTGAATGCGTCAATGCTTAACACACTATAAATGCAAATCTTACACTCCGGCCTTTGTATCAACGCCGCTCCAATTCAAAATTTGCACCCAATTTAAGTCAATGTTCGCTCCTTCAGCATTCAATTTCCATTGCCAAGCTTTTGATCCTCATTTCGATTTGGATCCATAATTAATTTAATAAAAATCGACTTCAATTTACCCAATCGAACCCATCTGGCAATTTTGAACCTCTCCAACTGCATTAACAATTAGAATCGATGTCAACACCATCGACTATCCAGTGCTTGTATAAACAGATTCAAATTTTAATTCAACGGATTCATTGCTCCTCTTTGGCACGATTTCTTCTGCATCCATATTTGGATCAACCTCTGCACATCGAATTAATCACGCTAAAACAGATTAAATTGCTTCCTTCAGACGTGTCTTAACCTGATATCAACTTATCAATCGGCATTGACATTTATTCAAAGGCAATTTCTGAAATTAATATCATTTACCAGAACTGGTATCGATTCCTGTGAATCGAACCCAATTAATTCAAAAAACTCTTACCAATCACCTAATGTAAAATCGTTCATTTGTTCCATATACAGACTGAATCGCCAATGAATTATAAAGTCTTCTCTAAAAAACACACAACAATTTATTACAGCATTGAAAGTGCACCCATCTCAATCCTTTATAAACCAACAACCATATACCGTCTAAATCGACATTAAACTACATTTCACTTACACAAGAAATAACTCGTGAATTCAAAAAGGATCAAATTCCCCTTTATACATTGAATGCATAATTCCAATTCTACACAAACTTAATAATGGAATAACTTTAGAAAATCAATGCTGTATTAATACACATAACACTTACATAACGATCTCCTTTCTTGGCCTGATTTCCAAATCATTGGCCCTTTTACAATCTGTCCGAAGGCTCCCAAGTAGAACCCCTACTCTCTCCTCTATTCCTCACTCACACTCTCTCTTATGTCAATGCCTTTGAGGCATATTAATTTATACAATTTTAATTAAACCAATTAAGGTTTCAAATCCCCTTAATCACTCAAAAAACCCCCAAATATCTCAACAAATCCTAAAATCACTTCTTGAATCCCTAAGGATCCTCTCTCACCCAAAATTTATGAAACTAATTTCTAAATTAATATTTAGAAAAATCTCTCTTCCCTTTACATCCTCAACTGACTAACTTCTCTCATATTCTCAATTATTTACAATATTTAATTAAAAATACATCAAACCCACGCAAATCATTTATAAAAATCCAAGAGCATGTTAAAAACATGTTAAAAACTTCACTCTTGAGTTTTAAGAAATATACCCAAGTGCATCTGGAAAAATCATCAATGAAAGTTAAGAAGTACTTGCAACCAGAGAAAGAAACAACAAGAAGTGGACCACATAAATCACTGTGCACATGCTGCAAAGGGGCTGAAGCGTGCCAAGAGGCACGTTTGTCAAAACTATCCCGATGATGTTTTTCGAGTACACATCTGGAGCAAACACCATCTTGGCAAGATACCATAGGAAGACCCGTCACCATATTTTCCTTACATAGAGTTTGAAGAGAGAGATAGTTTAAGTGACCAAATCGCTCATGCCAAAGTTTTCTCACATCATCATTATGAGCAACAAAAACAGAGGGAAGAGAGGATGACCCAAATTTGTCAAACTTATACAACCTTTTTGAATCATCAACAATGCCAATAGCTAAAATATGTTTACGATATTTGAGGTCCTTTATTACAACATCATGAGGTGAGAATTCTACTATTTTCCCTTCACCTGAATGAGTTATTTGATAAACAGATAGAAGGTTGCATGACAAGGTAGGAACACATAGTACATCATTAAACTGACCATTATCTAGATGAATGGTTCCAGATCCTACAACAATAAGAGATCTATCATCACCAACATAAATATGTTTGGTGTTACAATCATTTAAAGAAGAAAACATGGATTTATTTTTAGCCATGTGGTAAGAAGCCCCAGAATCAATGAGCCACTCATGAGAAGGAGAAGAAGAAGACACATTTAATGCATGACCAGATCTTGATGCTTAAAAACCACAAGCATAAAGTGCCATGCCTGAAGATGATGGTGAAGAGTGCTCCAAATTGATGTTATGCTTCTTCATTGTTGCTTCTAAGGATTAAATCTTCTTAAAGCATTTGGAATCTATATGGCCATCCCAATTGCAAAAGTTTCAATATCTACCTGTCTTCTTCCCTTCGTTTTGATTTGCCTTATTATTTTGGTGATTTGATTTTTCAGTTTGTGGTTGAAATTGCTTAGGGCCCTTGTTTGGTTTAGGACCATATTTTTTAGGATACTTCTTCTTGGGATTCTTTTGATATGGTTGTTGTTGGGCTGCTAAGGCTTTCTTAGAAGCGTTTCCAGTAGTGATAAGACCAAGGTGTAAAAGTTTTTCTTGTTCTCTTATCAAAGAATCGCAAAAGGCATCAAAAGAGGGATTCTTGTAGGTGGTTCCTGAAGAAATGATGCCTTCTCTGGTGGAATGGAAGGTGGAAACAAATACAAATTATGCAGGGCCAAGCTTAGAAATAATGCAATAGATGAGGCTACTATCATCCTTTTTGGATCTTACAACCTTCTAAAAGAATTCTGAGGATCTTAAATTTGGACAAAAAATCTTCAATGGAGGAGAAATTATTGGGATCCAAAGTAAGCAACTCATTTTCAAGCTGGTGGGCCCTGATTTGATTTTGAATGCCAAAAACAATTTTTAGCTTTTCCAGGGGTTCATCAAGGGTGTCAATGTCAAGGATATGAAATCGAAGATCTTGAGCAATGGAAATTCCTATCAACCCTTGTGCTTGATCTTGCTTATTTTCCCATTTAGCAGCTTTATCATCATTGGAAGGTTTAGTTTCTTTTCTTGTGACTATTCTATAAATCCCTTTACTTCTAGGTATATCTACCATGTGAGGTAGCCATTGGAAATAATTGGTGCTGTTAAGAATAACTAGGCATGCACTTTCCATTTAAAAAAAAAGAAATTGAAGCTGATAAAAGCTAAAGCTAAATAATCCAATGGAAATATATCGGAACAATAGGCTGTTTAAACAAAAAGGCTAGAAAAACGGCTTCCGAATGAAGAAGTTATGCCTTTTGAAAAATCTGAGTTGTAGATGTCGAATAGTTACGGGAACAGGATGAAGCGCGACTTAAAAAAAAAACAATTCTGCCCCTTTGAAAAAATTATTTTTACAAAAGAAGCTTGAGAAAGAGACTTGAACCCAAGACCTCTATTCTCATATAATAACCCCTCACCAAGTGAGATAGTAAAAGGATCACGTTATTGTATGAAAGGAGGAAGTTTTTTTTTTTTTTTTTTTTTTAACTGTTCGGTGTGCGTGCCTTTTCCTGCACAAAACTGAGCCAAAAAAAAATAAAAAATGCAAAGCCTTACGGCAGAATGTTAGATTTTCAGTTAGCCTTACCGGCAACTATAACTTTTTTTACTATTTCTAATTTCTTGAGATCGCACAAAGACGCGGGGAAAGAGTATACATAGCAAAAAAAATCCCTTTTTCCTGTTTTTGATTTGCCAAGATCACACGTAGTGCATAGAAAAGAGGATACATAGAGAAGAGGGTATAGATCCAACAAATAAATAAAACTTTAATACCGAAAAAAATAGAAAAAATAAATAAATAAGCAGAATTATTAACAAATATAACTGCAAAGTAGATGATTTATACCTCCAGGTCAAAACTGACATAACTTGGGCAGCCGGAAACCTTTTCGCATGAAACGAAAGGCACTCCTCACTGTAATAGACACTCTGGAGACACGAGATCAGTTCTCCAAGCCCAAAAATGTTCATAAATAGTTGATCTACAAAACCACATTCACATGCAGTCAAACTGGCTTCGGATTTTGATCAACAACAGATGCAGCCCTCAAAATAGCTCTAATACCATGTAGGAATTTACAGGGTAAGTTCCATAGATCAAGAAACAAAGGCCACTGCTCACAAAAAGATCACAAATTATTACACCAGTATAATCACGTGGTTAAAACCCTCAAAGAGGGAAACAATCCATGGCCTAAGCCAACGCGGCCACTTTAGGAAATTTATTAATATAAAAAGAAAAGTTACATATGTTTATCTCATAAACGGTTACCAGAAAAATGAACCTCCACACTCTTTAAATAGAGATCATGGACCAATCGAGTGTTAATCCACGGATCAAGTGTCATTAATACCGAGGTGAGAGATAACCGTCGGATCACTACAAATCGTGACCGTCGGATTATAAGTTACAAATGTACATGGTAAAGAAACACACTTTACCTAACTCTACACTAGACTAAGTTATTATTAACTATTTCCTATGTGTTGGAATATCCTAACAAGAATGGACTCGTGACTTATAAATAAATTGTGCTAATAGGAAACACTAAAGCAGAAGGCAACCATAAATTTACCTTTCGTTTTAAATTGGCCCTTTTGCATGAAAGAGTTGGAAGATTTGGTAAAGAAAAGGATCATAATTCAGTAGTTAGTCACTAGGACCTTATAAAGTTAATAGTCATGAGATAATTGAACCAAGCCTAGATAACCTGGGATAATTTTATTGAAAGTATAGAGCTTCCACCCCAAATTGAAACACATGCCACAAAACCTGCACAACCGAAAGTTGAGAGGATCATGAAAGAACTAGATGAAACCTCAGGTCCATCAAAATTTACCAAGGCTAAGACAAGAATACCATCTATTCTAGTCTCCCTAACTGTTAAACGTATGATATCATAGAGAGTTATTAAAGAAATAAATTTTGCATACCCTAGCACACAATTTGCAGAGGAAAATGTATCCCAGAAGTCTATTGAAATTTAGGAAGAAAAATAGAATAATTCACCTCGAATTCAATAAGAGGAGGTAGCCCAAGTACTGGAAAACGCGGGGACCCCTTTTAATACTAAAGAGGACACAAATCATTTGGATTTTCTACCTGGACAAACTCCAATGCTTGATTTTCCATCCTCTCCTCCAAACCCTGAAGCCACTAAGATATTGCAGTCCTCGGAGGACCATGGGAACCCTTCTTCCCAAGAATAGTTAGCAAAATCCACAAAAACCGTAATGGAAAATGGGTCTCCCTCTGAGGAAGTAGTTATGGCATCACCAAAACATCAAAGGATGATCAATGACCTTATTGATATGTTTTCACCTGATTATAAGGACCTTGCATGCCTTGGGATGTTTCCCACAATCTAAGAAACCACAACTGAGGAGCCTAAAAATATTACTGTCGTTCCTTCCACCTCGACTACACAAAATAAGGAATTTGTTGAAATAAAAAAATGAAAACCAATTGTGAAATAAGGCTGCTTAAGAGAGAAAATCAAAGGCTACAAAGGAAGGTGAAGCAATTTAAAAGTTGGCTAATAAATATTAGGAAATATTAAAAAAATAGGTAGGAAATGTAGAACTTTGGAGTCCAGACTGAAAACCCTTAAATTTCTACTAAAACACAAGCAGAGGGTATTCCATTGTTTGTACTGAAACATAGACATAAGACATTTCCATTGTTTCTATTGAAAACCAGATTGGGTTAGGCTTTAGTATGATTATAACTGAGGCAAACTGTCAAAAAAAATTATTGGTTTTGATTAATAGGGCCACTTAGACCTAAATTGTACCTCTGTATACCCCATTGATCATGGATGTTACCCTCCAAACATTAAATAAAATATTGGAGAAACAAAAAGAGGTTATAAAATGATATCAAGGAGAAGTAGCCGTGGAAAGAGCACCAAGATTTATTACAGAAGTTCAGAACACTGTCCACTACTGAAGATGAGACCTATGTTGAGTTTAGGGAAGCAAAGAAAAAGATAGGAATGGTGCAGGGACAACTCCATAAATATTTGGAGAAAATCAAAGAAGTTTTCTCCATTTATTCTGATGCTCTATCCTGCAGGTGCCCAGCCAAAATTTATGCTTTGTTCATTCTTGAGAAATATTTATTGCTTAAAGTTAAAGTTGTATGGTCTAGAAAATCTACTGATTTTGATATCGTATCCAATTTCATTAAATCCTTTCAACAACAGAATGATAATGTTAAGTAATTTCTGTGTGAATTTCATATGCACAACTTTTTCTTAGAAGACCAGAGGGATGAAAACCCTAGTCCTTTTATTGGTGATATAAAATTCCAAGCTTTTATTTCTTTTGCTAGAAACCAGATTAAATGGTCTGACGCTTATGATATCTATCGGAAGAGGGAGAATTTCCTCGACCTATGGGTCAGAGGCGAACCAAAGTGTCCTATGCGTACCTTCATTAATCACAAGAAGTTCATGGAGCAATTAGGTGTTTTTTTTTTCGCTTGAAAATGTGCACAATAGTGTTCTTTAGATTGGTTTAGAAGTTTTTGAGGAAATAAGATTAGAAGCCCTCCGAGAAGCTAAGAAAAGGTGGAAGATTTCCTCCACTGAAGTGGAAAAAAAGGAACCTTTTAATTACCGGAACTTTGAGGCATCAACCAACATAACCCGAAAATATGCTCATTTGGTCATGTCTGAAGGACCTAAAATGATTGGTTGCAGATATCGATGTCCTATCAACTGGTATCCTCCAAATGTGTATAAGCTTAAATATGAAATTTATAAGTAAGATAATTCAAAGGCCCTTAAAGAGGTATAGAATAGAAATGGAATTCAGTATTATGGTGAGCAGTCCTATCTGGCTTACTAATTGACACTTTTACATGTTAATCATCTCTTTGGATAAGGACAAGCAAAAAGGTAAGCTGAGGAGTGATGTTGGGCAATAGAATTGGTATTTTTCTTCCCTTTGTTTCTCTAGTTAAACATCTATTTTTCAAGTCTTTTTAGTCTAGTTTATAATAATTTGAGATGTAGAAGCTTTGGAAAATGTAATTAATAATTATTTAGAATTTCATTTTGTTAGTGGGTTAATTTGAGTATTTTAGTTATCATAAAGTAGTAATTTGGGTAAATTTGTGAATAGAATAGAAATTTTGGACAAATGTTGTTCCCTTGGAATGCTTGTTACATAGTGATTTGTCACCATGTTCATTTCCCATCCCTGATCCTGAAATGCCCCATGACAGACCCTGTGTAATGTTTCCACCATGAATAAATATGTTAAGAAATCCCCTGAATATTCAAAGAAAACTGCCTTGGGAGATTACTGAAGAAACGTGGTCAAAATCTTAGTTTCCTAGGTTAGCACGTTTCCTAGTGTCATGCTCGTGCTGATGTAAGATTGAAAATTCTTGCTTAGCATTGCCAACGCCCTTATTTCTTGGAAAACCACATTGATCCATTTATGGCAGTGTTTCCTCAAATGGAGGAGAAGCTTTGACCTATAGAAGCTCCAGGGAGGTGAGTTGGTTTTCAAACAGTCGTGATAGAGTTGAGATCTCTGATTTAATAGCTTTTATCTCATTCATGGGGGTTTATCCCTTAGAAAGTGGACCTTCCTCCTCCTTTCACGGGCTCCCAAACTTTCCTCCCTTCCTATAAATTTATGTCTCTCTTTCTAATAATGTTAGTCTTGGTTGGTCATTATTGGGCTAGTCTCAACTCTCGTTCCCTTTACATTCTTGTATTGTGATAACGCCTAAGTGTTCGGGAGAAGGAATTCTTTAGAGCTTATGTGAAGGACTTGGATTTTCATCAAAGGGAGGCCTCCAACATCAAGGTATGGTTGTAAGCTCTTCCTTTCATATTCATGGGCCATCAATAGCAAGGAGTGAGCCTAAAAGGATCGTGGATTAAGGTCATCATCAACGGGTTTGAATGTAGCGTTGGGAAAAGGTACTTCTATCTCTTTTCTTCTCACATTATGAATGTTGGTAAAAAAATCTTTGCATTAGAAAGTATCTCACGTAGCTATACCCACTATAGTGCTAGAGAGATCTCCTTTGTCCATAGAAGGGATTTATCTTAACTACAGAATTGGCAACTCCGTTGGGGAGCTTAGCCTCTTAGCCGTCCTTTCCCAAGTTGATATTAGATCAGTTTGTATGATTACTGAAATCTAAGCTTTCTTATGTCTCTGTGAGTTTTCATAGGGATTGATAGTCATTTCACAGTGTCAGGTATGTTTTTTTCTAAAACTCTTTTTTGTTTTTCCTTGTTTTTAGCGACCAACGCTTTTTTTGTTTTCGCCGTTGCGCTGCCACCGCTATTCTATATAGCACAACCACACTAAATTTTATTTCAGCACCCTTATTATTATAACAGAATCATAGATCTCAGACCTAGGAAAATTTAGGGTTTCCCCTTGATTTCTAGTGTGTCCTGGCCTCTAAAGAATGTCTGTAGAGTCTCAGTGACCTCCTTGCTGTGTGTTTGAATTGTCTTCTTTGAGCGTGTGTTTTCATCTCTTTGATTTTTTTGTAAGCTTGGATATTTTTCACCATTTCAAACACCTTCTGTCACATTGCTTCTAACTTGGTTTGAAGTGATCGGTAGTATGCACTGGTCATCACTGCATTTCTGATCTTACCTTCAATTTAGTGTCAAAGATAGGATCACAAAGTGGTTGATTCATAGGTCTAGAAGAGTATGTCCTTTGTCCAAATTCAAAATAAATTGAAAGTGATTTTCCTTTTAGTTTTGATTTGGCTTGTTTTTATCGTTTTAAAAAGAGTGAAAAGCATTTCATTCATGCATTTTTTTTAAGAGTGATTTTAATTTCTGTTCGATTGAATGAAAAGTGATTTTTTTTTTTCATTTCTTCATTTGTGTCATTTGTTTTACCTTTGACTGCATTTAAAAGTAAAAAAAAATATATATCATTTTTTGCATCTTACTAGAAAAGAGATTTTTTTTTCATTTTTTCAATGAGTTTCATTTTTTGGGAAAAGTGAATTCGATTGGAAAGAATTGCATTTCATAGTTTGAAATAGTTTGGGGTGCATCATTGTTGCTGCATTGATCACAAATTTTCTTGTATTTCTTACCTAAATAGTGTAGACTTCATCGAAATGGAAAGTTTTTATTTTTTCATTTAGCCTACATCATAAGATTCAAGTGACATCAATTTTGAGCTAAAACTGAAAGTTAACTCAAGTTCAACATTAAAATTCACCCAATTTACCTTAAGGAGAATTTGGAACTAGCAATAACATTTAGTGGTCTAGGCTAGAGACGTGTTCCAGTGTTGTAAAATGTAGGAGGTGTCGCTAATGGTGTGTGTTACATCCCGAGGGTGATATCTTGTCCCACGTATGGAAGTATATTGATGTATGATAAGTATTTTTGGGGCGCTCTCATCGAATGGTTACGCATTAGAAAACACTAATATGGACTGGACTCCAACGTACCATCATGTATATTTGGGGAGACACCATTTCGTTGCAAGCCTACCATAGGTAACTGAGTCAGCCACCTTGTAAATGTGATACACTGAACATAGCATTCGGGGAGATGGATTGTAGTACGTTATGTCCTTGGTCATTTTTTCTATCGTTTATAACCAAAGTGTATATTACAATTCACGAATACTTGGTAAAACTTTATTCCTAGTGCACCCTTTTTTATTTATTTATTTTTAATTCTAAAAGTAACTGCCCACAAAAAACACCTTACCTGTGCAATTCTCTAGCCTCATTATTTCTTGGTAAATTGTGTATTTTTTCACCTCTTCCTTCTTTGATCTTGTCTTGAAAGGTCATCATGGTTGAATCATCGAATTCGCCTCGTCCCTCCTCTGACATATCTCAATAACCTCCTCCTGAGGTCCCTCATTTTCCAGTTGGACCCCTTGAAGCTCAAGGTGTCGAACTCGGGATTGTCATCAACGTACAACCCATATCATCTCGACCATTGTCTGAAGATTATTCTTAGATGACATCAGAAGACTTTGAGTCAGAAAGCCTTGAACCGTATGCATAGTTTATAGACTTTCCTCAGAATCCACTCTTTGACCCGATTGCGGTCTTGCCTCAACATGCTTATATTGATTTTGATCAAACCGGAATCCCCTTTTGGGCTTCTCCAATAGCATCTTGCTCTACTGTCCGTCAGTTATTTACTGACAAAATGATATCCAATGTTGATGATGTTCCATTCGTGAGTGCTCCTCAAGGAAATCTACAGGAAACCACTGGCACCTATATTTTGGAAGCTTCCTCGTCTGTATTCCCCTCCGCGGGAAAACTTTTCAGCTCCACTCCTCACAATTCGATCAATGGGACTAAAATATCCTTTATTCAAGTTGTTTCTCCACTTCCAAAAGGGTATACCTATTTGGTAAATATTATTTCTGGAGCTTCCGGCCTCACATCCTTATTTTTGGATCTCGTTTAGTCAATAGGTATTCCTCCATTTTGTAGCCCATTCATTTCGAATGTGGCTTTAGTTTCTCGACTTGTTGTTCAACCTACAATCACTATTGTTCAAATGGATGTTTCGATTGGATCCTCTACCCCTTTTCACCATCTACAATTACTACAGTTCCACCATTGAGTGGAAAATATATGGTTTCATTTGTGCCTGGGGGGAAATCTAATCCTCTTTACGTACCTCCCCTCTCAGGTGGGGGGCCACTAAAATATGGACCTATTCCTGGGGCGAGAAAACCTAATGCTATTCTAGGTGGAGCATGGTCTTCAAAATATGCGAACACTATTGTAGGTGCTATTCATTCGGGTGGTCAACGTACTTCAATTGCATTAGTCTTTCACCAACCTCACACTTAGTATTCTCAGGTTCAGCATCCCCTTTAGCAACCGAATGTATCATATTCGTATGTTCAGCAACTTAACATCCCTCATTAGTATGTTCAACAACCGAACATACAATATCAGTGTGTTCCTTGATCGAACACCTCTCAGTATGATGTCCAACATCCCAGCTTCCCACAGGTGCTATTGCGACTAACCCTCAATTTGTTCCTTATAGCCAAACTGGTCTGAATCTCCCTATGGGTCAACCTGGTACTCAGTATCAGCCACTTCCTCATGGTCAGAACTAAGAACTCTAGCCCAGGCCTTAGTCTGGTGCTCAATATCAGTAGATTCCTCGGTACCAATAGGCCCAAATGGGACCTCAAGCTGGACCCTATATTCAGCAAGGACCGGAGGTTGGACTCCATGTTAAGCAGGGAACATAGGCTAGCCCTCATATTTAGCAAGGAATTTACATCCTGTTGTTATTCATTAGTAATTTTTACTATTTGAAGATGAATAAATATCAGTCCTAGATTTCTAAAAACAAGATTTCTGAATATTTTGAGTTTTAGAAATCTCACTGCCTTCATTATCCTTATGAGAAAATTTTCATTATTCTACTATTTTATCATTCCATGGTTAACCTACCATTCCTAAAGGGCCCCTTATGGGCTTATGCCACTCATGTATTTTCTATTTTCCCACCTATAACCCCAACACTCTATTTTTCCTATCCTCGCTCCTTCACCTTCCATCTGGGGTTACCAATCAGCCTATCATCCCTATGTTCATCAAGTTCCTCAAAACTTGATGGTCTCAAACCTACCTCTATAGGTTCTTTAGATCAATCAAGTACATCAATTTCTATGTATTCAAATACATCAATTGGTCAAAAAACTCTTTTTTTACACTATTAAGATCCCAAGCTTAATTTCAGTCAAAGACCAAGTTAAAACCCTCCCACTAGATAATTAGGGTTTCCTAGGTTATAGGGTCTTCATTGGTGTTCTAAGCTCTTTTATTCTTATGCTAGAACCTGTTGTAAATTTAAAATAAGGGAAACACATGATTTCCCAAGAAAGAGCAAAAAACCTCCTAATAAGGCCACTCTACCAATTTCAAGTTCTGCTAGAGATAAATGAGAAATTTTGACATTCTGTAGGAGTGTTAAAGTGACCAACAGCAGAAAATTGGTAAGGCAATAGGCCTGTTACAAAATGAAGACATTCACAACAAAAGGAGAGGAAAAATTTTGTGTCCAAGAAGAATCAAGGTTGTTAAGCCTGATTAGGCAGGGATCTAGTCCAACAAATCACATTGAGAAACCATCCCAGAAACCTAGGGTTTGGTAAGATCGTCAAAGGAGGAAAAATGAAGATGTTAGATCTCCATGATGACAACAGAAAGAGGATTTTAAAGGGCTACTGTGTATGTCATCCCAGAGGTTGCCAAAGTGAAATTTCTCACTTCGTTAAAGGAAAAAGAAGAAAAGAATATCAATGAGAGGAGGATCAAATTCTCATTTAAATTACTCACACTCAGTGATAAAGGGGATAAAGACATAGTGTTGAGATCCAAGATAAAGACCCAAGATAATTGTAATATTGCTTCTGTATAATTAAATATATCAAACTTCAGGAATATCAGAAAGGGCTGAGTCAAAATTTTATGGCACCTGCAAATCAGAAGTGGCCAAAAGAGAAGGTATCAAGAATGATTTAAGTTCTATAGTGCCTATCAAATTAATTTTATCATGCCCAAGGATCAGTGAGAAAGGTAAAGACAGGTCTCTCATGATCACCTGTCGACAAAGGAGTTAAAGGCATCAATAGGCCAAAAGGAAGTCAAAGTTCACCAAAATGGAGCAAATCTGCTTACAAACAGTGAAAGGGGAAACAAACAAGGTAAAAGGATCAGTAAAAAGAGGCAAATGATTGAGTTGAAAGGCACAAAGGAAGTAGCAGAAGACCAAATTCATCCTTTGAAGTCACTTGCAAATCAAAATAATAAAGAGTTGGTGAGAAAAGAAATAGAAAGGAAAAAATCTATGTCTTAAGACACTTGCAGCCAAAAAGTCAAACGAAATAACAGTAAAAGTAACAAATGAAAAAACATTAGAAAGTGGGTCTTACACTTGAAATTAAGTTTATAAAACTATTAAGGCCCTCTTTACCCTTTAGCAACTCATTTTTATTTTAAAAAGAGGATCAAAACAGTGAAGGAGAGAAATTGTGAGTTTCTGGAAAATTCAGGCAAGTTACCCTGTGCTACACTCTTGGAGTCATGTGCTACACCCCTGAAGATTTTTCCTGTGCAGAATTTCTTTGCACTATGTGCCTATAAGTGCGCGCTGCACGTTTACCCATGCAGAGTTCACCTGACACTCCTATTCTAATTCTACGTACAACGTTCACCCGGCAGGTCCGTGCAGGCTCGACCCCTGTTCTAATTTTGCATGCATATTTGCCTGGAAAGAGGCCCGATAGGCCCAACGGCAAGGTTTTTGGTGTTGTGCGTTTAACCGTTCAGCATGAAACAATAGGCACCAGCCCAACCACCTTCACACTGCATGTTTAGCCGTTCACCGAAGACCCGACATGCCTCACATCTGTGCAAACATTGCGCGTTTAGCATTCACCAAAGACCCAATAGGCCTATGCCGCTGTGCGCCTTTTGCACTACACCTTCTTCTCACCCAACTGGCCTGGTGCTATGCATTCAGTGCTACGCCCTTGGCTGACCTGATGACGCGTTTAGCCACCCGACAACATGTTCAAGTGTTGCGCACTTGGCCAGGAGGGCCTCTATACCAGTTCAAGCCCTAAATCTACTTAAGGCCTTATCAAAATCACCTCCAAGGGTTTCATAATACTTCTGAGGGGTAAGTACAAAACACCACCTCATTTTTAAGATTCTTTTCATTTGATTAAAGGAATAAACCCTAGGAAAGTGAACTAAATGACATTAAAACCTCCCTCATCTACAAGACTGGAAAAGAACAATTAAGGTAGAGTGATCATCAAGTTTGTCTCCCTTTACCTCTCACTCACAGTAATACACCCTACTCTCACTCATTTACTCCTCCATCTACAAAAATTTCCTTTCTCATCACCATCTCATTTACCCTCTTCATATAATCTCACAAGCAGAGTTAGGGGTTTTGGCTTTCAAGGCAACAGTGAAATCAAAATATCAAGGGAAGGTAATAGTGACAGTGGTGAGGGAGGCCAAGGGCCTAGAAGACATCAACACAAGGGTGGAAGAATAAATAGGTTTGAGCCACTGAACACTACGGAGTTGATGGAATCTCCTATGACAGTTTCATATTTCCTGAATGTGGGTTGTTTTTACTTTTGTGAAAGAGTACAACAGGTACAAAGCCATCCTGAGCTGAACAACCTTTTTATCCTTAACCTTCATGAATATCAAGTAAATTTAGCTGGGGTGAAATTTGATCTATCTTCAAATACCATTTCTATGGTCACCAGGATACCTAGTGTGGGAGAAAGGTGGTTCAAGTAGGCTAGTTTGGACATGAGCCACCATGAACCTTTCTTAAAAAATAGATACAAATCTGACTGCAAATCCATTTTTCCCTTTTCACATTTGCTAGAGAGATATGCACCGTTGATGAGAGTCATCATGAAATATTTTATATGTGAGGGGAGGTTTTCTAGGCTTTATTCATACCACATAAGACTGATCATGCACTTCACTAGGGTAAAGATGATACATTTGCCCTATTATCTCTATAGGAGTATTGATAAGATGTCTTATATTGTGCAAAAGAGACATCCTTCACAACAAATGCAACACCTATTTCACCATTCTCTCTGTTAGCCACCTATAAATTTTGTTATAGCAAAAGGTGGCTAAATTTTTTTGGACCCTTCAAGGAACAAATTTTATTGCTAAAAAGTGTTGGCTCTTGAAGACTCTTGAAGGCCTCATGCCTCTGTCCAAATCTTCACTGTTGTTCCCATTTTATACTTAGAAATTATGTTGTTTCCATAAGGGAAAACACTGCTCCAAAGGCCATTTTCCCCCTCCTTCCAATTCCAAAAATAACCTCATTTTTTACCCCTTTATTCCCCATAAAAATCCTTCATTTTCATATTTTTCCCCTTTCCCCCTCCATTAAAACCCATTTGATAAGGTTTTAGACTCTTTCTTTGCCTTATCAAAACCCTCAAATCCTTTGAAAACCATTGAAAATCTATAAAAAATACATATTTTTGTGTAAGGGTTTAAGCCCCCTTGGGCCAAAATCATAAACCACTTCCCCCACATGTCCACACTGTAGAAAAAAGTGCTAAACCCCGCATAATGCTTATCGCATCGCAAAAATCCAAATGTGCAAGTCTTTTTTCCATTACAAAAACTCCGATGCGATTAAGCCCCGTGTTTTTAAGCCCTAATCATATTATTTTTCCATATAACCCGTGGGCCTGCCTTCGACGCTTAAAACATTGTAATAACCCATTCCCAATCACCTTTTTTCTTTGTAAAGTCATAAAACCCACTTACCCAAAGTTTTGGTCTAAATGCGCCGAGCGATGATTTTTAATGAAAAATGGGTTGATTGAAAGACCGCATCAAAACTTCCGATGTGATTAAGTCTAATATGTATAAACCCCGCCCCCACCACTTTTCATTCCATATAGCCTATGCCCGGGACCAAGATTTTAAGTCCCGAGGTGCCCATCGCATCAAAGTTTTCCTTTGGGTGCAATTTAATGTTTTTCCCCTACCTCCAATTGCGATGGCCCGATCATGCAATCGCATCGGCCTTCTCCGATCGCGCCAATCGCATTGGCGATTTCTATTGCGCCTTTAAATTTCTCCACCTCCGATTTTCATCCCTCTGATTCACTCCCCACCATTGATCTGATCCTCAGATCAATGGCCAGCGCTCAATCGCTCCGTCGCACTCCAAGTCTTTTGACCTGTCGATGCCTCTGCCTCCGATTACATCTGGACGATCCACGTGTCCAGATAGGACGGTCCAGGATGCTTTCCCGATTTTGGTTTAAAATCATGCGCTTCACGTTCTAAATTTTTTTTTAGCCAATATTAGCCATTGATCTCTATAGATCAACGACTCTCGTCAGCCCTTCCTCCGTCATTGTATTATTTCCATTAAACCCCAGATATAATCCTAGCCGCTCATCTTTTCAATCCAACGGCCATGCTCCTCCCCGCAGCCTCCGAAGAAGTTAAACCTAATAACGAAGGATTTTATTAATATTTTGGTTTTTTCAGGTGTTTGATGGTTTGTTCATTATATTCAAGAGAAGTCGAAGGCTGGGAATGACGATTCCCATGCATTTGATTCATCAAATGGAACCATTCGCAGGGCTCAAAATCCACGTGTCGTCAATGCTTCATGAGGCATTGATGCCATACGAGCCCTGCACGGCCTGCACATCAACAAGACACTATGTTATTAAATCACAATTAAAAGAGTATCAGTGTTGAAGACAGAACGCAGCAGAATAGAAGATTGAAGACAGATTTGCGGGGATCACGGCTAAGATTGATTATCAAATCCTAATCCCCCAAATTAAAACACAGTTAAAGGAAAATCATAAGTGTTTTATGAGATAAAAGGCCTCCACCGCCATATCAGAGGCCAATTGATTCCTCTCAGCTACCACAAAGCCACCAGTGCCTCAAAGCATTCAAACAGAAACTGAAGTTATTGATCAAATGAGGATATTTGCCTTAGCACAACCAAATATTTAATTCTGCTAAGGGAACTTAATGCAAAAAATATCAGCAGAGTTATTACAATATAACACAGAGCCTCAAAAGTTAACAAAGCTCCCACCGAGTTTAACCTTAATTGTAAAACATTTAATATAGAGGAAACATATGTAAACTTCTCCATCAAGCCCCTCAAAGGCTGAGAAGTCATTAACCTATATTAATTGTCCTGGGAGATCATTTATCCTCTCCCACCTCCTCATTCTTCTATAAATACTGTTGTAGGAGATGAGAACATGTTGGTTGTTGAATTTTGAAATATACTTGAGCTCAAAACTCCTACTTGTAAATAGTGTTCACTGGCTCTTGAAGCTCTATTTGTCATTAGGTTAGATAGGCTGAAAAGTGAAGATGATTGCTGAACTAAAACATTGGACCTGAAGACTGTAACTGGTTTGACATCAATAACAAGCTATTTCTTGGGATCCTAGTCTATATCACTGGTGAAGTGCCCCTTTCTTTGTTATTGTTTTTTTTTTTCTTTCTTTCTATGTATGTCATATTGTTCACTATTCTCTAATAAAGAACAACATTTATAGAGTTAGGATTTACTGTTTACCACTACCCTTCTCTGACTGATAAGCTTTGTCTCAATGTTTTCCTCTAAATTGTTTATTTAAGATTGATTCAATACAGTTTGAGCAGTTAGGAATGCTGGCGTTCCCTCGTCCTACTGTTTGCCTTAAACATTATTCTTGAATGTTATTTTCATTATTTTCTTATTAAAGTTAGACTAGAAAAGTGATGGTGTGCCCTGTTTTCTAGCTTTATTTCTCCAAAGGCAGATTCTGAAGGTTTCCCTTGGTGTTTGTTGAAAGAAAACCAGATTTAAAAGTACCTTATCTGATCTTAAGTTGCACTTTGTTTCTCTTACGTGTTTTCATACTTTCTGAAGGTAATTATGCGGATTACTGGATTGTTTGTCGATTAAGTTGCTTTAATACAAACTTTCCTAAGAAGTCTATGGTTAGCCCTATTCTTGGTTGGTTTTAAACAGTTACTTAAGAGGCTTTTCTTGTTTGGACTGAATATAAATCCTTGGTGAGATTATTATCAGTTTCCACCCCTCCAATACTTTATTTTTTCCATTCCATCATTTTAATCTCAATAATATTGTGATATTGATGACTTTCCCCTTGGATCACTCTTGATGTATTTTCTCAATTAAAGCCCTGTTATGACTCCATAGCCCAATGGACTAAAAACCAACGTTATATCTATCTTTTAGCCAAATTTGTTCTAGTTTCTTGCAACTTCTCACCTTTGAAAATTTTTACACTTCGAAATTTCCCCTCAAATAATAATCATGCTCAATCATCCAAAAACAAAACAAAACCCTCAGCCTTCATAACTAGCCTAATATCATTACCCAAAAATTCAAAGACAAATCCATCTTTGCACTTATTGGAGAGATCCCTCTCCGGATTCATGAGGGCTAGATCCTAGAATCCCAAAGTGGTTGAAATGATTTTGTTTCTGTGATTGGACTTTGCCAAACTTGCTAATTACAGATTCCTAACATTTTTGTTGATTCCGCTGGGAACTCGAAGTTGAATTTTCACCTTAGGTTCCCTTAAAAACTAAAAAAAACCTTGTGAGTAAAAAACAGCCTTTTCAAGCACTACCAAGGAATGGTAATCATGATAAAACTTGTTTAAATCAGTGACAAACTAGGAAAACCCTAGGATTCTCATAAGGCTTTATCTAACCTTAAAAAATCTACTAGCGTAGCCATGAGAGTAGACTATCTTTGTCTCATAACCGTAGCTAAGTTTTCAAACAGATTCAAGACATTCTTAGAAGCCACACAACTGAAAAATAACTCAAAAAAACCAAAAATATTTCAGATTGGTATCCAATAAACATGGTAGCGGACCATAAAACCTTTTACCTCCTTAGGAGATAAAAGCTTCCACTTGGCAACTCCACAATACTCAACAGACCTTAAGACTCCACTGGGAAGAACCCTTATCATTGTAATATCATCCAAACTCAGTTAGAGGACTGTAGGATGATATGTTTGTGTAAACATTTTAGTTGACCTTTTAAAGACTGTTATACCTATTTGAACTTCTCTTGTTTATTTGGGTCTGAAAAACACAACATAGTGGCTCCTAGAAAGATTCACACTAGAGCCTATCCTGACCCTGATCCACGTGAGACAGTGGATAACCCAGAAAGTATCCTTAGGAATTTTCCTAGGATTAAATTATCAACTATTTTTAGATCACCCTTGAGAGCTAATTCACTTCCCGAAAATCTTTCAGCTCTACAACAATCGCAAGTTGACTTAGTAAATCCATTTAGAACTAGGTTTCTTGATGATTTAGATCAGTTGGATTCTGAGTCTTCACTTTCATCTCTCGAAACAAGTGAACATCCTGGTAGCAAAGAAACAACACCTCCTGATTTAAATTTCCTTCACAAATTAGGTGTCTCTCATCCAAGATCAGCTCAGCAATCTACTCCTGGTCCATCCAATTTTACTTACCCTACATCCACTGTTCAAACCACTCCACTTCAGCCCACTTTTCCTTTTTTTAATCCACCTCTTGTGAATCCACCCCCACCACATATCATGGCAGTGTGGTATGCTCCCTTAGTCCTTCCTGTACCATTAGTCAATCTTCCACAGGACTATCAGTCCAAAATTCCATTATATGATGCTAGCAATACTACAACTGCATCACAACATGTGGATAAGATGAATGACTACTTTGACAGAAATGAAATTAATGATGATTATGTCAAGCTTAGATTATTTTCTTAGAGTCTAGGGGGAGAAGTAAGAAAATGGTTTAAAATCTTAACCCCCCATAGTATCAATGATCTCCAAGCCTTCCATTAGACATTCTTAAACAAATTGGAAGTAAATAAGAATCCTCTCCAAGTCCTTTCTGATTACAAGAACCTTCATAGGGACACTGGGGAAAGTGTGCAAGCTTATTGCACCATATTTAATAGTGTGTATAATGCCCTTTTCCTAGATATAAAACCTCCACAAGGCTCAACTTTAAACAAGTTTCCTGAAGGGTTCGACCTCGAGATGGCCTATCAGCTGAGAGAGAGAGATCCTACAACTCTTGAAGAGATGCAAAAAGGAGCTCTTGCTGTGGAAGTAAACTTAATAGAGAAGAGAGAAAGAATGAAAAATGAGAAGAGAGTGTCTTTTAGAGAGGAAAACACACCTTCTACTTCCAACTCAAAGATGGAGAGAATGATGGAGGAGATGATGAAAGAGATGAGCATAATTAAGAGAGCACAAGCAAGCCAAAACCAAAATTCTCCTCAAATTAGAAATCAGGACCAAAATCAGAATTTTAGAAGGAACCAACCTCCAAACAGACCAAGGGAAGATGATCAACAGATCACTCCTCCCTTTCATCAAAACTATGTAAGTGAGGTTGAGGAAACATATGAAATAACAAAGGAAGATGATATCAACACGATGGGGGTAGATAATGATGACTTTGAGATTCATTATGATAGAAAACAAGGTCTATACACAACTTATGATGACAAAATAAATGATGATGAAAATTATTATCAAGACATGGAAAATGTCATCATAGAATCTCAAAGAGAATATGACCTTAGAAGCAAAACCAGTCAACAAACTCCCAACACCAAAACCTCTGACAAAGCTTCACAAAACAGCATTGTAAACAAACCAAAAATTATAAAAAAAAAAGAGACAAGATAGTAGCTGGAAATTCTGATAAAGGTAAAGAGAAAGGCACTCAAAACGTTACAAAACAGAGTGCGGACCTTAGCGGTACTAACACTTCAGCTAGTACTACTGTGAAAACAATTTTGTGAAATGTAAGTAGAACAAATCAGCAAACCCATGTTGCTGACAGAATGACAATTAATAAGGCTAAGACCAGCGCTTTAAAGAGTCAAATTCCTTTCAACCTGGAGCAGGAAATTTCCAAAATTAAAATCTTTGTTCCCCTCACTGAGTTAGCTGCCCAAATTGTATATAGAACCCAAAGTTTGAAGGCTTTAAATATAGAGGAAAATGAGGATACTTTCAATCTAAATGATGACCAACCAGAGCTGATTTTTGGTCCTAAGATTGAAGGTAGATATGAAGAGGGACCTGTTCCTCCCTTTTATGTAAGTTTAAATGTTCATGACAAGATCTTGCACAATGCTATGCATGAATCAGGGGCCTCTCACAATTTAATGCCAAAAGCTGTGATGGAGAGCCAGGGTCTAGAAATCATCAGACCTTATAAAGATCTTTACTCCTTTGACTCAAGCAGAGTAAAATGTTTAGGATTAATCAAAGACCTCTGCATTAAATTAGCACAAATTCCAGCCAAATGCTTAGTCATGGATATTGTTGTGGCTGATGTGCCCCCAAAGTATGGAATGTTATTATGTAGGTCCTGGGGGGCTAAGTTACAAGGGACTATGCAGATGGACATGACCTATGCTACCATCCCTGTTTTCAATCAGACAAGAAGACTTTACAGGGAGTCCCATATGCAATACACAGTTACTAGTCAAGAAAAACCACAAAACTCTCCACTTTATTCTATAAACACATGCCTTGATTCAATTATATTTTTAATGATGAAATATTGGATGAAAAAGTAACTTTGAAAGATTTAATGGCCGATAGAGAGGAGGAGGTAAACAACACATAAATTTCTAAACAGTTTGCTGAACCGATAAACTTTATTGAAGAAAACGCAGGTCTTGAACTACAATTTATCATACGTCCATCATGTTTCAGCCTTGACGGTCAAGAAATAATTCCTTAGCTTAATGAGAAACCAGAGGAATTAAAACAAATTCAACTAAGTACTGATATTAAAAAAAAAACCAAAGGCACACTTGTTGAAGAGGATTGTGACCCAACTGTCGAACCTGAAACTAATCCTCTGTGGAGTATGAACTTCGACGGATCCTACACTAGGAACAATGCTTGTGCAGGGGTCTATATTTCGAACACTGAAAACAACCACTAAGAAAGCCTTTCCTGTAGATTAAACGTCCAGTGTTCGAATAACATAGTGGAATATGAATCCCTTCTCTTAGGCTTACGATTGTTGAAGAAGTTAGGAGCCAAAAGAATCAATGTATATGGGGATTCAGAGTTAGTCATTAGGCAAGTCAATGGGGAGTATAACGGAAATCATCCCAGGCTTAGGGCCTATCGAAACAATGTCGTGGATCTTTTAAAAACTTTCTAGGAATCCCAACTGATTTTTGTCCCAAGAAAAAGAAATATTGCGGCCCACAATTCAGCGTTTGCAGCTAGAACATGCTTAACGCCATATGAAACCAAAAACTGCACAAGTTAGATAAAATTCAGACCATCCGTTCCTGATAACGAAAAGTATTGGAAAGTATTCGATGGAGACAAACAAATAGAAGACTTCATGCAATTCAAAAATGAATTCGAACTATATAGTTTGGACTCATATTATGATTCAGACTATAGTGAAGAATATTTTGTTGGAAAAGAAGAACCGTCTCCTGAACTTGTCAATATTAATCTACTGACTGGCAAACTTGAAAATAAAACATAAATGACTACAGAATTAGAAACAGAGGAGTTAGAAACTCTGTAGTCTAAAGATCAGAGTTTTCCTAAGGGTCTGGCACCTTTAGAAGAGTTGTTTGATTTTAAAGAAGTGGCCAAAAATCCAAAACTGGAACCTGTAGAGACTGAAGTAGAAGAGTGCAATATAGGTAGTGAGAAAAAACTGAAAATGATTAAACTTTCTGAGACCTTACCATCTCAAATTAAACTCAAATACATATATTTGTTTAAGGAGTTTTATGATGTTTTTGCATGGAGTTACAAAGATCTTAAATCCTATGACACCGAAACAATACAACACAAAATCCCTCTCAAGGATAACCAGAAGCCATTCAAAGAGAAACTGCGTAGAATAAACCTTGTTCAGTTGCCTTTGGTTCAGAAGTAGATCATGAAAATGTATAAAGCTGGTATTATTGTCCCTATTAGATATTCTGAGTGGGTGTCTAATCTGGTGTCAGTTAGGAAGAAAACTAAAGAGATCAGGCTTTGTATAGACTTTAGATACTTAAACAAAGCTTCATTAAAAGACAACTACCCTTTACCTAAGATGGATCATATCTTGCAAAGGGTGGTAGGGTCTAGAAGAATTTCTTTGCTTGATGGCTACTTAGGGTACAATTAGATCTTAGTTCAACCTGATGATCAATTAAAGATAGCCTTTACTACACCATGGGGCACTTTCATGTATGTAAAAATTCCCTTTGGTCTAATGAATGCTGGAGAAACTTTTCAGAGAGCCATGGACATAGCATTCTTGGAAGAACTGGGCTACTTCATTATTATATACCTTGATGATGTCACGGTGTTTTAAAAAATAGATGAAGAACACTTAGCACATTTAAGAAATTTTTTCGAGAAATGCAGAAAGTTTGGAATATATTTAAACCCTAAAAAAACACTATTCGGTCTCCAAGAAGGTAAACTTCTTGGGCACATCATTTCAAAAGAGGGTATTAAGATAGATCCCAAAAGGATTGAGGCCATGTTGCAAATCTCTCATCCTCGAAACATCAAGGAGTTGCAATATTTCATTGGAAAGATTAAATTTTTGAGAAGGTTCATCCCCAACTTGGCTGAGCTTCTTAGAAATATCACAAACATGTTGAAGAAGGAGCAAGGGGTAAAATGGACTTTGGAAGAAAAGGAGTCCTTTGAACTCGTGAAACAAGCGTTAACCAAGACTCCGGTTATAATAAGTCCTGATTTTTCAAAATATTTTTATATTTTTTCATTTGCTTCAGAACATACCATAGTTGCTATCCTTTTACAGAAAAATCCACAAGGAGAAGAACAGCCTATTGCATTCTTTAGCAAGGCTTTGAGGGATGCCCCTTTAAAGTATAACATTATGGAAAAGCAAGCTTTTGCTTTGGTTAAGGCTTTGAAAGACTTTAGAGTATACATCCTTCACTCACACATCATTGCCTTTATCCCAAATTCAGTTGTGAAAGACATTCTAACACAGGACCTAGATGGTAAGAGAGGTAAGTGGATTGTTGTTATCCTTGAATATGATTTAGAGATAAAACCTAAACTTATCAAAGGCCAAGGTCTAGCTAGGTTGATGGCTGAAACCAATTTTGAAGTTCTTAATATTAATATGATTAATGCTTTAGATGAACACGAGGAAATATCATCTCCCATTGTTGAAGAACATTTTATGAATTCCTCTTGGTATACTGATACTCTGTATTTTTTGCTTAATTTGAATACACCTCCTGGTTTGACAAAAACAAAGGCAAGGTTTCTAAAGTTAAAAGCTGTAAACTATTGCATTGTAGATAAATGTCTTTATTGGAAAAATGCAAGTGGTATATTGCTTAAATGTTTGCCTAAGTATGATGCAGAGAAGGTTAAGTTCGAGTTCCATGAAGGGGAGTGTGGAGGCCACTTATATTGGAAGACAATAGCCAAAAAAAAATTGAGGGCTGGTTATTATTGGCCTACTCTTTTTCATGATGTGCACAAGATGATCATAGCCTGCCATACGTGCCAAATTTTCGAAGGCAAAAGGAAGCTACTACCCTTGCCTCCGCATCCAATCACTATTGAAGCCCCTTTTCAACAGTGGGGACTTGACTTCATAGGAGAAATCCATCCACCATCTTCTGCCCAACATAAATGGATTCTCATTGTCACAGACTACTTCACTAAGTGGATAGAAGCCATCCCTTGTAGGCAAGCTAATGATTCTGTTATTATAAAATTCATAGAGAATAATATTCTCTCTAGATTTGGTTGTCCTGCCAAGATCATCACTGATAATGCAGTAGCATTTGGATCAAAGAAGATGGTTGAATTCTATCATAGATATCAGATAACATTGGGGAATTCCACGGCCTATTACCCTCAAGGTAATGGACTTGCAGAATCCTCAAATAAGAGTTTAGTGAACATAATCAAGAAACTGTTGGAGGAAAACAAGAAGTCTTGGCACACCAAGCTTGTGCATGCACTTTGCGCTGACAGATTGATATCGAAGAAATCTATTGGAATGTCACCCTACCAACTTATGTATGGCACTGATGCAATATTTCTGACCAGCCTTGGTGTGCCAGTTATGAAGTTTCTTCAAGAGTTGCAAACTGAAGATAATGCCATAATCAGAATGATCAATCAAACGATTAATCTTCAGCAAACCAGAGAGGAGGTTTACAGCAAAGCATTACAAAAGTAGGACAACATTAAAAATCTTTTTGACAAAATAACAAAGGCCAGCAATTTCAAGGTTGGGGAAAAAGTTTTAAAGTGGGACTCAAGGAGGGAAGACAAGGGAAATCATGGAAAATTTGACAACTTATGGCTTGGCCCTTACCTCATTCATTCAACTGCTAGTAATAATTCGTTTTTCTTACAAGAGTTGAATGGAGCAGAGCTGTTTGGGGGTCTTGTCAATGGCAGGATGCTCAAGAATTACTTCTCTCGATCCATCTTATGTTCTGAAAGCCTTTTTATCCTTTTTCTCATTATAAATATTTCATCTACCATTGCATTCAAAGTTAAAAAAATTCAAAAATACAAAAACAATGAAAGAAAGAAAAGAGGGCAGATTGTGAAATAAAGAGAGGTATAGCCCCATACTAAAAAGAGAAACAAAGATTAGTTAGTCAAACAGCCTAATCTTGACTAATTATTTTTTAATTTACTGTTGATAGGATAGTGAATTCGATTTGCCAAACTGTTTAATCTTGGCTTATCAGTAGGTATATTAGGCTAGAAATTAAAGGTTTAAACATGCTCAAAATCTGAACCTAAGTTTCCAAATATAATGACTCAAATCTGGCTCAAATTCTGAGTTAAAACAGAGGTAAATCTGGTTCTAATCAGCTCAAAATCTGAACCAATCAATAAAAGAAGAAGAACTCAAAAAAGAGGCAAAAAACAGAGCTGTAAAAAAGAGAAGGCAGTTCTTTGAACTTTCAGATCTTTAGCCTTCCATTTTTTATTTAATTTTCTGCCAAATAAGATCTATGTGTAGCTTGTTTTTTATGCCATAGATCAGCATCAATTTGGACTATTCAATCCTGACTTGTATGCTTTTAAATTTCTGTTGTAGAATTTAGAGAATAAAAATTTGTTGGACTATTTAATCCCAATAGATGGTAGATTAGGTAGAGAAACATATGAACTCAACTATTTAATCTGAGTTCATGGAGAAATGAGAAGTAGAAATAGATTAGATTTTATGCTTTTAAAAGAATAAAATTTTTTGAAAAGAGTTTGCCAATCCAAGTGCACTCTAAAGAAGAAAAAATGTTAGCTTAGTAGGATTGTGTAGGTACAAGGCTTGTAGATGAAAGATCCATTGTTTTTATGGCTGCTAATATGTTTTCAGAGCAAGATCATCCTAGCAAAGGAAAACAGCCCAATGGATGAGGCACAGGTCAGCCTCTTAGAGACTGCAAGTCTGAAGTTCTTGATGCCTTCAAGAAGGCACCATCCCCAAGTGGAGCCACTGTTAGCCACCTATAAAGTTTGTTATAGCAAAAGGTGGCTAAAATTTTTTGGAGCCTTCAAGGAACAAATTTTATTGCTAAAAAGTGTTGGCTCTTGAAGACTCTTGAAGGCCTCATGCCTCTGTGAAAATCTTCACTGCTGTTCCCATTTTATACTCAGAAATTTTGCTGTTTCCATAAGGGAAAACACTGCTCCAAAGGCCATTTTCCCCCTCCTTCCACTTCCAAAACTAAGCTCATTTTTTACCCCTTTATTCCCCATAAAAATCCTTCATTTTCATATTTTTCCCCTTTCCCCCTCCATTAAAACCCCTTTGATAAGGTTTTAGACTCTTTCTTTGCCTTATTGAAACCCTCAAATCCTTTGAAAACCATTGAAAATCTATAAAAATATATATTTTTGTGTAAGGGTTTAAGCCCCCTTGGGCCAAAATCATAAACCACTTCCCCCACATGCCCACACCCTAGAACCAGGTGCTAAAACCCCCACGGTGCTTATCGCATTGCAAAAATCCAAATGCGCAAGTATTTTTGCCATTACAAAAACTCCGATGCGATTAAGCCTATGTTTTTAAACCCCGATCATATTATTTTTCCATATAATCCGTGGGCCCGCCTTCGGCGCTTAAAATATTGTAATAACCCATTCCTGATCACATTTTTTCTTTGTAAAGTCATAAAACCCACTTACCCCAATTTTTGGTCTAAATGTGTCGAGCGATGATTTTTAATGAAAAATGGGTTGATTGAAAGACTGCATCAAAACTTCTGATGCGATTAAGTCCCATATGTATAAACCCTGCCCCCACCGCTTTTCATTCCATATAGCCTATGCTCGGGACCAATATTTTCAATCCCGAGGCACCCATCGCATCAGAGTTTTCCTTTGGGTGCAATTTAATGTTTTTCCCCCACCTCCGATTGCGATGGCCCGATCGCGCAATCACATCAGCGTTCTCCGATCGCGCCAATTGCATCGGAAATTTCTATTGTGCCTTTACATTTCTCCACCTCCTATTGCCGTCCCTCCAATTCACTCCCCACTGTTGATCTGATCCTCAAATCAATGGCCAACGCTCAATCGCTCCGCCGCACTCCAAGTTTTTTGGCCCGTTGATGCCTCTGCCTCTGATTACACCTGGACCGTCCACGTGTCCAGATCGGACAGTCCAGGATGCTTTCCTGATTTTGGTTTAAAATCATGCGCTTCGCGTTCTAAATGTTTTTTCAGCCAATCTTAGCCATTGATATCTATAGATCAACGACTCTCGTCAGCCCTTCCTCCATCATTGTATTATTTCCATTAACCCCTGGATTTAATCCTAGCCACTCATCTTTTCAATCCAATGGCCATGCTCCTCCCCACAGCTTTCGAAGCAGTTAAACCTAATAACACAGGATTTTATTAATCTTTTGGTTTTTGCAGGTGTTTGGTGGTTTGTTCATTATATTCAAGAGAAGCTGAAGGCTGGGAATGACTGTTACACCATTTTTTGGTCATCTAACCTATTATCATTAGATGAACCCAAGTACACCATGTAAGACCAATTTTACCCTAAGTAAAATTTCTTTGACTATGTGAAATAACTTAGTAAAACACCTTTATTAAGTTGTTTATGGTCTGAACAAGAAACCCCAAAAGGAAATAATAAACAAATCTATATTTGTTTATATTTCCTGGTCATATTTAACCCAAAACAAGGAAATCAATTAAATAAATCCCTATTTATTTGATTATTTCCTAGGAATAAGTTATTTAAATCCTATTTAAATAATATTCCTAGTTAAATTTGACTAAATCATTTATAAATAATTAAATAAATCATTATTTATTTATTTATAAATGATTTAGTCAAACTTAACTAGGAATATTATTTAAATAAGGATTTAAATAACTTATTCCTAGGAAATAATCAAATAAATAAGGATTTATTTAATTGATTTCGTTGTTTTGGGTTAAATATGACCCTCGTGAAATATAAACAAATATAGATTTTATTATTTTCTTTTGGGGTTTCCTCGTTTAGACCATAAACAACTTAATAAAGGTGTTTTACTAAGTTATTTTCACATATAGGAAAGTACCCCAGCATAGGGTAAAAATTGGTCTTACATGGTGTACTTGGGTTCATCTAATGATAATAGGTTAGATGACCAAAAATGGTGTAAAAATGACGTATTCATGCCTTTGATTCATCAAAGGAGACCATTCGCGGGGTTCAAATTCCACGTATCATCAATGCTTCATGAGGCATTGATGCCATACGAGCCCTGCACGGCCTGCACATCAACAAGACATAGGGTTATTAAATCACAATTAAAAGAGTATCAATGTCGAAGACAGAACACAGCAAAACAGAAGGATTGGAGATAATTTTGAGATTACGGCTAAGAATGATTATCAAAATCCTAATCCCCAGAATTAAAACACAGTTAAAAGAAAATCATAAGTGTTTTATCAGACAGAAAGGCCTCCACCGCCACATCTGAGGCAAATTGATTCCTCTCAGCTACCACAAAGCCACCTGTGCCTCAAAGCATTCAAACATAGGCCAAAGTTATTGATCAAACGAAGATATTTGCCTCAGCACAGCCAAAGATTTAAATATGCTAAGGGAACTTAATGCGAAAAATATCAACAGAGTTATTACATCCTGAAACAGAGCCTAAAAGTCAATAAAAGCTCTGACCAAGCTTTAATCTTAATTGTAAAACATTTAATACAGACGACACATATGTAAACTTCTCCATCGAGCCCCTCAAAGGCCGAGAAGTCATTAACTTGTATTAATTGTCTTGGGAGATATTTTATCCTCTCCCACCTCCTCATTCTTCTATAAATACTGCTGCAGAAGATGAGACAATGTTGGTTGTTGAAATTTGAAATATACTTGAGCTTGAAACTCCTACTTGTAAATAGTGTTCACTGGCTCTAGAAGCTCTGCTTGTGATAGAATAGTTAGGCTAAAAAGTGAAGATGATTGCTGAACTGAAACATTGGACCTGAAGACTGTAACTGGTTTGACATCAATAACAAGCTGTTTCTTGGGATCCTAGTCTATATCACTGGTGAAGTGCCCCTTTCTTTGTTATTGTTTTTCCTTGTATCTATGTCATATTGTTCACTATTCTCTGATAAAGAACAACATTTATAGAGTTATGATTTACTGTTTACCAATACCCTTCTCTGACTGATAAGCTTTATCTCAATGTTTTCCTCTAAATTGTTTATTTAAGAATGATTCAATACAGTTTGAGCAGTTAGGAATGCTGGCGTTCCCTCATCCTACTGTTTGCCTTAAACATTATTCTTGAATGTTATTTTCATTATTTGCTTATTAAAGTTAGACTAGAAAAGTGATGGTGTGCCCTGTTTTCTAGCTTTATTTCTCCAAAGGCAGATTCTGAAGGTTTCCCTTGGTGTTGGTTGAAAGCAGACCAGGTTTAAAAGTACCTTATCTGATCTTAAGTTGCATTTTGTTTCTCTTATGTGTTTTCATACTTTTTGAAGGTAATTATGCGGATTACTGGATTGTTTTTCGATTAAGTTGCTTTAATACAAACTTGCCCAAGAAGTCTATGGTTAGCCCTATTCTTGGTTGGTTTTAAATAGTTACTTAAGAGGTTTTTCTTGTTTGGATTGACTATAAATCCTTGGTGAAATTATTATTAGTTTCCACCCCTCCAACACTTTATTGTTTCCATTCGATCATTTTAATCTCAATAATCTTGTGATATAGATGACTTGCCCCTTGGATCACTCTTGATGTTGTTGCTCAATTAAAGTCCTGTTATGACTCCATAGCCCAACGGACTAAAAACCAATGTTATATCTATCTTTTAGCCAAAGTTGTTCTAGTTGCTTGCAACTTCTCACCTTTGAAACTTTTTACACTTAGAACTTTCCCCTCAAATAATAATCATGCACAATCATCCAAAAACAAAACAATACCCTCGGCCTTCATAACTAGCCTAATATCATTACCCAAAACTTCAAAAACAAATCCATCTTTGCAGTTATTGGAGAGATCCCTCTCCGGATTCAGGAGGGCTAGATCCTAGAATCCCAAAGTGGTTGAAACGATGTTGTTTCTGTGATTGGACTTTTCCAATCTTGCTAATTATAGATTCCTAACACTCTCATCAAGATGGTTGTAATGCATCAATTAGAGCAAAGGGGTATTCCATGGGAGGTTTTCATTTCCCATGAGGTCTTCACAAACCCACAACCCCATCCTCAGTAAAATGTGCCCTCTGTCGGTTCACAAAGGTGGCTTGTTATAGGCAACCTCTAAGCTCCTCATTCATTTGTCAACCCAGGGAAAGTCTTCTTATTTCAAGAGTGTAGGCAAAATATATGCAAGTGAGATCGAATTATAGTTACTCTATATTGCTTATGAAAAGGATTATCTAATTCTCGAAGTTCAATAATCTCAAAGAGAAGTGAAATGGTATGATGCCGCTAACTACTCTGTCTAGCTTGGAAGGGGAGAAACCTAGGATTGAACAACATAATAATGAATTGAACATCAATCTAAATGAATTGAACAACATCTTGAATGAATTGAACAAAAATCAGTTATATAATTTTTGCAATGGAATTCTCTTCTGCAAACTAAATAATTGAAATATTTTTGCAATTAATCAACAATTGTACGCCTTATTGTACTGAGAGAATGATCTAATTCTTAGAAATAGATAAAATTTAACAACAATTACTCTAAGATTCGTAAAGTGAAATGAAAGCATCTAACGGTGAGGAAGCATTACTATAAACCAGAAAGCATGAATAGCAAAATATTCTGATGAAAAAGAAACTGTAACCTCATGCGTTTCTATTTTATCGAGTGGAAAGGTAATTCACAAACTGCATCAGATGACTAGACATCAATTCTGTAACTAACGCACAACATAGAAATTGGTGAGGAAACTCCCAGGGGCTAGGCCCAAACCACCAGAAGTTATAACTCAATGAAAAAATCAAAAGATGATTGTTAAAAACATCAAAATTATTTATTAAATTGAGGGATAATACAGGGATACAATTGAACAGTTTTGTCCTGATACATTGATTACAGAAGAAGAATCCTATCCCACTCCCCTATCCTTGGTCCTTTTAAAGGCGTTTCTACGTAGTGGGACAATATTTTCCAAACGACAACCTGTTGCTCATGGTTGTCGTTTTGGTTCTCAAGCTTGGATTTGTCTTTTTGCCTTCTTTCGATTTCTGGGAGTTACTGAGATTTCGCGAGTCTCTGTTTGTCAGTCGTATTTCGTTAATCATCGGTTTGGTTTCTCTTCTATCCTGTACACTGAGATATAATAAGTCAAATTCTTGTTATAAAACTTTCCTTTTGTCATTAGCCCAATTGTCTTGATTTTCATAAATCTTCTTTCTCTTTACTGTTAAGATGAGGAAGAATTCCTAAAAATGTATCATAATTCGAAGTAAACATAGGTTGAAAACATACCTTAATTTTGGCCCAACAAACTTCCCCACTTACCTATTTGCAGGTCCTTGTGCAAACAAATGGTTGAGATGCAACTGTGTTAAGGAGTAGGCAGGGTAGACTTCTTCTTTTTATGCTCTGAAACCTTGTTTCTTTCTAATTCTTGAAAAGGTAACATTTGTGTGTCCTTCTGGTAATTTGTAGTCATGATCATAGCCCTCATAGGGTACCAAATAAGAGGGAATCTATATCTGCATCCTAACCATGCAGGACCCATGCTGAAGTCTAGGTTACTATATGAGAGGAATCTGGAGGCAGTTGCTTTGAAGTTTCGGTAGTCAAATGGCTCCCTATTCTTTACATTGTTTGTGGAGGCCATCCATCTTTGTTTGGCTATTGCTAGGGCTGCTTCCTGAATGTATCCAAAATATTCCCGCCCATTTTCTATAATGTCTTAATGGATTGGTCCCAACTTGGTCCTTACACCCTTTCTTCGCATGAAATTATTGTGTTGAATGAATAGCTGCAGGAATTTGGTGGGCTCTCCTCTGACCCACAGCTCTAGGCCATGTTCTCTCTCTTGGAAGATGTTATTGGATTTGGCCCACCTAATTTGGTTCTTAGCGAATGAGAGGAAGGCCTGAAACTGAATATCTCCTAAAAAGGGACTAGGGTTGATGTCCCTGTCCCCTTCTACAAAGAATTTGTGCATGTAAAGTTCACATAAAAGGCATTGGACCTATTCATATTGATCATTGCAGTAGTGGACAAATTTTTCTATGGTTTTGTAAGTTGTGGGCTTCCCTGCCCTAAAGGCCTTGATTTTCAACAACAAATATCATTCTGTTAAGAATAGGGAATAGTTGGTGGCTGGTGCCCTGCATGATAGTGCATCAGAATACAGAGAAAAAATCGTCATGATTTTTGTTTCTTGGATTGATCCACCTAGTCTTGTGCCCTTTTTACCTTTGCCTGCTTCTCTCTGAGCTAGGAAAATGTTTCATCTTTTGTGGTGGAAATGTTTGTGAATTTATTTAGTAGTGCCTGATATTCTTGTGCTGGTTCTACTTCCTTTTTGCACTGTGCCAACTCATGTTGTGTTCGAATTAATTCGTTATACTATTTTTGCTTGACAACTCTTTCAACTAGAGGGGCACAGGCAGGGGTTTCCTCTGTTTGGGTTCCCTTTTCGTTGGTGAATTCTTACCTAGTTCGGTCATAGGGTTCAAGAGTGTCCACCATGTCTATCTGTACCTCGATGTCAATAGTGCTTGCCAAGTCAGCCTGTATTCCAGCCTCAGAAGTATCTGCTAGGTCCGTCTGCATTCCAACCTCATCAGTATTTTCTAGGTCCATTTGCATTCCATCCTTTGCAGTATCTAACAAATTTGTGATCAATTATGTTTTAGTTTCAGCCATGGTCAATTCATTCTTAGGCTTTCAGGCCTTATTTACCTCCTTCAATTGTTTTCTTAAATGTTTCGCCATTTTCCTCAATATTTTGTAGGTCCTGCTCAATTTCTTAATCTTCTTTTCAGCTTAATTCTCTCTTGACCTGATCTCAGCAGGGGGTGGAGGAGAAACATACTCATTTTAAGGAATGGTGCTGCCAACCTCGAGATTGCCTGTGATAGTGTTTTCTACCTGTGCCTCAGATTTTACCTCTATATGAGGGTCCTGGATGGGAGAGACAATGTTACCTTCAGGTTTCAACGGAAATGTTTCTATGCTTGTGTTTTTCTCCAAAGGGATAGTGTCTCCTGACTGATTTTATGATTTCACTCTTCCTTATGCCTTCTCTTCACTATTTACCTCATCATTCTCAAGAGGGGACAGAGCCCCAAAGGACTCTGATTCCTCTTGGTGAGGTAGTACCTCGGTGTGGCGAGAACTGCTGGCAGTGGCAGATTTATCTAAAGGTTATTCTTGCTCCTCGACTTCTGATAAGATTCTAGATTCATGGCCTACCCTCATTTGCTCCAGGACTCGAGCCATCTCTTCCTCATACTCTTGTAGGGGTGCATTTTGAGGGCTTGAGGGTAGTGAGCGGGATGCCCCTACCTCCTCTATGAATTATGAGGTTCCTTGAAATATTTTTGACCTCTTTTGCCTTCTTGGTTCTAAAGTTGAGGTACGGGTCCTTTTCCTTCTAGGTATGTTCATCCTAGGGAGGTCAATTTCGATTTCGCCAGGGTTTTCCCCAGGTACCTGAGTGATAGGGTTAACAAAGTTGCCCCAAGCTATCTTCTGCTTGTCCAATTCATGTATGGTGATTATTTTGATTATACCGTGGTGACTGAAAACTTCTTGAGGGTTTTTAGATCTTCTTATTTGAACAACAATGTCATGCAATATAGAATTTAAGAAAGCAGACAAGTTAACTGAAATCTTTTGTTTAAGCACATCTAATAGTTTAAGTTGACAAGGTTTTACCATGTCTGGGCATTCATTGCATGTAATGAATCTTTTGATGAATGTTGTTAGTTCCTGCCATGGTTAATGTAGAGAGGTGGGGTTAATCCCTTTTCCTTTTCGCTCTAATGGCTCTTTTGGATCTTGATATGCCACAACTGCCTCTCATAAGAGAAGACATTTCTCTGTCAATCTCTCTCCTTCCGCTGGTATTCCGGAGACTTCAACAATAATTTCTTCTGTGACTAGTATAACTCTTCCCCTAAGCCTGGTCTGTCCCTCTTGTAGGTTTTGCAGAAACTCAATTGCTATTTCTGTATCAAATCCTTGCAATTGGTGTAAATATGCCAGCCAACCAACTTGTTGGAGGATAGCGCTCACTGCATATGAAATTGGGAAGTTTGAAGGTTCATTCCAGAGAGAATTTCCTCCCATGGCTGGTATGCTTTCCTGAACTATTTTCTCCTTCTGATTGTATTCTCTTTATGCTTTTTTGTTTCGAATGAATACTGTATGCATGAGAAAGGGATATTGTAGCCTTCTGCAAGTAAATTCATACTTAAATTGTGATTCTCCTTTGGTCTTGTCAGCATATCCAACAGGATTTGCGTAGGAAATTCGCATGCCTACTTATTTATGACTAATGACACCCGCTCGATTGAAGTAAGGGTGCCCACGTCCTCAAGTAAAAGAGGGGTTTAGCCAATCTTGAATGCGAATTGGGGGAATGTAATAATTCGATAATCATAGCCTGTATGTGAGAGAGGATTCCATGGCTTTCAAGTTTCAGGGGGTGAGGAGTAATTGGGTAATGATGAGCATACGTAGTGTAAAGGTCAGATTTGGATGTTTTGTCATAAGTGCATCGAGTGCAGAAGTGACCGAAGATGGGGAGAAAACATTATAACTATTATTATGATATGATGTCCTCCTTTAATGATAAAGTGTGACGGAAGCAATATTGGGATAGGTAATGATTGGTGCTGTCATCCTAAGTGTTAAGTCCCTATATTAATAGTGTATCCCCTTAGTATGTTAGTGTAGCCCTCTTTAGTCATATATTTAATTCCTTTAACCCCCATTTTGTTATTATTGTGCCCTTAAATTATTATTGTTAGGCTCGCTTAGGATTAATATCAGGCCCACTAGGATTACATTATGGCCCCATGGACTCCTATATATAGAAAGGAGGTTTTGTAAATTGTATCATCCAAGAATTGTGCATTTATGTAATGTATTGGAGGTTGCCCCCTCGAAGTGGCTTATTTCTAAGGCGTTGATATCTCTTTTCTTCTATTTTTGAAGCTGGTTACACAACATTTGGAATCAGAGCTTTGGATTCTAGGGTTTCGCTGCTCCAAACAGGTCATCGTGGAATTTTCGCTATAAAGTTTTTTCTACGAAGGTTCAGAATCTGAAATTCATATGGTGAGAATCTAAAATCCTGAGGAAAATTTTCAAACAATTTCAGAGCTTGGTTCGCAATATTTTTGGAAATATGATCTGTTGAAGGTAGTGATTTTTCAGGCTTCTGAATTTCATCTCAAAGAGGTGATCCTGGGAAAAGTTCAATAACTCTCTTTCTGGGGATTGGATTGGAGTGACGTAAAAAGTGGTCACAATCACATGGACTGTAGTTTCTTGGCTATCAATTTCAGAGAAAAAGGGCAAAAAAGTGACACGTGGCAAGTCGTACAAGTTCACTCTACTGAACTAGTCCAGAATTAGGTTATTGTGGGAGATTGGACACAAATTTGTCTTGGAGAATCCAAATCAGGTTAGACCTGTGGCATTAAAAATATAATTCAAAGCACTAATTCATTTATTAAATTCAAATATTGAAGTGCTGCAATGACATAGATAATCCAATTTCAATATCGAGCTCCTCAAAAGCAAGAAAAAGGTGTGTATTTTTTTTTTCCGAATTGCATAAGTCTTGTTTGAAGAATCAAGTTGAATTGATTCCAAGGGCATATTGGAGAATTTTTGTTAGTAATGGGTTCTATTATGCCTCCAAAAAATAATTCCATACCCATTAAGCCCTCAGAAAGCTATACTATGACGCATGAGGAGGAAGAATTGCAATATGAGATATCAAAATTACGGTACCAAATGCAACAAATTTTGATCTTACGAAGAGCAACCGAAGATGAAATAGATGGTTTAAAAGTAGAGATGGAGGCTAATTTGGATGGTTTGAAGGATCAAATAATAGCTAATATGGATGATAAATTAGTGGAAGATCACAGTGAGCATCAACAACAAGTTCTCGAACTCTCAAAGGATAACCCAACTTTGGTGCAGAATCTAATGAAACAACAGGAAGATCAACATCATATCGAAAGAAGTTATGAAGCAGTGATAGAAACAAGAACTCAAAAAGTACGATCAATTTCAGAGTATCTCAACAAGTGGAAGAACTTTCCTATAGAATATTTCACATGGGAGGATGAGAATTTTATACAGAAGCATCAAGAAATAATCCCACTTTATACACTTGTTGAAGGAGAGGGGCATGTTAAGTCCCTATATTAATAGTGTAGCCCCTTAGTATGTTAGTGTAGCCCCCCTTATTGTTATTATTGTACCGTTGTAACCCCCATTTTGTTATTATTGTGCCCTTAAATTATTATTGTTAGGTCGGCTAGGATTACATTGTGGCCCACTAGGATTACATTATGGCCCCATGGACTCCTATATAGAAAGGAGGTTTTGTAAATTGTATCATCCAAGAATTGTGCATTTATGTAATGTATTGGAGGTTTCCCCCTCGAAGTGGCTTATTTCTAAGGCGTTGATATCTCTTTTCTTCTATTTTTGAAGCTGGTTACACAACACTAAGGTTCAAATATGTAAGCATATCTGCCTTATAGGTACTTATGTGGTAGATTAGAATTCTCACTCATTCAAGCAGTGGCTTATGGAGGAAGAAAGAAAAAAATGGAAGATAAGGTATATGTAAGAGTGATTGGATATTTTTGAGACATACTCTCGTACCATAAGCAAAGCCACCGATTCTAGTAGGCGTTCATAACCTCGATAGGGTTGCTATTTTAACCCGAAAAATGAGCCAGGATCCTTATGTAAAAGTATTTATTCTACTATTTTTTTGGAGAGATCACCATGCTGGTATGATAGCTAGATAACCATAGTGCCATTCACCAGAGTTGTAGAAAAGTTATCAGGCCGGCTCGTGATGAGACCTCCTGTCCTTTAAGCAGTTGAGAAGGTCATTACCCTGATGTGGTGGCCATTTTCAGCATGTCACTTGCTAAGATATAATGAACATGATAGGCTGGTTCGTAATGAGACCCCCTATCCTCTCTTAAAAATTTGCATGTAAGCATAGTACTTCTTTTTGAAACATAAGCATTTTGATTTATAAGGAGGTCACTGTGCTGGTGTGATGGCCAGATAGTCATAGTGCCATTCACTAGGATTGTAACAGAGTGATCAGGCCAGCTCGTGATGAGACCTCCTGTCCTTCAAGTAGATGAGAAGGTCATTACCCCGGTGTGATGGCCATTGTGGGCATGTCACTTATTAAACCCTTATGATCATTGTAGGTTGGCTCGTGATGAGACCCCCTATCCTCTCTTAAGAATTTGTATGAAAAATAATAGTTATTCTTTATACATGAAGGGAGGCTCTTTAAATCCTTAAAAGTTAGGGATGGTGAGAGAAGTACAAAGAATACCAATACAATTAATATTCCTTATTCCTGTTTCTTCATATTGGAGTGAAATACTACTCGAAAGTGTAGAAATATATACCATCATAAGATCATGTATTGTATGATAACATAATTGAGCTGAGAATGACTTAGCCTTTCATTTCATATATGTACAATGTCAACTTCTATTTTAGAGATTATAGTGTCAAAGAATCATCATATTATTTCTTTCCTCCTTTCTTCCACTGCCACTTCCTCCTCAGAGATGCCTTTCATAGCTAGGGTGTGGATCGAGGGGGAAATATCGACAAAGGAAGGAATAAAACGCAAAAATAAGGCTATTCATTCAAAATGAACAACAGGAAAAACCAAAAATGGCTATTCAAAGAATTTGAAAAACAAGAAAAAACACAAAAATCACGGTTGTTAAATCCGATTGAACAGTAGTTGTTCAATTGGATTGAACAATAGTCATTCAAAGAATTTGAACAACAAGAAAAAACACAAAAATCACGGTTGTTCAATCAGATTGAACAACAACTGTTCAATTGGATTGAAAAACAACCGTTCAGAGGATTTGAATAGCAAAAAGGAGAAAAATGGAAAAAAAGCATGGATGTTCAATCCGATTGAACAACAGCTGTTCAATTGGATTGAACAGCAGTCGTTCAAAGGATTTGAGCAGAAAAAAGGAAGAAATAAAAAAATCACGACTGTTCAATCCGATTGAACAAAAGCTATTCAATTTAATTGAACAATAGCCATTCATAGGATTTGAACAAAAAAAAGGAGAAAAACGCAAAAAAAAGCATGACTTTTCAATCCGATTGAAGAACAACTATTCAATTGGATTGAACATCAGCCATTCAAAGGATTTGAACATCAAAAAGGAGAAGAAAGAAAAAAGCACGGTTGTTCAATACGATTGAACAACATATGTTCAATTGGATTGAACAGTGGTCGTTCACAGGATTTGAACAACAAAAAGGAAGAAGCACAAAAAGCACGGTTGTTCAATCTGATTGAACAACATCTGTTCAATTGGATTGAATAGCAGTCGTTCAAATGATTTGAACAGAAAAAGGAAACAAATGAAATAGGACAATACAAATAATACACCTTCGAGCATGAGGAATGTACAAAAAAATAAGACTGAGAATTGTAAATTTTATACATTATTTACAAATGACGGTAGAAAAATCTCATACACTTGAGGTTGTGGGGTTATCACCCCCTGTTGTCACAACTTGGATGATGGGATCGTCTCATACCTATTGGAAAAATTATTCATTCGTGAGAGGTTTTCAATATAGGCACACCTTGTGCCCATTCAATCGAAATGTAGAACCAGACCCATCTATGGTGGTCAAGGTGTGTGTGCCATTGTTGTGTACTTCTTGAATTTCGTATGGACTGAGCCACCTTGTTTGTAATTTCCCCGTAAAATCTTGGAATATGGAGTCATAGAGGAGTTCCCAATCTCCTTTTTGAAATATATTTTTCTTGATAAGATTGTCATGCCACTTAGCTCGTTGTTGTTGGATGATCGTTGTGCACTACAAAGCTAGTAGTCACATTTCATCTAGCTCATTTATTTGTTGGAGTCTTTTAACCTAGGCTTATGTTAAATCCAACCGTACCTCCTGGGTTGTCCTTGTTGGGTTTGTGTTATATTATTTCCACGACTAGTCACACGCGGGGGAGGGGAGGTAACAGGGGGGCGATAGCCCCTCGTTTATGTTGCACTAGGTGCAACGTATAGTGGGGTCACAGGGGGGGTGGTAGCCCCCCCTGTTGGGGTCTAGGGCAGCACCCCGGGAATTTTTTTTTGGTCCTTATTTTCCAGTGGGCAGACCCACCCATGGTTTTGTGCATGGGTTTGCACATGGTTTTGGGGCATGATGGTTTTTGGCCCCTGGTATTTTATAGATCCGGTCAAGGGAACTATGGTTATGTTCTAATGCAGGGTGAATGGATTGGGGTTTATGTATGCTTCATCATATATATGTGTGTGTGTGTGTTGCAACACTAAAAGGTATATAATGAAAAATCAAGCTAGTCGTCTCGATTTGGGATCCAAGGGAAAATCTCTATGTTTATCTTTTTTATGTTTTATGCTCTCGCTATTTTTTATTTTTTGTTTTAAAGATTCATTCATAGAAAATTTATGTACATAGTTAAAACCTACAGTCCCTAGAGTCTTGATTTCAAACTCAATAGGGAAAATAGGCTCTCTCTTGAATACTAGATGATATGGCGAATATCCAGTGGTGTTTCTCTAGGTTGTGCGATAAGCCCATAAGGCTTTTGGAAATCTAGTGGCCCAGTCCCAACGATGTGTTGATACTGTTTTGGTAAGAATTTCCTCCAGAACTTTGTTGGTGCTTTCGACCTGCCTGTTTTCCCGCCGGTGGTAAGGAGACGTAACTCTATGGATGATATGGTGATTTTTTAGGGTGGTTGTAATTTTATTACCCACGAACTATGCCCCCTCATTGGTTATCACTTCTCGTGGCAAACCATATTACACGAACAACTCAGAAAGGAAATTAGTCACAGATTCTTCAATGGCTCTTGATAAGGCCACTGCTTCTACCCATTTTGTTACATAATCTATGGCAACCAATATGTAGATTTTTTGGTTTCATGGTGTGTTGAATGGTCCAACGAAGTCTAGTGCCCATCGTTTGAACGGTTCTATCACCAATTGTGGTTGCAGTGGAATTTTGTCTGCTTGGCCTAAGCGACCCATTCTTTGGCAGCTATTGCAGGCTTGGACATACTTTTTTGTGTCTTTGAAAATAATAGGCCAATAATAGCCTAATTGTAACACTTTGTGCCCCGTTATGTGATCTGCGAAATGGCCACTACAAGGTTCATCATGATAGGCCCATAGGATGTCATAGATCTTGTCCTCCCTGATGCATCTACGTATGTGCATGTGGGCCCCTGTTTGGAAGAGGTATCCACTGATCCAGGAGAACCTTGCGATGCGTTGAACAATCAGTTTCTGTTCTCTTGATGGTAAATGTATGGGCAGCTTTCCCACTGCCAAGTAATTTTCCACATCTGCATACCATAGCATTCTTACCGTTACTGCAAACAGATGTTCATCAGGAAACTGATCATCGACTACTAGCGTGTCGTCTGTCTTTGGAACCCTAGACAAGAAGTCTGTGACAACATTTTCCTTTCCTAGACGGTCTTTTATAGTTATATTGAATTCCTGCAATAGCAGCAACCAACGAGTTATTCTCCCATTCGTAATTGGTTTATTGGCTAAGTATCTAATGGCAAAGTGATTAGTATATAGGAGTACTTGATATCGAGTTATATAATGTCTAAATTTATTAATAGAATAAATGACAGCCAGGAACTCCTTTTCGGTCACTGTATAATTTAATTCAATAGGAGTGAGGTTTTGCTGATATAATAAATAGCATAGGGTTTTTTGACTTCCTCTTGGCCAAGAACTGCCCCTATTGTTGTGTCAGATGCATCTGAAGAGATGTGAAAAGGCAGCTTCCAGTTAGGCTCTCGCAGAATTGGTGTTGTCGAGACTAGTTTTTTTAAATCTGCAAAAGCGGTGTCATATTTATCAGTCCAGCGGAACTCAACATTTCCAGTTAATGCATACAAAGGTGCAACTATTTGTGAGAAATTATTTATAAATCTGCAATAATATCCTACATATCTGAAAAAACTACGTACCTCCGTCTGTGTATAAGGTGTGGCTCATAGAAGTATTACCTCTATTTTTGTTGGATCTACCTATATTCCAGCTGCACATAAGTAGTGACCTAGGATTACTCCCTCGGTCATCATCATGTGGCATTTTTCATTTCTTAAACATAACCTAGTGCAATACATCGCTCCAACACTCTTTCTAGCATTTCTAATTCTTGATCAAAGTCCTCACCATATGGGGTGAAGTCATCCATATAGATTTCAAGTCCCTCATTTATTAAGTAAAAAACAATGTTGATTATGGCTCTTTGAAATGTTGCTAAGGCATTATATAGCCCAAATGGTAAAAATATGTAAGAAAAATTACCCCATGGGCAGGTAAAGGTTGTCTTATCCTGGCCTTCGGGGGCTATCTGGATTTGATTGTAGCCACTAAACCCGTCAAGAAAGGAAAATAATCGTTTTTCTTCCAGCGTATAAAGGACCTAATCAATAAAAGGGAGGGGGAAGTGTATTTCTGTGTTTCTTTATTCAGTTCTCTGTAATCCACACAGATTTTCCATTTCCCATTCTTTTTAGGGATGACTACCAAAGGGAGGCCCATTTTCTGTCTAAAATAGGATAAATGAAATTCACATCCAACGGTTTTTGCAGCTCGTCTTTTACAATATCTTTTAAGTGCAGGTTTAGCCTTTGCTGAGGTTTTCTAATGGGTCTGATTTCCTTATCAGTATAGATGTAATGGTTGCATAGCTGAGGATATAAAACCTTCATGTCTAGGTAGTCCCAAGAAAATGCCGCTTGATACTTCTGTAGAACTTTTATGAGCCTTTTCTTTTGGTCACTATCCAAATTTCCATTGATATTCAAGATCTTTCCTGGCTCAATCTCAATGGGTATGTTGTTACGCACAGTGGTTGTGGGACTAGATCAATCCTCAAAGTCTGTCAAAGGGTCCTCTTGAACTTCATCTTCAAGGAATGTTTTCAACATTTGGAATTTTAAATTTCCAGATGTGGGTGGTTGACTCATAAAATTATTGATTACATCGTCTTCAGTTTGATCCTTAAATTCAAGAGCTTCCACTAATGTCAGGGGTGGAAATTTTTTTTTATCCCAATATATATATGGATGCTTGTGAATCTTTACCTGTGGGTAAGCTTGGTTTGGCAGGGGGATAAATAATGATATTTTTTATGGAATATCCTCTAGTGATGGTCATGCTGCCTGTTCAGCAGCATATATAAGCATTGGCTATCGCCAACCAAGGTTGCCCAAGAATCAATGGGTGCCCGTCCATCCTGTTCTTTGGATTAATAACTAAGAAATTAGCTGGGTATTCCCATGAGTCCACAGCGACGAGGATGTATTGTACTGTTCCTTCTGGTTTGATAAAAGACCTGTCAGCAAGCTCCAACAATGTAGTCGTGGGTTCTAAAGCTGATATGCCAAGTTTTTCATAGGTTCTTGTAGTTAGGATGTTAATGGCCACCCTTAAGTCGACCAATGTGTTTGGAAAGGAGTGGTCAGAGATTTTCATAGTTACTATGGGATTTCCTAGGTCTTCATATTTCACGGGTGGTTCCTTTCCCAATAATAAGTCAGATATCGCCCCTACTACATGAACGGTGGGCACAACCTTTGTATTTTTTACTTGCTTCTTCCCACACAATTCTTTAATTTTTTTTACGTAGATGAGAATGTCTTGTATGGCCCGAAGAAGAGGAATTTTGATACAAAGGTTTCTTAGCTCCCCCAAGATGTCAAAATCTGGAGAGACTACAGGTCTATGCTGAGTTAATATTTCAGGGAATGGAGGTTGAGACACCCTAAGCTCTTCATGCCTTCCTTGGTCAACTGTTTCCTTTTCTTGTCCTACCTCTGTTTCTGTTACTTTTTCTTGGCTAAGTTCCGTTGAAGTTCCATGTTTGGATTGAGGTGAGCTCGTGACTTCTTCTGGTGAGATAATACGTCCTGATTTCAGCCTTAATTCATTGCACTGCTTCTGCTTAGTGTCAGGGTTTGGATCTTCTATAATATGAATTAGATGAACCGGTTTGTTATTGGGATTAGGATTGGGTTGAGCTAGTAATTGAGGATGTATGATAGGCTGAGGGTTGTGTTGGACTGGATATGGAGCTGGAAGTGTAGGTTGATTCTAGACCCCTGCTCCCATTGGTAGGTTGGTCATTCCCAGGGGTTGCTACCAATTCTGAAGCCAACTAGTGGTTTGAGAAGGGGATGCTAGCCAATGGGCTTGATATGGAGCGTTTTGCCAATAAGGAGGAGAACAAGGAAAGCTTGGCCAATTATTCCCTGGTGAGGGTTGTGTTTTCTAGGGTGGTATTGGAAAAAGGGTTTTGATTATGCCAATCTGCTATAGTGTTTTGCTGGTTAAACTGCAGAGAAGAAAAGAACTAAGGTAGGTCTTGAGGTATACCTGGTCTTGCTTGCCATTTTCGACACTGATTCATTAGGTAGATTAGCTCCGTCTCTTCCTCTGCTTCCTTGTAAACTGCTTTCAGCCCCGGGAGTGAAGGTCAATGGTCCATGGTATGGTCCATAGTGCAGATGGCACATGTATGAACCTTGTCTAAAGGGAATTCCCTTTGGTTGTGCTTCTTCCAACAGCGTGGGAAAAATAAGGCCAAGTTCTGCTCTGCTATAGCTTGCTTCTGCTTGGATTTTAAGACATCAAGCTGTGTTGTCAAAGTACCCAAAATTTCAGTTTTAAAATTTTCCAAGAGATTACCAAAATCCTCTCTAGTTACGTTGCCACCAGACTGCTTAAGGTCTTTTTTTATTGAGTCCCGTTCACTTGTATTATTACACGTACTACCTCGAGAGCACCTAATACACAAGGAAATAATCTCATCATATTATTCCTGGGAAATTTCACCTTTTCCCATTATGTTAAGTGTTTCAACCCACTCTTATTTCATTCCCTTAATCATTATAGCTTTTAAGATTTCTTTGGATAGTGTAGTATATTGAGACCTTTGTAAATTGTGTTGAAAATGCAGCAAGATGATGGAGCTTAGTGAAATGAAGTCGCCTTCACTAAGTGGGCCCGCAGGCAAATTCTGGCGCAAAGTATATTTTTAGACTATGTCTATTTTTAGACATATGGAGCATGGTCCAGGAGTTGCAGTATGTTATTCTTGGAGTATTGGTCATGTTGGTAAAAATATATGGACCTCTATTTTTAGACATTTAGGTCGAAGTCTATTTTTAGACTGCCTTCCTAAAAATAGGGAAGTCAAATATTATTTACCCTTAATAATATTTGGACTCTAAACTTCAGTTTACTCTCTTGGAGCACTTCAGTTCGAGCCTTTGAAGTGGCTCATGCATCTGACAGAGGAATTACGCTATTCCCAAGGGTTTGATGGCATCATGCATGGTTGACTTCAGTTAGGACTTCAGTGGCAGAAGTTTGGTGGAGTTAATGAGACAACTAGTGGAGTTGTGTTCGGTTTAATTTAGTTGAACTGGTTGAGATTAGTTTAACTAGCTAATCAACTATTTATGAGTGGAGTGAATTAAATATTATTTAATTCATTAATTAGTAACTCATTATTCAACTCAAGAACACATCAGTTCACTACAGTGCATGGACAGTTCAGTGGAGACCAGTGAAAGAGGTAGATGAAAGGGTGGAGTTAGTTATCAGTGGCGACATTAGTTTTGCATGAGATTTGCACCACACTTGGAGGAATTGCCCATGATGATTGCGCTGTCAAGCCAAGGAGATTCGAACCTTGGATCTATATATAGATAGGCCATGATTGCGCAATAGAGGCAAGGCAATTAGTGGTGAGTTTTGAACCAGTAACCTGTTCAAAACCAAGCTAGTTTGTGTGTAACTTTATGAGAAAGTACTGAGTACTTGTGAGGAGTATTGTAATGAGTTTGTTACATGATTTCTCCATTATATTATACACAATAGCTGCGGGGTTTTCAGCTATAAGCTTTCCCCATACATACTATGTTAATGTGTATGATGAATTGATGTGCTATCGCTTGTTTTATTTCCGCATGTGTGATGATCTGAGTGGAAGAGATTATGTGTTGCATATAAATTCGAATTGTATGTGATCAGGATAGTCTCGGTGGATAATTAATCATTATTTAGCAAATTTATACATGGTATCAGAGCTATTGAAGCAGAGATTGATCATCACAGTGATTACAAACTTATTTCGGTAGACAGAGTCTGCATGCGGGCCAGGTAGCCTCTAGATCCATCCTTTCTTTGAAAGGTGATATATCCAGTAAACGCCCCTTGCAGTCAATCTCTGTGCTAGAAATAATTTGTTCTCACAGATCTAGAGCGGTTGAGCTTTGAGGTGGAATTCGAATTTTGCAGCAGTTTTGTTTTCTTGGTGCCGGTGTTGAAAATTTCTTTCAACGGTTTGCGACTCGAATATGCTCTTGAAGGCAGTTCGAATTATGTTGCATGGAAGGATCGCATGGAGGCAGTATTAGAAGATAATGATCTAAAGGAGTTTGTAGATACGGATGTCCAAAAGCCCACTGATCCTGCTGAAGTCGATGCATGGCAAAAGAAGATGACGAAATGTCGAAGGATCCTGTTGGAGGGCGTCAAGGATCATATTGTATCTAGCCTGCATGGAAAGGTTTCTCCATTTTTAATGTGGAAAGCTTTGACGGATCTATTCCAGAGTAAGAGCGACCAAAGGAATCTGGCGCTCAAAGATAAGCTCAGGAACATCAAGATGGAGAAAGGCGACAATATCGCCAAATACCTCACGAAGTTCACTCAATGCAGAGATGAGATGGGAAGTGTGGGGGTGACTGTCGAAGATGAGGACATGGTCGACCTGGCTCTCCTTGGTCTTCCGAAGGCTTGGCACTCATATCAAGATAGTGTCAATGGTCGGGAGAAGCTGCCGGGATGGGAGCGCTTTTGGGCGGATCTCATGCAGGAGGAGATAAGGAGGACTACTCGAGATGGATCTTCATCAAAGGGAGCTGATGAAGAAAACTGCGCTTTGGTGGCCAAAGCAAAGAAGGGGAAGGGTAAGAAAACCTCTCATTCTGGTGCAAAGGGTAAGAAGCAGATATGGCGAAAGTGAAGTGTTTTCACTGCCATGATCACGGACATTATGCTACCAATTGTCCAAAGAAGAAGAAGAACAAGCAAGCGGGAAGATCTGCAGATGGAGAAGCTTTGGCTTCACAGTTCGAGCTTGACTTTTCACCGATCGCATGCTTGGTTTCAAGTGTGATGGAATCGGTGTGGTTCTTGGACAGCGGTGCGTCATTTCATATGACGGGAGATCGGGATTTGTTCTCAGATCTGGAGGACAAAGATTTGGGTGTGCACATCGAGATGGGCGATGATGGTAGATACAGTGCGACTGGTATCGGTACCATATCCTTTCAGAAGGAGTCTGGTAAACCCTTTGTATTGAAGGATGTCATGCATGTACCTGGATTGAAGAAGAACCTGATTTCAGTAGCGATGTTGGAGGATAAGGGGTATGATGTGGTCTTCAGCGAAGGAAAAGCCTTCCTACGCAGTAAGACTACTGGAGAGACCCGGAAGATAGGGGTTCGAACCAAGAACCTTTATCAGTTGCAGGTAGATGGCTGCGCAGCTATGGCATGCAAAGCGGGAGAAGTGGTGAGCCGAGATGATAAGGGCGAACTGTGGCATAGGAGATTGGGCCACCTTCACCATGGAGCTTTGAAGATTCTGCAGCAGATTTCTACTGGGTTTCCTAAGGGCACTCTTGCGCAGTCAGATCAGTGCAAGGGGTGTACTTTAGGGAAGTATGTGAAAGCCACCTTTCACGAGAAGGATAGTCGCGCCACGACGATCCTTGAGAGAGTTCACACAGATGTGTGTGGTCCTTTCTCAGTTGCTTCGACAGCAAAGCACATGTATTATGTGATCTTTGTTGATGATTTCTCTCGAAAGTGCTAGATCTTCTTCATGCAGAAGAAGAGCGATACATTCGCGAAGTTCTGTGAGTTTAAAGCACTGGTCGAGAAGGAGTCGGGGAAGAAGGTGATTGCTCTAAGGAGTGATAACGGTGGTGAATTCATCTTGGCTAAATTCAAGGAGTTCTGCAGTGCAGAAGGGATTCAGAGAGAGCTCATCGCACCCCATAACCCACAGCAGAACGGGGTGGCTGAGCGGAAGAACAGAACGATCGTGGGTGCTGCATGGGCGATGTTGCATGATCAGGGCCTACCCCTTCACTTGTGGGCTGAGGCATGCAATACAGCAGTGTATGTGCAGAACTATTGTCCTCACAAGGTTCTTGGCATGAGTACACCGGAGGAGGCTTATTCTGGCAAGAGGCCTGATATTTCCCATTTGCGGATTTTTGGTTCTCCTGTCTACATGCATGTGACGAAGGATGCGAGAAGGAAGTTGGATCCAACTGCTGAGGTTGGAATATTTGTGGGGTACACTGATACACCTCACAACTATCGGGTGTATGTGCCAGACAGTCGCAAGACTGTTGTGCGACGGGATATAAAATTTCAGGAGGAGAAAGCCATGCAGTGTTCGCTTGAGAGGGATCTACACTTGCATGCAGATGAGGAGCTATTAGTTCCTAAGGAGGAGCTTCCGGATGTGGATCAGCCACAAGAGGAAGTTCAGGAGGTGGAAGAAACCACCCATGCAGCGCCAACCATCAGAGGGCGCATGCGCACTACAGAAGCTGAGCGACTGGCTCGGGATGAAGAGAAGGTTGTAGGACCACCTACAGCACAGCGCAGACAGAGACAGTCACCGGATCGGTACACTGGATACATGGCTCTTATGAGTCAATGTGTTGTGACAGAGCCATCCTCTTTTGAGGAAGCTGTGGAGGAACCCGCATGGGTTGATGCCATGATCGAAGAATATGATTCGATCATCAGGAACAGTGCATGGGAGATTGCCCCAAGACCGGTTGGGAAATCAGTTGTAGGTTCGCGATGGATCTACAAGGTGAAGCAGGCGGCTGACGGGAGTGTGGAGAAGTACAAGGCGAGATTTGTCGCCCGTGGCTTCTCACAGATCGAGGGGATTGACTATGAGGAGACTTTTGCACCTGTCGCAAGCTACTCTTCCATACGGACGATCCTTGCTCTCTCAGCGCAGATGGGGTGGCACATTCATCAGATGGATGTGAAGACTGCGTTCCTCAATGGAGTTATTGAGGAGGAGGTTTACATAGAGCAGCCTGAAGGTTTCGAGATCTTCAGCAGTGAGTCGCATGTGTGCCGACTCAAGAGAGCACTGTACGGGCTGAAGCAAGCACCTCGTGCTTGGTACACTCGGATAGACGGCTACTTCACCGGGCTTGGATTCTCCAAGAGTGAGGCGGATCCAAACCTGTACCAGATTGTGGTGGAGGGGAAGCTGTTGATCATCGTACTGTATGTAGATGATCTGATTTTGACTGGCGACGAGCAGTTGATACTTTCATGCAAGGAGGATCTTGCACGAGAGTTTGAGATGAAGGACCTGGGTATCCTTCATTATTTCCTGGGATTGGAGATTTGGCAGCGCAGTGGAGGACTGTTTGTTTCTCAGGGCAAGTATGCCCGGGAGATTCTTGAGAGGTTCAACATGCAAGGCTGCAAGCCTGTTGACACTCCTCTTCCTGGTGGTTGGAGGAAGGAGGATGCTACTTCAGCGGAGGTAGTGGATGCCACTGTCTATCGACAGTTGGTGGGGTCGCTTATGTATCTGTTCAATACACGACCCGATATATGCTATGCAGTTAACCAGCTTTCGCAAGCTATGGTTAAGCCTACCAAGCTCTTTTGGAAGGCAGGAAAGCATGTATTGCACTATATTAGTGGCACATCGGGATATGGTCTATGGTACAGACAGGAGGATGGAGCGAAGCTTTCTGGCTTCACTGATGCAGATTGGGCAAGGAGCCCAATGGACCGGAAGAGCACATCCGAAGGAGTTTTCAGCATTGGGTCGACAGTAGTTTCCTGGTACAGCAGGAAGCAGAGATCCGTGGCACTCAGTTTAGCAGAGGCCGAGTACATGGCATCTATCTTGGCTGCATGCGAGGCTATTTGGATGAGGAAGATCCTCGCAGGATTGTTCAGGTTGCATTTGGAGCCTACAATGATTTACTGTGATAACCAAAGTTGCATTAAACTCTCAGCTAATCTAGTATTTCATGATAGGTCCAAACACATCGACATCAGGTACCATCATATCAGAGATTGTGTTCAGCGGAGAATCATGATGCTTTCATATGTTCCCACGGAGGATCAGGATGTCGACATCCTGACAAAGGCGCTCACCAGAGCAAGTTCGAATTCCACAGAGGCAGGATAGGGGTTGCAGATAATCCATATCTTGCTGAGAGGGAGTGTTGAAAATGCAGCAAGATGATGGAGCTTAGTGAAATGAAGTCGCCTTCACTAAGTGGGCCCGCAGGCAAATTCTGGCGCAAAATCTATTTTTAGACATATGGAGCATGGTCCGGGGATTGCAGTATGAGATTCTTGGAGCATTGTTCATGTTGGTAAAAATAGATGGGACTCTATTTTTTGGACCTATAGGTCGAAGTCTATTTTTAGACTGCCTCTCCTTAAAATAGGGAAGTCAAATATTATTTACCCTTAATAATATTTGGACTCTAAACTTCAGCTTACTCTCTTGGAGCACTTCAGTTCGAGCCTTGGAAGTGGCTCATGCATCTGGAAGAGGAATTATGCTATTCCTAGGGTTTGGTGAGCTCATGCATGGTTGACTTCAGTTAGGACTTCAGTGGCAGAAGTTTGGTGGAGTTAATGAGACAGCTAGTGGAGTTGTGTTCGGTTTAACTTAGTTGAACTGGTTGAGATTAGTTTAACTAGATAATCAACTAGTTATGAGTGGAGTGAATTAAATATTATTTAATTCATTAATTAGTAACTCATTATTCAACTCAAGAACACATCAGTTCACTACAATGCATGATCAGTTCAGTGGAGACCAGTGAAAGAGGTAGATGAAAGGGTGGAGTTAGCTATCAGTGGCGACATCAGTTGTGCATGAGATTTTCACCACACTTGGAGGAATTTCCCATGATGATTGCGCTGTCAAGCCAAGGAGATTCAAACCTTGGATCTCTATATAGACAGGCCATGATTGCACAATAGAGGCAAGGCAATTAGTGGTGAGTTTTGAACCAGTAACCTGTTCAAAACCAAGCTAGTTTGTGTGTAACTTTATGAGAAAGTACTGAGTACTTGTGAGGAGTATTGTACTGAGTTTGTTACATGATTTTTCCATTATAATATACACAATAGCTGCGGGGTTTTCAGCTATAAGATTTCCCCATACATACTTTGTTAATGTGTATGATGAATTTATGTGTTATCGCTTGTTTTATTTCCGCATGTTTGATGATCTGAGTGGAAGAGATTATGCGTTGCATATGAATTCGAATTGATATGTGATCAGGATAGTCTCGGTGGATAATTAATCATTATTCAGCAAATTTCTACAAATTGTACTGAAATATTTCTACGTATTCTTCTAACATTTCATTTTCCCTTGTAGAAATATTGAAGATTTCATTTTTTAGTTCTCGAGTCTGGAAATAGTCTTGATATTTATTAAGAAAGATGTTCTTCATTTGGTCCCAGTTGTTGATGGTTCCCCCACCTAGTCCCATGAACCAACGTAATATTGTTCCCTTGAAAGTAGAAGGAAATAGTTTCAGTTTCTGAGGGTCGGTGGTGTAGTCATACCCCCTACATAGGACATCAAATTCAAACAAGAATGCATTAGGATCTTCCATGGTCAACCCATGGATGGTGGGGATGTTTTGTAAGGGAATGGCTTTCATATGGGCATTTGCAGCATGATCAACAATGGGGTACTTCAGTGTTGATGTCTGCCTTTGATTTTGGTTTTGATTGTTTTCCATTTGAGTAAATATGTGTCAGTAATCTTCAGGAATTTCTTGTTTTGGAGGAGTAATCCTGGGGGGAGGTGAGTGCGGAGGAAACTTTACAACGCTTCCCTGGTCTGGGATACTAAGTATTTCTCTCTCGATCACTCCTTTAGAGGATTTAGGCTCTGAAGCTTCTATTTGTATTGCACCACTAGTATCTCCTTCCCCTTCCTGTAAGTTACAAGAACATCCCTCTCTTAAAGGTTTAGTACATATATGATTGGAAATCTGAAGGCCTAGTTCAAATCCTTCTGTCTTACTGTGAATCTCGACGTGAGCTGCAGACAGTGACACTGCTGCCTTGTAGAAATTTATTAATACTGATGTATTACCAGATCCTCCTGATATAACAATATTTATCTTCTTTCTAAATACAAAATCCTTCCACTGTTAAACTTGCGGAAATTTAAAACTCAATTGCAAACACATGTGAATAAATTCAGTCGCACATAACACAGTTGTTTAACAGAAAGCTTAAAGCTAAGAACCCCAACTATCATATATTATGTATATCAATGGATCATGTAATAATCTCATACAAAGCTTAGTACATCGAGCTCTCAATACAATGTAAATTCATTACACACTGTCATGTAGAAATTTGCATCTCCATGCACCAATTTCTTGCCTCCTGACAGCCTGCCTCCACTACACAATCTCTACTAAAGAAGACCCCTGAATGAATTTGAATTGGCCTAGCCTTGACTGTGAAATACTCATTGGCATCTCCAATGTATGTTAGATGCATTGAAAGCATCACTACAGTCACAACGAATATTCCATCTCACCCTTTCACCTATCTCTCCACTGGGTCTCCACTGGAATTGACATGCACTGTAGTCAACTGTTGTTTCTATTTAGTTGCTAGGGAGTTATTAGTTGTGAATTAATTAACTAATTAATTCACTTAACACTCACTAGTGTATCTTTTAGTTAGACTTGATACAACTAGCTCAACTGAGTTTAACTCTAACTGAGTTAAACTAAATAAAAACTCCATAAACTACTCTTCCAACTCTGTCATAACTTTTCCACTTCAGTTCTAACTGAGTCCTCCATGCATGAGCCACCAATAACCCTAGGAATTGTGTAATTCCTTCAACCCATTGATTTTCCAAATATTTTCACTAAAATAAAGTGCTCCAAGAGAAAAAGTTGATGTTTCTTGTCGGATTATTATTAAAAGCTAATAATAATCAACATGCATCTATTTTTAGATCAACGATCTATAAATAGATTTCGCCCAATATTCTAAAAATAAAATTTCGTCTATTTTCCACATTTGACCAACCATCTAAAATAGCATCCTGCAACTTATAGAATATGCTCACCATGTCTAAAAATAGACATACACCTAAAAATAGCCTGCGGGGCCCACTTAGTGAAGGTGCTTACTTTTCACTAAGGTCATCATCTTGTTGAATCTCAACATGCCTAAGGGAGAGTAGTAGGACTTTGAGTGGGAATGATTCTGGGTCCTACAGATGCTTGGGATTTGACTTTCTTAATGATTTCATCTATATACGTTGTTATTCCAAGGATCACTGGTCCCTTGGATTTTTGGGATTTCTGCGGATGATTTCGATTTGTTTCTATCTTTTTCTTCCTAGTCATAAAACAAGAGTACCTATTCTACACAATTTGCTGAGAAGCGGGCTAGGGAGAAAGAATTTTTCTTGCCGGTACATAGGTTCTTACCTCTCGTTTTTAATACCCAATTCTTCATAGCAATGGAGAAATATAGATAAAGGATATCACTCTTAACACTCTCCCCGACAACGACGCCAAAAATTTTGGTTCACAAAGGTGGATTATTAAAGGAAACCTCTAAGCTCCTCATTCATTTTTCAACCTAGGGTAAGTGATCTGAATGGAAAATGGCATCCACCCATGCTATTCATTTAACCATGTTATCCATCCACCCATGGAATTTACCCATGGTATTGTAAATGTCATCAACCCATGGTATTCATCCACCCATTGTATTTATTCGCCCATGGTATTGTATGTGACATCTATCCATGATATTCATCCACCCATGGTATGTACCCACCCATGGTATTCATCCACACATGGAATTTACCCATGGTATTGTAAGTGGTATCTACACATGGTATTAACCCATGGTATTATAAGTGGTATCAGATTCAGGTTACGAATCCATGGGAATGAGGGTTTGAAGCATATTTCAGTTTCAATTTTTGGCAGCAATCTTCAGCAAACTCCATGAATTTCTTGGGCAGCGAGTTTGAAGATCATATTTGATAATTTTACAAAATCAAAGTCTAGATCTATATTTCATGCAAAAAAATACCCAAATTCAAAAAAACAATTGGCCAAATTGGAGTTCGGATGAGGGAGATATTGCTGATTCTAAATCAACATTGTTATAGAAAATGTTTTGATGACAATTCGTGGGTGGAAAATCTCCTGTCATTTTTTGTAGTTTTTAGTGCCCAATTTTAGAGAAATGGCTATAGATCTAAGCTATTCTTGAAAAATCACCCAAGTTCAAAAAAAAAATCGGTCGAATCAGAGTCCAGATGTGGGAGTTATCGTTGATTTAAAATCAACTATTTTTTTCAGAAATTTTGTGACGGCGAGATAGTTCCAGCGCAAATCTAAGCATCTAGAGTCTCCAGATAGTGGTTTCAAACACATAAGAAGATGCAGAATAATCATTCCATTTCCAAAAATAGGTTATAATAAATATTCCAAGTTATATTGACCGAGTTATGGTCATTTTAAATTTGGAGAAGCATTCGGAGCAAGTTCCCTTTGGAGACGTGCCCTCCCACCCCGCCTTAGTAGGCACCTACTTCACATTCATCAGTTTCAGCATAGAAGCATTCGGCTTGGGTTATTTGGAGACGTGCCCTCCCACCCCAAGCTATGTAGGCACCTGTTACTTCATTAACAATCAGCATCACGGTTATGGGTCAACTGCACCAAATCCTTCTCATCGAAGTCCATTTGCTAGGCCGCACACTGTTAGTAACACAGTTGGTCGCAAGAATTACAGGGTATCTCTATCCCCAGATCTTCGTTTTTCATGGTTTTGGTTCATCCACAAACCCACACTTTATCGAAGTCCATTTTCTAGGCCGCACACTGTCAATATCACAGTTGGTCACAAGCATTACAGGGTATCTCTATCCTCGGATCCTTGTTCATCACGATTATGGGCTAACTACACAAAAGCCTTCTCTTTAGTGGCTCTTCATATTCAACAAAGGCTTCTAAGGAGGGAACTTCATGCAATGGGGACCATTGTTTCTTAAGGAGGGAGGAATGATCAAAATGGAAAATGACATCCACCCATGGTATTCATCTACCCATGTTATCCATCCACCCATGAAATTTACCCATGGTATTGTAAATGTCATCAACCCATGGCGTTCATCCACCCATTGTATTTATTCGCCCATGGTATTGTAAGTGACATCTATCCATGATATTCATCCACACATGGAATTTACCCATGGTATTGTAAGTGGTATCTACCCATGGTATTGACCCATGGTATTGTATGTGGTATCAACCCATGGTATTGACCCATGGTATCCACCTATGGTATCTACGCATGGTATTGTAACTCAAACAATGCTATAAATAACAAGCCTTAGTTCGTAAAAGGACAGATTGTCCACCACAATGTAGCTTCTACAGTATTCTATGTTTTAATAAAACAAGTTTCTTTGTGGCTTTATTTGCTTTGTGTTCTTTTTTTTTTTTCTGGCATTCTAATTTTTGCAGATCCACCCATGGTATTCATCCTCACATTGAATTTACCCATGGTATTGTAAGTGGTATCTACCCATGGTATTGACCCATGGTATCCACCTATGGTATCTACGCATGGTATTGTAACTCAAAAAAGGCTATAAATAAAAAGCCTTAGTTTATAAAAGGACAAATTTTCCACCACAATGTAGCTTCTACAGTTATTCTATGTTTTAATAAAACAATTTTATTTGTGTTTTTATTTTCTTTGTGTTCTCTTTTTTTTTTTTTCTTTTTTTTTTTTTTCTGGCATTCTAATTTTGCAGATCTTGTCAGATCCATTTCAATTTTCTTTGATCTTGGGGGCCTCCCCCCAAGATCTGGATCAGCCAGTCTTCTTATTTCAAGAGTGTGGGCACAATATATGCAAGTGAGATCGAACGATAGTTACTCTATATTTCTTATGAAAAGGATTATCTAATTCTCGAATTTCAATCATCTCAAAGAGAAGTGAAATGGTATAATGACGCTAAATACTCTGTCTAGCTCGAAAGGGGAGAAACCTAGGATTGGACATCATAATAATGAATTGAACAACAATCTGAATGAATTTAACAACAACCTGAATGAATTGAACAACAATCACCTATATAATTTTTGCAATGGAATTCTCTTCTGCAAACTAACTAATTGACATCTTTCTGCAATTAATCAACAATTGGATTCCTTATTGTACTGAGAGAATGATCTAATTATTAGAAATATATAACATTGAACAGAAATTACTCTAAGATTCATAAAGAGAAATGAAAGCATCTAACAACGATAAAGCATTACTATAAACCAGAAAGCATGAATACCAAACTATTCTGATGAAAAATAAACTGTAACCTCATGCATTTCTATTTTATCGAGTGGAAAGGTAATTCACAAACTACATCAAATAACTGGACATCAATTCTGTAACTAGCGCATGGCATGGAAATTGGCAAGGAAACTCCCAAGGGCTGGGCCCAAACCACCATAAGTTCTAACGTAATGAAAAACTCAAAAGATAATTGTTCAAAACATCAAAATTATCTATTAAATTTAGGGATAGTACAGGGATACAATTGAACAGCTCTGTCCTGATACGTTGATTACATAAGAAGAATCATATCCCACTCCCCTATCCTTGGTCCTTTTAAAGGCATTTTTATGTAGTGGGATGGTATTTTCCAAAAATAGCTCACTGCTTGTGGCTGTCGTTTGCGTTCTCGAGCTTGGATTTGTATTTCTGCCTTCTGTCGATTTCTGGGAGTTACTGTGATTCCGCGAGTCTCTGTTTGTCAGTTGTCTTTCATTAATAATAAATTCAGTTGCTCTGCTATCCCGTACACAAAGATATAATAAGTCAAATTCTTGTTATAAAACGTTCCTTTTGTCGTTAGCCCAATTGTCCTGATTTTCATAAATCTTCTTTCTCTTTATTGTTAATATGAGGAAGAATTCCTAAAAATGTATCATAATTCGAAGTAACCATAGGGTGAAAACATACCTTAATTCCAACCCAACACCCTCCTCATCTCATCCTCCTATCCTAACTGTTCGGTAACTGGTGGGATCGATTCTTGCGGTGAAAGAAGATGGCGAGCAGCGGGAAGATAGATATCGAGAAATTTAATGGTCAGAGTTTTGAGTTATGTAAGCTCAAGATGGAGGATCTGCTAGTGGATAAAGATCAGTGGATTGCAATAGATCCAGGTACTAAACCAACGGAAATGTCAGATGAAGACTGGAAGAAACTGGATTGGAAGGCTAAGAGCACAATACAGTTGTGTGTCTCAGATTTAGTATTTTTGAATGTATCTGGGGAAGCTACAGTGAAGACCTTGTGGAACAAGCTAGGGACTTTGTACCAATCTAAGTCTCTAGTGAATAAGTTGTTCCTGTGGAAAAAGCTGTATAACCTGAGGATGAAGGATGGAGACTTGGTGACAGAGCATCTGAACGCCTTCAATACTGTGGTAAGTTAGTTGTCATCTGTTGATATTAAAATCTCAGATGAAGATAAGTGCATCAGTTTGTTGTTTTCTATACCAGATTCATGGGACAGTCTAGTTATTGCAATAGGTAGCAATAAAACTACCTTTAATTTTGATGACATTGTCTCAGCCTTGCTGTCAGAGGAAATGAAACGGAGAAATATGGAGGGTCAGAATGGAGATTTCTTATCTGTATGAGGAAGGTCCCATAACAGAAACAAGAATAAGGTTTCGAGTGGGAGATCTAAATCTAGAGGGAGATATAAATATCCTGGAAAATTTGTAAAGGTGTGCTGGAAATGTGGAAAGGAAGGGCACTACAAAAAGGACTGCAGATCTAAAGCTCCTGAGAAAGGAAAGGGATCTGATGATGCTCCTTCTGCAGAGGCAAAAACCACCTCGGATGAAGGTGGGGATGTGTATTTTTCTTCTTCTTCAAATACACATGTAGATCATGAGTCATGGTTGATTGACTCAGGTGTATCCTTTCACTTCACTCCCCATAGGGAGTGGTTCTGCGAGTATGAGAAATATGATGGTGGTGATGTCTTCCTAGGGGATGATAGGAAGGCCAGAATCATCGGACGTGGAAAGTTCAAGCTGAAGCTGCAAGGTGGGAGGATTAGAACACTTCCTGGTGTTCTGAATATTCCTGCATTGGCCAGAAATCTGATTTCTGTAAGCAAGATGGATGATGCAGGTGTAAAAACAGTGTTCGAGAAAGATGCCTGCAAGATGGTTCGGGGAGCACTGGTATTAATGCGGGGAGTTCGGACTGGAACTCTGTACAAGCTACAAGGTAGTACTGTTATTGATGGGTGTAACAGTTCTGTGGTTCCTGAAAGTGGGATGGAAAGCCTAGCTGTCTCTGGAGAAAAGACCATGCTATGGCATCAAAGGCTTGGACATATTGGAGAGAAGGGCCTTCGGATACTGCATAGAAATGGTATGGTAGAAGGTATGTCTAATTGCTCTCCGGATTTCGATTTCTGTGAACATTGTGTATATGGGAAGCAGAATCGGGTGAGTTTTCCTTCTGGTGCTAAGAGGGCGAACAAGATATTAAAACTTGTGCACAGTGATGTGTTTGGACCTGTGTCAGTTCCATCACTGGGAAAGTCTGTGTACTGTGTTTCATTCATAGATGACTTCTCAAGGAATACATGGATATATTTCTTAAGGAATAAATATGAAGTCTTTGACAAATTTAAAGAATTTAAGGCTCTGGTGGAAAACCAGACAGAGAAGAAGATAAAGGCGCTGAGGACAGATAATGGTGGGGAGTTCTGCAAGAAGGAATTTGAAGAGTTCTGTAAGAAGTGTGGTATAGCACGGAAGAAGACTACTCCATACACACCTCAGCAAAATGGAGTTGCAGAAAGAATGAATAGAACACTGATGGAAAAGGCAAGAAGCATGCTCAGTGGTACCGGGTTAGGACAAGAATTCTTGGCAAAGGCAGTGGAGACTGCATGTTACTTAGTTAACAGATCACCTTCATCAGCGTTGGAGGATAAGACCCCACATGAGGTATGGACTGGTAAGAAACCCTCTCTTTCACATCTAAGGGTATTTGGATGTGATGCATATGTACATGTTCCAAAGGGGAAAAGGACCAAGTTGGATAATAAATCTGAAAGGTGCATCTTTATTGGGTATAAGGATGGTTTAAAAGGTTACAAGCTTTGGAACCCGGAAACAAGGAAGGTTGTGTACAACCGAGATGTGGTGTTTAGAGAGGTGAAAGATGTTTTTAAACATGAAATCATACCAAAGGAACCTGAGAAGATAGAGTTTGAGCTAAAGGAGGATGAACCAGACTCTACAACAGAAGAAGACTCAGAAGATGAAGAGCCACAAACTCCAGCTTTGAGAAGATCAGTTCGGGAAAGAAGGCAACCAGAAAGGTATAGTCCATCTACTTTCTGTTTAGGTTTTGCCTTAACTATAACCGATGATGAACCCAGAACTTTCAGGGAGGCAGTAGATTCAGAGGATGGAAAACTCTGGAAGGAGGCCATGGTTGATGAAATGGCATCCTTGCACAAAAATGATGCATGGGATCTGGTGGAGTTGCCGGCTGGAAGGAATCCCATTGGGAGCAAATGGGTGTTTAAGAAGAAGATGAATGTAGAAGGCAAGGTGGAGAAATACAAAGCTCGGTTGGTAGCAAAAGGTTATTCCCAGGTGCCGGGAATTGATTTTGGTGATATTTTTTCTCCTGTTGCCAAGGTTACTTCTATTAGATTACTTTTATCTGTTGCTGCTGCATTTGATTTTGAGATAGAACAGATGGATGTGAATACAACATTTCTTCACGGGGATCTAGAAGAGGAGATCTACATGAAGCAACCTGAAGGCTTTATGGTGAAGGGTAAGAAAGAACTGGTATGCAGGTTGAAGAAGTCTCTGTATGGGTTAAAACAGTCACCAAGGATGTGGTATCAGAAATTTGCTACCTATATACGGGGACTTGGCTTCACCAGAAGCAAGGAGGATCACTGTGTTTATTTCAAATTAATTGGTGACCGTGTTATTTATTTGGTCTTGTATGTGGATGATATGTTGTTGATTGGAAATGACAAAGAAATTATCCAAGATTTGAAGACCCAACTGTTCTCCAAATTCGACATGAAGGATCTTGGTGCTGCAAACTATATTTGGGCATGGAAATTAAGAGAGATCGGGCAAAGAGGAAGCTCTGGTTAAACCAGAGGAAGTATGTCGAGACTATATTGCAGAGGTTCAATATGCAGGATAGTAAACCGATGAATGTTCCTATTCCTGTAGGTGTAAAGCTGTCTGCTGAACAGTGTCCCAAGACACAAGAAGAAGAGGAGTATATGTCCCGTGTTCCATATGCAAGTGCAGTGGGTAGCTCGATGTATGCAATGGTCTGTATTAGACCAGACATTGCACATGCAGTGGGAGTATTGAGCAGGTTTATGTCAAACCCAGGGAAGGAGCATTGGACAACAGTGAAGCGGGTTTTCAGATATTTACGTGGCACTAGTGATTATGGCTTGTGCTACCAGGGAAGACCAAGATTGGAAAGAATGTTGGACATTCATGGTTTTTTTGATGCAGACTGGGCTGGAGATCTGGACCAAAGAAGATCTACAAGTGGGTATGTGTTTAGCCTATTTGGAGGCGCAGTCAGTTGGATGAGTAAAAGACAGTCTGTAGTGGCTCTTTCAACTACAGAGGCGGAATACATAGCAGCCACTCATGCAAGCAAGGAAGAAATTTGGTTGCAGAGATTGTGTTCAAATATGGGGTTGGTACAGCAAGCTATAAGGATAGACTGTGATAGCCAAAGTGCAATTTTCTTGGCTAAGAACCCTGCTTATCATTCAAAGACAAAGCACATTGATGTTCAATATCACTTTGTTAGAGATATGGTTGAAGCTAAAAGGGTGTTTCTGGTAAAGGTGGACACTTTGAAGAATGTTGCAGATGCATTGACGAAGTCTGTGAGCACTCAGAAGTTCTCTTGGTGTAGAGAAACAATGGGTGTTGAAGAATTGGGAAAATGACTAAGCTCTCTTGTGGCCCCCCGTGGAAAGAAAACAACAAGTGGGAGAATGTTGGGTATGTGTTATATTCTTTCCACGATTAGCCCCACACGCTGGATGTTGCGTCGGGCGTAGCTGGGGGGTCACGAGGGGCGAAGCAGTCCCCACCGTTGGGGTCCGGGGCAGCGCCCCGGCCAAAATTTGTTTTTTGTGCGGACGCACTCATAGGTGGATCCGCCCATGGTTTTTTGCATGGTTTTGCACATGGTTTTGGGGTTCGATGGTTTTCGGCCCCTGGTATTTTTGTAGATCCGGTCAAGGGAACTACGGTTATGTTCTAATCCAGGGTTAATGGATTGGGGTTTATGTATGCTCCGGCATGTATATATATGTGTTGTAACACTAAAAGGAATATAATGAAAAATCAAGCCGGTCGTCCCGATTTGGGATCCAGGGGAAAATCTCTGTGTTTATCTGTTTTATGTTTTATGCTCTTGCTATTGTTTATTTTCTGTTATAAGAATCGTGTGTAGATATTTCTGTTCAGGGTTAAAACCTACATTTGGTATCGAAGCTGTTTCGGCTTCAAGGGGACGCCTTTGTTGTTGAGGGTTTTTTGCTCGGGCCTGTGGTAGACCCTGTGCAGTGGGAGATCTGCGGGATCGATTCTTGCGGTGAAAGAATATGGCGAGCAGCGGGAAGATAGAGATCGAGAAATTTAATGGTTAGAGTTTTGAGTTATGGAAGCTCAAGATGGAGGATCTGCTGGTGGATAAAGATCAGTGGATCGCGGTAGATCCAGGTACTAAACCAACGGCAATGTCAGATGAAGACTGGAAGAAACTGGATCGGAAGGCTAAGATCACAATACGGTTGTGTGTCTCAGATTCAGTATTGTTGAATGTATCTGGGGAAGCTACGGCGAAGACCTTGTGGGAAAAACTTGGGACTTTGTACCAATCTAAGTCTTTGGTGAATAAGTTGTTCCTGCGGAAAAAGCTGTATAACCTGAGGATGAAGGATGGAGACTCGGTGACAGAGCATCTGAACGCCTTCAATACTGTGGTAAGTCAGCTGTCGTCTGTTGATATTAAAATCTCAGATGAAGATAAGTGCACCAGTTTGTTGTGCTCTCTACCAGACTCGTGGGACAGTCTGGTTATTGCAATAGGTAGCAATACAACTACCTTGAATTTTGATGACATTGTCTCAGCCTTGCTGTCGGAGGAAATGAGACGGAGAAATATGGAGGGCCAGAATGGAGATGCCTTATCTGTACGAGGAAGGTCACAAAACAAAAAAAAGAATAAGGTTTCGAGTGGGAGATCCAAATCTAGAGGGAGATCTAAATCTCCTGGAAAGTTTGTAAAGGTATGCTGGAAATGCGGAAAGGAAGGGCACTACAAAAAGGACTATAGATCTAAAGCTCCTGAGAAAGGAAAGGGATCTGATGATGCTCCTTCTGCAGAGGCAAAAACCACCTCAGATGAAGGTGGGGATGTGTATTTGGCTTCTTCTTCAAATACACATGTAGATCATGAGTCATGGTTGATTGACTCAGGTGCATCCTTTCACTTCACTCCCCATAGGGAGTGGTTCTGCGAGTATGAGAAATATGATGGTGATGTATTCCTAGGGTATTATAGGAAGGCCAAAATCGTCGGACGTGGAAAGGTCAAGCTGAAGCTACAAGGTGGAAGGATTATAACACTTCTTGGTGTTCTGCATATTCTTGCATTGTCCAGAAATCTGATTTCTGTAAGCAAGATGGATGATGCAGGTGTAAAAAAAGTGTTGGAGAAAGATGCCTGCAAGATGGTTCGGGGAGCACTGGTATTAATGTGGACAGTTCGGACTGGAACTTTGTACAAGCTACAAGGTAGCACTGTTATTGATGGGTGTAACAGTTTTGTGGTTCCTGAAAGTGGGACGAAAAGCCTAGCTGTCTCTGGAGAAAAGACAATGCTATGGCATCAAAGGCTTGGACATATTGGAGAGAAGGGCCTTCAGATACTGCATAGAAATGGTATGGTATAAGGTATGTCTAATTGTTCTCTGGATTTCGATTTCTGTGAACATTGTGTATATGGGAAGCAGAATCAGGTGAGTTTTCCTTCTGGTGCTAAGAGGGAAAACAAGATATTATAACTTGTGCACAGTGATGTGTTTGGGCATGTGTTAGTTCCATCACTGGGAAAGTCTGTGTACTATGTTTCATTCATAGATGACTTCTCAAGGAATAAATGGATATATTTCTTGAGGAATAAATATGAAGACTTTGACAAATTTAAAGAATTTAAGGCTCTAATGGAAAACCAGACAGAGAAGAAAATAAAGGTGCTAAGGATAGATAATGGTGGAGAGTTATGCAAGAAGGAATTTGAAGAGTTCCGTAAGAAGTGTGGTATAGCACAGTAGAAGACTACTCCATACAGACCTCAGAAAAATGGAGTTGTAGAAAGAATGAACAGAACGCTGAGGGAAAAGGAAAGAAGCATGCTCAATGGTAATGGGTTAGGACAAGAATTCTGGTCAAAGGCAGTGGAGACTGCATGTTACCTGGTTAACATATCACCTTAATCAACGTTGGAGGATAAGACTCCACATGAGGTATGGAATGGTAAGATACCCTCTCTTTCACATCTGAGGGTATTTGGATGTGATGCATATGTACATGTTCCAAAGGAGAAAAGGACCAAGTTGGATAATAAATATGAAAGGTGCATTTTTATTAGGTATAAGGATGGTTTAAAAGGCTACAAGCTTTGGAACCTAGAAACAAGGAAGGTAGTGTAACAAATTTGAGATGTGGTGTTTAGAGAAGTGAAAGATGTTTTTAAACATGAAGTCCTACCAAAGGAACTTGAGAAGATAGAGTTTGAGCTAAAGGAGGATGAATCAGACTCAACAACAGAAGAAGAATCAGAGGATGAAGAGCCACAAACTCCAGCTTTGAGAAGATCAGTTCGAGAAAGAAGACAACTAGAAAGGTATAGTCCATCTAATTTCTGTTCAGGTTTTGCCTTAACTATAATTGATGATGAACCCAGAACTGTCAGGGAGGAAGTAGATTCAGAGGATGGAAAACACTGGAAGGAGGCCATGGTTGATGAAATGACATGCACAAAAACGATGCATGGGATCTAGTGGAGTTGTCGGCTGGAAGGAAGCCCATTGGGAGCAAATGGGTGTTTAAGAAGAAGATGAATGTATAAGGCAAGGTGGAGAAATATAAAGCTCGGTTGGTAGCAAAATGTTATTCCCAGGTGCTGGGAATTGCTTTTGGTGATATTTTTTTCTCCTGTCGCCAAAGTTACTTCTATTAGATTACTTTTATCTGTTGCTGCTGCATTTGATTTTTAGATAGAACAGATGGATGTGAAGACATCATTTCTTCACGGGGATCTAGAAGAGGAGATATACATGAAGCAACCTGAAGGCTTTATGGTGAAGGGTAAGAAAGAACTGGTATGCAAGTTGAACAAGTCTTTGTATGGGTTAAACAGTCACCAAGGATGTGGTATCAGAAATTTGATACCTATATATGAGGACTTGGCTTGTTACACCAATTTTTTGGTCATCTAACCTATTATTATTAGATGAACCCAAATACACCATGTAAGACCAATTTTACCCTAAGTAAAATTGCTTTCACCATATAAAATAACTTATTTGGTCATATTTAACCCAAAACAAAGAAATTAATTAAATAAATCCTTATTTATTTAATTATTTCCTAAGAACAAGTTATTTAAATCATTATTTAAATAATATTCTTAGTTAAATTTGACTAATTCATCCATAAATAATTAAATAAACCATTATTTATTTAATTATATTCCCATCATTCCCCTAAAATGATAAATGAATCATTTATTTATTTATTATTTATAAATAAAGGAATTGACCCAAGTCAAAAATCCTTTTCCCTCCAACAAATATAATAAAATATTCCTAAAAGGTGCTTCTAGAATTCGATTAATAATATTTATTCATGCACCGAGTTCTAGACCGCCCCAATATTTTTTTATAAATAGAGGGGTTTTCCCCATTCATTAGTCACCTTCATTGCATTAGATCACTCTGGATCTACTCTTGGTCACCATTTTCCATTTTGTTTTGTGAACTCCCATTGAGTTCCATGTTTGCTTTTCTACATACATAAGAGAGAGAAATGTTAGATCTGAAACACTGAGGACTTCCAAGAACCCATCCTACTGAGGAGAACCGAAAAACACCTTTCTTGTTTTCCTCTCAGGTGCCCCATTCTTTAATATAATACAAAAAATTCTTTTAAACACTTTGTTCTTGTCTTGTTCATTGGATGCATGGAGCCATGTTATATTTTATCTGCTTAATGTGTTTTTGTGCTTAGATCTGAATTTGTGCAGCAAACTTAAAGATATTTTGCAGCCATAATCGATGTTAGGGCTATTTGTTATGTGTAGCTAAAGTGATCTTTTACGACGAAAGAATCATACTAACAATTGGCGACTCCACGCGGGTTTTCTTTTGTGACTGCTGTCGTTTTATCTATTCCTGCATATCCAGCTGTTTCAGACCCTAGGGTTTCTCTTCCACTTTTTGTTTTTCCTATTTTTATGGTGATTTTCACCCCTAAAACCATTTAAACAATCAAATTTTTAACTTCCGTGTGTTTCTGGCCTTATTGCGTAGGTCACAGACATCAGCTGCAGCTGAGACGAATTTTTTTTTCTGAAATCTGCCGCTGAGATAGCCAGATCTGCAGGTTGCACTTATTTGCCCAAAAAGTGTGACTTGAGCCTCAGGACACACTTTTCTGCCCCAAATCTTCAACCTTGACTAAAAACAGGTTAGAACCTGCGACTTGCACTTTTTCTGCAATTTTTTCAGCACTTTTTCTGGGTTTGTCTAAAGCTTCTGTCAGGGTTTTCCAGCCTCTGTCTCTGCCCGTTTGGACCTGTTTCTGATCTGCTTCACTCACCTAAGAGGGAATCTTGCCCCTTAGGGCTCTAGTACCCTCCATTTTTTGTGGACGAGTCTTTCCTGTTTTAGAAGTCTGAATTTCCAGAGTTTTAGCCCTCTTTTTCTCAGATCTGATACCTCCTTTTCAGATCCCTTTAGATCAGCTCTTCTCCCTCTCAAAACCACCTCATCTCGTTTTGTTTGGGTTCATTCCTAAGGCCACTGCCTTGTCTCTCCTATCTTTAGCTTATCTCCTCCTTTTTAGCAGCAACCTTGCCTCTGCCTCTTTGTTGTTCTCTACACCACTTTTCAGCAGATTCACCCTTTGGATCCCAGTCCCTTCGGACCTTAGATCTATTGGCATCTTTTAGCGTGCTTTGCCTGGTTTTTTCCCTCTTGTAGACTAGTTTTGAGAGACCCACCTTTTTGGGTTAGATTGCTGCATTATTAGTTGTTAATTTTCTGTTCTTTTAGTCTTATTTACTGCAGATTTTTTTTCCATTACATAGCACACTTTTTCTTTTACTCTCAAAACGTCTGGGTTTAAACAATTAAAATTAACGCACGCCACACACTGATCCTAAGCGAAGAAGCGCCTGGTTAACACCACCTGGCAAAGAATTTAAAATCAATTGTCACTTCACCTCTCTGCCCTTGACCTCACTTGATTTTGTCCCCCCTGCCCTCGTCGGTTTATCTTCTTCCCGTCATCATTGTGCCCCCAAGGCGCCGCTCCCGAAGAATTCTTGGCCTTCATCCTCAGTTTCTGCTTGGATGACTTCCTCCTTCCCGTCCTCATCGAGTCAGTCTTCCCCTGAGTCCGCACTCCGACTCCTCTTCTGATTGTTCAGGTTCTCCCCCTACTTGTGGTTCCCCCTCTTTTCCCTTCACCATATCTAGTTCTGGACCTAGCCCTAACCCCAGTTATATTGCCGGGTCCATTTCTAGTGGAACCACTACGGGACCTACCTCGACTGCCCCATTACTCCCTTATATGGCTGGCCTCAGTCTCCCCGACTTCAATCAGCTGATTAATGATCCCATTCACCACGATGTGAGTTGGCCTGCTATGCCAACCAAGCTCCCCTCCAACATTCCCAAGTTTGAAGGCCTTGCTAGTGAAGATCCCTCTAACCATATATGATATTTCCACATGTGGTGCTCCTCTAATTCCATCACTGATGACTCCATCTGTCTTAGATTGTTCCAACGCACGCTTACAGGTGACACTTCTAAATGGTATGTTGAACAGGCCACCTCCTCCCATACCACTTTTGTGACCATTGCCCAAGCCTTTTTATCCTACTTCTAGCTCCCCCTCCGATACGACACTGGTACCGAGCTTTTAACCTCTTTCCATCAATCCTCTTCGACTTGCCTTTCTTCTCATGTCCAGGAATGGTGGCGAAGACAGAGCTTGTGCCGTGCTCCCCCCTTTGAAGATCGGGTTTACATGGACTGGTTCCTTCGCTCCCTCTTACCTCCCATTAGCAAAGATGCCACATCCCATTTTCCCCAAACCGAAGAAGCCGCCCTCGAAATAGCCTTGAAGTATGACCTTATCTATGCCCAATCTGGTTATGTTTATACCATCCTCCCTGACCTTCCCAAACCTGATGGCCCTAATTCCTAGGGGGCATCTCACTCTGCCGACGGTATCATTGGAGCCCTATCACATACCTCCGCCCAACCTCTTCCGAGCCATGGTTTTCCTCCAGGGGCCAACCCCTCCGGCATTTTCTCCCCTCCCGGTAGCATGTATTCAGGCTACAACATGCCTCCTCCTTTTGCCCACCCTCCTTCTTACCTTACTGCTTCCCACCCTACCCCTTATCCATATCCGCAACCTAATGTCCCTGCTCGTCCAGCATTTGGACCTTCCACTCCATTGCCTTTTCCACCCCCACAACTGCACTTACTACCCCCCCGAGGGCAAGTATTTGCACAACAGGGGGCACCTAACATTCCTCATTCTCAAAGAAGGAGAAGGGGAAATTAATCTGCTTCTGGTAATCGTGGACCCAATCCTTCCAATATCGACTCTACCACTACCAACCAGCCACAGGGCTCTCAGCCCAAACCGGACAAGCCACTCCGCACCAATAAGCCCTGTTCGTGTTGCAGTGTTTATGGTCACTACACTCACGATTGTCCCTTATTACCACAAATGCGGCAACTTTGGGATTCTCAGGCCACCGTACGGGGACATCACTCCTCCCCTACTGCCCCTCCCACCCCCGTTACTTCTCAACTTGCTATGTTTACTGATCCTATCCCACAACAAGTATTTGTGGCCACTCAACCACCTCACACCCCGGTAACCACTCACCCTTCCCCTTCTGGTTCCTCTGATTACCAGATTCTCATGATGGCTTCTGACCCACCTCTCACTGTCGACCTCAACCTTCAAACTCGGTCCCGTCAGTATCCGACACCTCCTGTTCTGCCTGTCTGTGAGTCTCCATCGTCAGGCCCTACAGAGCCTCTATCGACACCCAATGGTCCCTTGCAACTCCCTCTACCCAAAGCTGAGGTTCATCCCAAGCCTCTTAAGGGACCATTACACCAAAATGCTGCCTCTGGTCGGGCTGCCCATTCATACAGCATCGTAGATGATCTGGCCCAATCTCTTGCTGCCATTTCAACACTGGAACTCCTCCAGTCTTGTCCTTCTCAAAAGAAGGCTCTAGTATCTGCCGTGGGCGCTGTAGATCCTGCTGATGAAAAATTGATTGTTTTCAGCGCCCGTCAGTTAGACCATCCCCCTCTTCCTCCATCAGTTGCTTTCCAAATCCCAGTCAAAATCCGAAACGCCAATGTTGCTTGGTGTATTATTGATGAGGGGGCATCTACCTGCGTAATGTCTGCCTCAGTTTGGAAACAACTCGGATCCCATGAACTTGCCCCTTCCACCATCACCCTTCGTGCATGGGATGGCCATGCCTCTTAGCCCATCGACCTATTTCGTAGCTATCCTATCACCCTTGCTGGCAAGACTGTTTGTGTTGATGTTGAATTTATCGACGCGCCTCTTAACTACAACATCCTTTTGGGGTGTAGTTACACCTATGCCATGTCAGCCGTCCCATCCACAGTCCACCGCAAGATGTTTTTCCCTCATAATGGAAAGATTGTCACCATTGACCAATTGACCTACCATGAACCAAAATCTCAGACCTCCCCTGAGTCCATGATCTCTACTGTCACCAATAAACCAACTGTTGATTCGTTGACCAGTGTTTCCCTCGGTATCTACAAAGACTCCTCTCTGCTTGGCACTTTTCCTGGTCCTCCCCCTCCTCCCGTCTCTGAACTAGCTCAGCGAATGTTTGCATGATGCAATCGTCTCAGGCTAGCCTTCCGCAGCCTGCTCCGGCTAGTCAGCAACCTCTATCTCATCCATCGCCTCTTGCTCCTAGCCCTTCACTTCAGTCAACTGAAACTTTTTCACCCGGCCCTTCCCATCACACTTAGGAACCTTCCTACCCTCCCGAGTCGGTTCCCCCCTGGTCTCCACCGTATGGGAGCCATCCCCCCTGGTCATTACCCCGCTGGTCAAATACCTTTACTTGCCCCCCCCGGCGTCTATTCGGTTCCCGTCATGGCCACCCTTGCCCTCCCTAATTTAACCTTGGGAATTCCAGTATGGTATCTTACTCCTCCAACCAAGACCCCACTACGCCACCCCAAACCATACATAGCCGTGACACCCGTGCAACCGATTCCCTTTACTCTTTCCACCACCACAGTGCCCCTAGCCCCTTTGCAGAACCTTCCTAATGCTCCAACAGCTACAGGAAAGAAACACAAACTTGCAAGGGGGCATCCACTGACAAGGCCACCGCACCTGACCCTACCCCGCCCCCACCCGCCAAGCCTTGTGCCTTGTGTGATGGTATCAGTCATCCCACCCATACTTGTCCTGAGTTGCCCCGTATCCAACCCATGGTTAAAGTCATGTTCCCTAAATCCACAGTCCCTGAACCCTCTGTTTCTTCCTCATCCGTAGCAAAAAACCCCAAGACTCTTCGCACCAACAAACCCTGTGCTCTCTGTGGGGTCCATGGCCATTATTCCCACCATTTTCCTCACCTCACCCATTACCGAGCCTCTTTAGAGGTCATCCGCGAGTACGTGGTTGAACAAAATCAATCTGCCTCTCCCATCCTTGCTTAATATGCGTCCAGTCTACTCGAGGATCCCCCTGCTACCATTGACATTCCTCCCCCTGATGTTGAAATGTTGGACCTTGCTGCTTCTTTGCTATACCTATCATCATCCGCGCGCTCCCCGGAGTACATTCCTTCTGAACCCACTCCACCTATTCTGCTTGATTCTCCTCCAAACATGGGTGCTTCATATTTTGACCATCTCTTTTGTTCTTCTGTCATTTCCCGCGATGACCCGTATCTATGCATCTCTCCTCATACTGATGATTTCGGTACCTTTGCAGTGTCATATGGTCTCTTTGACCCTTCCATCCCCTCTCCTAATCACGATCATACTCTTCGTATCTTCGATGTTCGTCGCAGCTTGAGAGCCCACCCTCCATCCCATCGTTCTCCTCCCTCTCCCTCTCATCGATCCATGAGTCCTCGATTTCCTACCCGCACTGCTCCCTCTCGTAGCCGTCATTGGAAGTCTATCCTCTACTCACGTTGCCCTCCTTTGTCTCATCCTTCCCATTTCTTGACTTATGAGACTATTACATCGGCCCTTTCTTCCGGCCCTTATTTGGGCTACGCTGATGGAGCAAGTTGCTATTCCCGTCATCTCGCTTCAGCAGCATGGGCCATCTTTACCCCCTTGCATACCCTGGTCCTTGCAAATGGCGTCTGCATTGGTACGGCCATAAATAATCAAGCCAAATACGATGCAGTTCATGGTCTCTTAGCCGATTCCCTTTCTTACCGCATCCTCCATCTACATGTTCATTTGGATTCCCTGCTTGTTGTCTTACAACTTAATGGTGTTTATCGTGTGCATAACCCCCTCCTATTTAGACAATATTTACGAGTGAAATTTTTGATACGGGAATTTAGATTCATTACATTTCACCATATACCTAGAGGTCAAAATCACTACGTAGATCAAATCGCAGACCATGTTCTAGACTAGCATATATCACACACAACACAATAACGTTCAACACCATCAACAAAATACATATACATCATATATATATTACATAACATGTGTTTTTAGAGTCCATATACTCTGAAACATACTACATGCCCATAGCATGTTACAATAACAAAACTACAAAAATGGGGGGCACCACTCGCCCCTAAATCAACCCTGGGGGGCACCACCTGCCCTACATCTAATCACTCTCTGGAGGATCCCGAGCCAATGGCTCTACCCCCGCAGCTCGTAGATCAGGCACATCCTGAACGGCCATCACCATGCATCGCATGATACCTCGCCACTCTGAGGGTAGTCCAATGCATAACTCTATGTACCGGTCATCTAAATCCTGCCAACCACGCTCCGATACACTGGTCAGTAGCCCCTCACATATTCGACGAATTTCCTCCACCAGAGCAGCCATATCCTCGCTCTACGTCGTCCTTGATCCACTTGCCCCTGTAGCTCCTGTTGCTGCAGGTCGTCCCATGTATCCAGCCGGTTTTACCGAAGCTATATCTGCATTCCACAACACATCTTGATTAGCATCAGGTATATTAGTCACAAAACTCTAAAATATACCTAACAGATTAGTTTCTTGTCACTTAACATCGGGCCCCCACACTCGACCCAGCGGAAGCGGCAAGTCTGGATCTTCCCAATAACTCATCCCACTATAGGGATATTCATCTATGTATAATGGCATCTGATCCCAATGCATGAAGAAATTTGGTTGGAACACCCATCTGACTGCCCCTCCCCCTCCTCTACACAGTAGCCGTCCCCACCGATGCATCCGAGGCTCTCTTGGACCTCCATCAGCCAACTATACACGAGGTCGTAAGGTCGGGATCTTCTCAAAGAAGAAAGAGCACAACATCGTCCCATAAGTACAATCATGATTCACTTGCCACTTGTATAGTGACAACTGTTGTTTCACCGACACCAACATCATCTGGGCCCACCCATAGTAGGTCCCACTCAGCACACTCTCCACGATCATCATCTGCCCTCCAGTGATGTGATGGAACGCCTGGCTACCCAAGACCCGTAACACTGCTGTGGCCACTGCCCGGGTCTCCAAACTCTCTAGATCACCAATGGATACTCGAGTCCCTTTGACTCGAACACCTGGTCGACAATGTCGCTAAAAAAACTCCATAATGTCACGCCCGCGTGGTAACACTGGCTGCGTATTTCCCACCATCCCTAATGGTGGGAGACCTGTCAAGAAATACAAATCCTGGACCGTCAACTTGATCCTGTGCCCCTGCACTACAAATGCCTCCTGATCTAGATCCTAGTAACTGATAATACGGGCCAACAAGGGCTACCCCGCCCTCATCAACGGGTTCTCCAAAAATTTCAGTACCCCATACCTAGCCAGTGCACGACGGACACCCTGATCCACCTGGATCTCCGTCTGTAATGTTCCTAAGTCTCTCTCTCTCCACTTGATCCGTATATCTGCCATACCTACACAAAAACATCATTTTTGTCAGCCTCCAGATCAACAAAACTGCATTAACTTACCCTAAAAAAATATCTCAGCCCATAACAGCCCAAAAACCCCCACATCTCACAGGTCGCACTTTTTGGGAAAAACCTGGGCTAGGTCACACTTTTCAAGCCAAAACCTGCATCCCAGGTCGCATCTTTTGCCCCATAAAGTGCGACCCGACTGTAACGATGAAATAGGGGCAGTTACTGACATTTAAAGCCCTAATCTGCAATTTGAATCGATCAAAAACAAAGCTTAAGATTATGCCTCTTACCTGCAACTGACGAATCACAATTCCAACGGTCGGTTTGTCCACTATGATCGCCGCAAGATTTAGGGCCTTCTCTCCCCTCCACATTCACCACAGCTACACAAGAAAATGAATGATTTTGGAGGGAAAATGCCCTATTAGAAGAAAACCCCTGTTTTTTCTTTCGCCCGCTGTGACCAAAATGTAGCCCCGTTTGACACACCTTCTGCACCGTTGGAAAGCTCTCACCGAGCACTCAAATGGGTATCTGTCAATTTTTTATGTTTTGATACTTCACCAGGACAAATTTTGTCCATGAAGGGTCTATTCACCTCTTCTCAAAATCGACTTTCTTCACTTACGACACTTGTACTTGGGGCACCACTTTGCCTCCTTACTCATCTTCGTTCGTGTTGATTTTCGTCATGAGCTACCCTCTTATACTCATGCTTTTATGGTTCCCCATTTGGACCTGTTCTATGAGGTAGCACCATTGAGTCACCCTTGTTTAGAGCATCCGCATTGAGTCACCAACACATTCATGGAGTCTATCCTGAGTCCCTTTGTACCCCGCCATAGTACTCCATCCTTTCCTGCTTTGTCCCTCTCTCATGTCACACATTATGTCCTTCCGTACCCCCGTCCACTATCCCCCATGATCCTGTGTCAGTCACTGCCAAGCCATTCATACACTTAATGCTCTAACAAAGTAAGTCGTCCATCCACTCCTCCATTCCTCTCCTTCCATCATCATCATTAGTGTCTCCTTGGTCGTCACTCTACTATTTTCCCCATGCCTTAGATGGGGTTCCCTTATTGCCTCACCTATGGTGGACCTCCTTCTGTCGCCATCAACTCATTTATTCCAGAAGCCAGGTCTAGGGGGCAGTGTACCTTGGTTGGAGCTCCTATCAGCATGATCATGATCTATACACTTGATGGTCCAGTGATGCAGCAACAGCTATTGGTGATTCCCGGGCGTGTTTGAGATCTCTCAACCCTCATGAGGGGGTGGCCCTGCAGGTAGCCCCCCACACGCCCGGATGACTTCTTTTCCGACCCTGATGCAGCTCCTCCCATTTGATGATATCATCCTCCACCGCTTGCGGTGCTTCTTTGATTTGCACGTATCAGTCAGATGTTGCGAGCCCTTCCCCACATGTAGGGGGAATTTGGGTGTATTTGTATCTCATGTACTACCATATTATTGTATCAGTCCCGAAGATTATTCCAGGCATCGCATGTATGTGAGATTAATCATGTTCTTTATCTCGCTCATGTTTAGGCTAGCACATGCTTCATTATCACGTTCTATGGTTTTCCGGGCACCTTATTATTTGTACTTCTTGTGTTCCGTGGTTTTCCGGGTGCCTTATTCTTGGTACTTCGTCTCGGCAGGCATAGGTATGCCTCCCCCGCCACCTTTAGCATAGGTACCACTTCATAAAGAATTGTTGCACCTGTAAGTCTCATCTCCTCAGGGTCTATTTCTTTTGTACATCAGACACCATTACACTTCTCTCTCTCACTTCCCTTTTGATATATAGTGATTGAGCTCTTACAGCGTACTTTGGTCATACGATTTGCTCCTAACACTCGTACGTTGGGGGGCAATCTTTTACACCATTTTTTTGGTCATCTAACCTATTATTATTAGATGAACCCAAGTACACCATGTAAGACCAATTTTACCCTAAGTAAAATTTCTTTCACCATATAAAATAACTTATTTGGTCATATTTAACCCAAGACAAAGAAATTAATTAAATAAATCATTATTTATTTAATTATTTCCTAAGAACAAGTTATTTAAATCATTATTTAAATAATATTCTTAGTTAAATTTGACTAAATCATCCATAAATAATTAAATAAACCATTATTTATTTAATTATATTCCCATCATTCCTGAAAAATGATAAATAAATCATTTATTTATTTATTATTTATAAATAAAGGAATTGACCCAAGTCAAGAATCTTTTTCCCTCCAACAAATATAATAAAATATTCTTAAAAGGTGCTTCTAGAATTTGATTAATAATATTTTATTCATGCACCGAGTTCTAGACCGCCCCAATATTTTGTTATAAATAGGGGGGTTTTCCCCATTCATTGGTCACCTTCATTGCATTAGATCACTCTGGATCTACTCTTGGTCACCATTTTCCATTTTGTTTTGTGAACTCCCATTGAGTTCCATGTTTTCTTTTCTACATCCATAAGAGAGAGAAATGTTAGATCTGAAACACTGAGGACTTCCAAGCACCCATCCCACTGAGGAGAACCGAAAGACACCTTTCTTGTTTTCCTCTCAGGTGCCCCATTCTTTAATATAACACAAAACATTCTTTTAAACACTTTGTTCTTGTCTTGTTCATTGGATGCATGGAGCCATGTTATATTTTATCTGCTTAATGTCTTTTTGTGCTTAGATCTGAATTTGTGCAGCAAACTTAAAGATATTTTGTAGCCATAATCGATGTTAGGGCTATTTGTTATGCGTAGCTAAAGTGATCTCTTATGATGAAAGAATCATACTAACATGGCTTCACCAGAAGCAAGGAGGATCACTGTGTTTATTTTAAATTAATTGGTGAACGTGTTATTTATTTGGTCTTGTATGTGGATGATATGTTGTTTCTTGGAAATGACAAAGAAATTATCCAAGATTTGAAGACCCAACTGTTCTCCAAATTTTACATGAAGGATCTGGGTGCTGCAAACTATATTTTGGGCAATGAAATTAAGAGAGATCAGGCAAAGAGAAAGCTCTAGTTAAACCAGAGGAAGTATGTCGAGACTATATTGCAAAGGTTAAATATGCAGGATAGTAAACCGGTGAATGTTCCTATTCCTGTAGGTGTAAAAATGTCTACTGAACAGTGTCCGAAGACACAAGAAGAAGAGGAGTATATGTCCCATGTTCCATATGCAAGTGCAGTGGGTAGCCTGATGTATGAAATGGTTTGTACTAGACCAGACATTGCACATGTAGTGGGAGTATTGAGCAGGTTTATGTCAAACCCAAGGAAGGAGCATTGGACAACAGTGAAGTGGGTTTTCAGATATTTACGTGGCACTAGTGATTATGGCTTGTGCTACCAGGGAAGACAAGGATTGGAAATAATGTTGGACATTCGTGGTTTTTTTGATACAGACTGGGCTAGATATCTGGACCACAGAAAATCTACAAGTGGGTATGTGTTTAGCCTATTTGGAGGCGCAGTCAGTTGGATGAGTAAAAGACAGTTTGTAGTGGCTCTTTCAACTACAGAGGCAGAATACATAGCAACCACTCATGCAAGCAAGGAAGAAATTTGGTTGCAGAGATTGTGTTCAAGTACGGGGTTGGCACATCAAGCTATAAGGATAGACTGTGATAGCCAAAGTGCAATTTTCTTGGCCAAGAACCCTTCTTATCATTCAAAGACAAAGCACATTAATGTTCAATATCACTTTGTTAGAGATATGGTTGAGGCTACAAGGGTGTTTCTGGTAAAGGTGGACACTCTGAAGAATGTTGCAGATGCATTGACAAAGTCTGTGAGCACTCAGAAGTTCTCTTGGTGTATAGAAACAATGGGTGTTGAAGAATTGGGCCAATGACTAAGCTCTCCTGTGGCCCCCTGTGGAAAGAAAAAACAAGTGGGTGTTGTGTAACCAGCTCCAAAAATAGAAGAAAAGTGATATCAACGCCTTAGAAATGAGCCACTTTGAAGGGGAAATCTCCAATACATTACATAAATGAACAATTCTTGGATGATACAAATGAACAAAACCTCCTTCTATATATAGGAGTCCATGGGGCCACAATATAATCCTAGTGGGGCCACAATGTAATCCTAGCCGACCTAACAATAATAATGTAAGGGCACAATAATAACAATATGGGGGTTACAGGGGTATAACAATAACAATAAGTGGGGCTACACTAACATAATAAGGGACTACACTATTAATATAGGGACTTAACATGCCCCTCTCCTTCAAACAAGTGTTGTCCTCAACGCTTGATTATTTCTTGATGCTTCTGTATAAAATTCTCATCCTCCCATGTGGAATCTTCTATAGAAAAGTTCTTCCACTTGCTGAGATACTCTGAAATTGATCGTACTTTTCGAGTTCTTGGTTTTGTGACTGCTTCAGAACTTCTTTCGATGTGATGTTGATATTCCTGTTGTTTCATTAAATTCTGCACCAAAGTTAGGTTATCCTTTGAGAGTTGGAGAACTTGTTGTTGATGCTCGATGTCATCTTCCACTAATTTATCATCCATATTAGCTATTATTTTATCCTTAAAACCATCCAAATTAGCCTCCATTTCTTCTTTTAAACCATCTATGTCATCTTCGGTTGCTCTTCGTAAGATCGAAATTTGTTGCACTTGGTACCGTAATTTTGATATCTCATACTGCAATTCTTCCACTTCATGCATCATAGTATAGATTTCTGAGGGCTTAATGGGTGTTTAATTCTTTTTCAGAGGCATTTCAGAACGCAATACTGAAATATATGCTCAATAGGCCCTTGGAATCACTTCAAACTGATTTTTCAAACAAGATTTATGTAATTCGGGAAAAACAATACACACCTTTTACTTGCTTTTGAGGAGCACGATATTGGAATTGGATTATCTCTGTGATTGTGACTCTTCAATATATGAAATTATGCAATGAAATATCCCTCTGAATTCTCTTTTCAATGCCACAGGTCTGACCTGATTTGGATTCTCCAAGACAAAGTTATGTCCAATCTCCCAAAATGACCTAATTCTGGACTGGTTCAGTATAGCAAACTTGTTCGACTTGCCACGTGTCACTTTTTTTTTCCTTCGCGTATAAAATTGATAGCTAAGAAACTACAGTCTGTGTGCTTATGACCACCTTTTACGACACTCCAATCTGATGCCCAGAGAGAGAGTTATTGAACTTTTCCCGCGATCACATATTTGAGATGAAATTCAGGAGCCTGAACAATCACTACCTTCCATAGATCATATCTCCAAAAATATTGTGAAACAAGCTCTGAAAGTTTTTGAAGAATTTCCTTAGGATTTTGGCTTCGCACTATACGAATTTAAGATTCTGAATCTCAGTAGAAAAAAATTTATAGCGAAAATTCCACGATGACCTGTTTAGGAGCCTGAAAAAATACCTAACTTCCACAGATCATATCTCCGAAAATATTGCGAACCCAACTCTGAAATTTTTAGACAATATTCCTCCGGATTTCGGCTTCGTACCCTTACAATTTCAGCTTTTTAACCTTCATGGAAACAAATTTATATCAAAAATTCCACGATGACTTGTTTGGAGCAGCGAAACCATAGAATCCAAAGCTCTGATACCAAATGTTGTGTAACCAGCTCCAAAAATAGAAGAAAAGAGATATCAACGCCTTAGAAATGAGCCACTTTGAGGGGGAAACCTCCAATACATTACATAAATGAACAATTCTTGGATGATACAAATGAACAAAACCTCCTTCTATATATAGGAGTCCATGGGGCCACAATATAATCCTAGTGGGGCCATGATGTAATCCTAGCCGACCTAACAATAATAATGTAAGGGCACAATAATAACAATATGGGGGTTACAGGGGTACAAAAATAACAATAAGTGAGGCTACACTAACATAATAAGGGACTACACTATTAATATAGGGACTTAACAGTGGGAGAATGTTGGGTATGTGTTATATTCTTTCCACGACTAAGCACGCGTGGGGGGATAAGAGGGGGGGCGATAGCGCCCCCTTTGCACTGGGCGTAACGGGGGGATCACAGGGGGGGTGGTAGGCCCCCCTGTTGGGGTCCGGGGCAACGCCTCGGCGAAAATTTTTGGTCCTTAATTTTCGGTGGGTAGTTCGTGTCCATGGTTTGTGCATGATTTTGCACATGGTATTGGGGCACGATGGTTTTCGGCCCCTGGTATTTTTTGTAGATCCGGTCAAGGGAAATACGGTTATGTTATAATCCAGGGTTTATGGATTGGGGTTTATGTATTCTTTGGCATGTATATATATGTGTGTTGTAACACTAAAAGGAATATAATGAAAAATCAAGCTGGTCGTCCCGATTTGGGATCCAGGGGAAAATCTCTGTGTTTATCTGTTTTATGTTTTATGCTCTCGCTATTGTTTATCTTTTGCTATAAGATTCATGAGTAGATAATTTTTGTTTAGGGTTAAAACCTACATTTAATATCAGAGCAGTTTCAGCTTCAAGGGGACACCTTTGCTGCTGAGAGTTTTTTTCTCAGGCCTATGGTAGACCCTATTCAGTGGGAGATCTGCGGGATCGATTCTTGCGGTGAAAGAAGACGGCAAGCAGTGGGAGGATAGAGATCGAGAAATTTAATGGTCAGAGTTTTGAGTTATGGAAGCTCAAGATGGAGGATCTGTTAGTGGATAAAGATAAGTGGATTGCGGTAGATCCAGGTACTAAACCAATGACAATGTCAGATGAAGACTGGAAGAAACTGGATCGGAAGGCTAAGAGCACGATACGGTTGTGTGTCTCAGATTCAGTATTGTTGAATGTATCTGGGGAAGCTACGGCGAAGAATTTGTGGGAAAAACTTGGGACTTTGTACCAATCTAAGTCTCTGGTGAATAAGTTGTTCCTGCGGAAAAATCTGTATAACCTGAGGATGAAGGATGGAGACTCGGTGACAAAGCATCTGAACACCTTCAATACTGTGGTAAGTCAGCTGTCATATGTTGATATTAAAATCTCAGATGAAGATAAGTGCATCAATTTGTTGTGTTCTCTACCAGACTCGTGGGACAGTCTGGTTATTGCAATAGGTAGCAACACAACTACCTTGAATTTTGATGACATTGTCTCAGCCTTGCTGTCGGAGGAAATGAGACGGAGAAATATGGAGGGTCAGAATGGAGATGCCTTATCCGTACGAGGAAGGTCCCAGAACAGAAACAAGAATAAGGTTTCGAGTGGGAGATCTAAATCTAGAGGGAGATCTAAATCTCCTGGAAAGTTTGTAAAGGTGTGCTGGAAATGCAGAAAGGAAGGGCACTACAAAAAGGAATGCAGATCTAAAGCTCCCGAGAAAGGAAAGGGATCTGATGAAGGTCCTTCTGCAGAGGCAAAAACCACCTCGAATGAAGGTGGGGATGTGTATTTGGCTTCTTCTTCAAATACACATGTAGATCATGAGTCATGGTTGATTGACTCAGGTGCATCCTTTCACTTCACTCCCCATAGAAAGTGGTTCTGCGAGTATGAGAAATATGATGGTGATGTCTTCCTAGGGGATGATAGGAAGGCCAAAATCGTCGGATGTGGAAAGGTCAAGCTGAAGCTACAAGGTGGAAGGATTAGAACACTTCCTGGTGTTCTGCATATTCCTGCATTGGCCAGAAATCTGATTTCTGTAAGCAAGATGGATGATGCAGGTGTAAAAACAGTGTTCGAGAAAGATGCCTGCAAGATGGTTCGGGGAGCACTGGTATTAATGCGGGGAGTTCGGACTGGAACTTTGTACAAGCTACAAGGTAGCACTATTATTGATGGGTGTAATAGTTCTGTGGTTCCTGAAAGTGGGACGGAAAGCCTAGCTGTCTCTGGAGAAAAGACCATGCTATGGCATCAAAGGCTTGGACATATTGGAGAGAAGGGCCTTCGGATACTGCATAGAAATGGTATGGTAGAAGTGATGTCTAATTTTTCTTTGGATTTCGATTTCTGTGAACATTGTGTATATGGGAAGCAGAATCAGGTTATTTTTTCTTCTGGTGCTAAGAGCGAAAACAAGATATTAGAACTTGTGAATAGTGATGTGTTTGGGCCTGTGTCAATTCCATCACTGGGAAAGTCTGTGTACTATGTTTCATTCATAGATGACTTCTCAAGGAATAAATGGATATATTTATTGAGGAATAAATCCAAAGTCTTTGACAAATTTAAAGAATTTAAGGCTCTGGTGGAAAACTAGACAGAGAAGAAGATAAAGGCGTTGAGGACAGATAATGGTGGGGAGTTCTGCAAGAAGGAATTTGAAGATTTCTGTAAGAAGTGTGGTATAGCACGACAAAAAACTACTCCATACACACCTCAGCAAAATGGAGTTGTAGAAAGAATGAATAGAACACTGATGGAAAATGCAAGAATCATGCTCAGTGGTACCGGGTTAGGACAAGAATTCTGGGCAAAGGCAGTGGAGACTACATGTTACATAGTTAACAGATCACGTTCATCAGTGTTGGAGGATAAGACCCCACATGAGGTATGGATTGGTAAGAAACCCTCTCTTTCACATCTAAGGGTATTTGGATGTGATGCATATGTACATGTTCCAAAGGAGAAAAGGACCAAGTTGGATAATAAATCTGAAAGGTGCATCTTTTTTGGGTATAAGGATGGTTTAAAGGGTTACAAGCTTTGGAACCCAGAAACAAGGAAGGTTGTGTACAGCCGAGATGTGGTGTTTAGAGAAGTGAAAGATGTTGTTAAACATGAAGTCCTACCAAAGGAACCTGAGAAGATAGAGTTTGAGCTAAAGGACGATGAATCAGAGTCTACAACAGAATAAGACTCAGAAGATGAAGAGCCACAAACTCCAGCTTTGAGAAGATCAGCTCGGGAAAGAAGGCAACCATAAAGGTATAGTCCATCTGCTTTCTATTCAGGTTTTTCCTTAACTATAACTGATGACGAACCTAGAACTGTCAGGGAGGTAGTAGATTCAGAGGATGGAAAACTCTGGAAGGAGGCCATGGTTGATGAAATGGCATTCTTGCACAAAAACAATGCATGGGATCTGGTGGAGTTGTCGGTAGGAAGGAAGCCCATTGGGATAAAATGGGTGTTTAAGAAGAAGATGAATGTATAAGGCAAGGTGGAGAAATACAAATCTCGGTTGGTAGCGAAAGGTTATTCCCAGGTGCCGGGAATTGATTTTGGTGATATTTTTTCTCTTGTTGCCAAAGTTACTTTTATTAGATTACTTTTATCTGTTGCTGCTACATTTTATTTTGAGATAGAACAGATGGATGTGAAGACAACATTTCTTCAGGGGGATCTAGAAGAGGAGATCTACATGAAGCAACCTGAAGGCTTTATGGTGAAGGGTAAGAAAGAACTGGTATGCAGGTTGAAGAAGTCTCTGTATGGGTTAAAACAGTCACCATTGGTATCAGAAATTTGATACCTATATACGAGGACTTGGCTTCACCAGAAGCAAGGAGGATCACTGTGTTTATTTTAAATTAATTGGTGACCATGTTATTTATTTGGTCTTGTATGTGGATGATATGTTTTTGATTGGAATTGACAAAGAAATTATCCAAGATTTGAAGACCCAGCTGTTATCCAAATTCGACATGAAGGATCTGGGTGCTGCAAACTATATTTTGGGCATGGAAATTAAGAGAGATCGGGCAAAGAGGAAGCTCTGGTTAAACCAGAGGAAGTATGTCGAGACTATATTGTAGAGTTTCAATATGCAGGATAGTAAACCAGTGAATGTTCCTATTCCTGTAGGTGTAAAGTTGTCTGGTGAACGGTGTCCCAAGACACAAGAAGAAGAGGAGTATATGTCCCGTGTTCCATATGCAAGTGTAGTGGGTTGCCTGATGTATGCAATGGTCTATAATAGACCAGACATTGCACATGCAGTGGGAGTATTGAGCAGGTTTATGTCAAACCCAGGGAAGGAGCATTGGACAGTAGTGAAGAGGGTTTTCAGATATTTACGTGGCACTAGTGATTATGGCTTGTGCTACCAGGGAAGACCAAGATTGGAAATAATGTTGGACATTCGTGGTTTTGTTGATACAGACTGGGCTGGAGATATGAACCAAAGAAGATCTACAAGTGGGTATGTGTTTAGCCTATTTGGAGGCGCAGTCAGTTGGATGAGTAAAAGACAGTCTATAGTGGCTCTTTCAACTACAGAGGCAGAATACATAGCAGCCACTCATGCAAGCAAGGAAGCAATTTGGTTGCAGAGATTGTGTTCAAGTATGGGGTTGGTAAAATAAGCTATAAGGATAGACTGTGATAGCCAAAGTCCAATTTTCTTGGCTAAGAACCCTTCTTATCATTCAAAGACAAAGCACATTGATGTTCAATATCACTTTGTTAGAGATATGGTTGAGGCTAAAAGGGTGTTGCTGGTAAAGGTGGACACTTTGAATAATGTTGCAGATGCATTGACAAAGTCTGTGAGCACTCAGAAGTTCTCTTGGTGTAGAGAAACAATGGGTGTTGAAGAATTGGGTCAATGACTAAGCTCTCCTGTGGCCCCCTGTGGAAAGAAAACAACAAGTGGGAGAATGTTGGGTATGTGTTATATTATTTCCACGACTAAGCACGCGTGCGGGGGTAAGAGGGGGGGCGATAGCCCCCCCTTTGTGCTGGGCGCAACGGGGGGATCACAGGGGGGGGGTAGCCCCCCCTGTCGGGGTCTGGGGTAGCGCCTCGGCGAAAATTTTTGGTCCTTAATTTCCAGTGGGTAGTCCGCGTCCATGGTTTTGTGCATGGTTTTGCACATGGTATTGGGGCACGATGGTTTTCGGCCCCTGGTATTTTTTGTAGATCCAGTCAAGGGAACTATGGTTATGTTCTAATCCAGGGTTTATGGATTGGGGTTTATGTATGCTTTGGCATGTATATATATGTGTTGTAACACTAAAAGGAATATAATGAAAAATCAAGCTGATCGTCCCAATTTGGGATCCGGGGGAAAATCTCTGTGTTTATCTATTTTATGTTTTATGTTATCGCTATTGTTTATCTTCTGTTATAAGATTCATGAGTAGATAATTTCTGTTCAGGGTTAAAACCTACACTAACTCCTCCATCATCTCCTGATGAGCATGTTTCACCATCCACCCACGTACCTTCACCTCAGGACAACATTGTTTCCTCACCTTCTCGCAATGCTTAACGCAGTGAACAAAGTGGCAGTGAACAAGCAAGTGACCATGAAGGAGAAGGCAACGATAAATCAAGTAATGATGAAGAAGAGGACAGTAAAGAGGAAGAAGGTGAAGAGGCAGAGGTCATCAATGAAGCATAAGACATGGAGGTAGATGACAATGAAGATGAAAACACAAGCGATGAAGAAAGCAGCCAAGAAAATGATGAAGATGATGGAAACAACCCACAAGTCAATGAAAAAAATGAAAATGTAGAAATCAGTGAAGAGGAAAACATTGATAAAGAACCTAATGATGACACCTCAAATAGTGAAAACACAAGTGATGATAAGGGTTGTGATGATGTTGGAAACAAAGAGGATAGTGATGAAACAGAGAACATAGTAACTGATAGCAATAATGATTATGATGACGGTAGTGACACTAAAGACCAAAAAGTCAGTGAAGAGGATGATGATACAAATGAAGATCACAGCAGTGATGTTAGCATGGAAGGAAAAGAAAGTGAGGTTGTTGAAATTATTCAAGAACAAAATGCAGAACACAATAGTGCAGAGGTCAATAAGGAAGAGAACAATAGTCATGAGGTTAGCCATGGTGAGGCCATTCAGATGAAAAATATTGAGAATTTCCCTCTCACATATCAAAGAGGGAAGAGGCATGTGTTTTCTGCCTCTAAAAGGCAAGGGACCATGCCATCCATCTCAGCTAAGAAGCTTGACAAAGGCAAAAAAAAGATCAAAGAAGAAGAAGAAGATCAACATGAGGTTGAGAAAGAGTTTGAAGTCATCCATATTGACAGTGACGAGGAAAATGAAGCAAGGATCTCAAGCTTGCTCCTCCAGAAAAAAAATGCCCAAATTGAAGACCTCCAAGAAAATATAGATAGGTCCAAGCATGTGAATAATTTCTTTGAGATGGAGAATAGCCAGCTAGGGGCACAAAGTGCCATTTATGAAGCTAGAGCAATCAAAGCTCAAAAATAATCTCAAAGAGCACAGGTAAAGCTAGAGGAATTCATGGGAACCTATGAGGAAAGTGAAGATGAAGAAGGACAGTCCAAAAGAAGAATAAGAACCATGGGTTTAAAAAAGGCCTTGGCAAGACAAAGAGAGCAAGATTCAGCCTTGGAAGAGCATCTCCCTCTAAGTGAGTTTCTTGCCATGGAGATAGAATATGATCAGGAGCCTTGGCTGGAAAGTGAAAACACACACTTGGAGATCAAATTGGAGAATGAAAATAGGGACCTTGACCTCCAAAGGAAGATGACCAAACACTATGCACTTAGAAATAAAATTTCAAGGGCCAAGCTCAAATAACCCTTGCCAAAGTACAAGCCCTCAAGGAGGAAAAAGGTCAAGAAAAGCTTAACTGTAATATTCCCAAATGGGAAAAATCAGCAATACATGCATGAAAAACGCATTTTTCAGAAATATAAGAATTAACAGAAAAATTTAGCCCATGGATCCATTAGATCTAACATTATAGCAATCACATATGAAATGAATCAGAAACAAATCATTATAGTGTAGTTAAATAGGCGCCCCATGCTCAAAACAACCCAAAATCAGTAAAACCCGAAAACAACTACAACACAGAATTACTGCATAAAGTGACAACGAATTTTATTAAGGGTTTGTGCTAAAAAATATGAGAGAAAAAATAGATCTACTTTATATTAATCAATGAGGCCCAGAAACAAAGATCTAGCCTCTTTTATAGAAATCCAAGAGGACCCGGCAAGGGTTTCTTGACAAACATGAAATACAAGAAGCAGATCCTATAGATCTATGGCTGAATCACACTGTATGATTGAAACTCTATGTAATAATGGCTGATCATGCAAATAAATGGTTGTAGCTCCTCCTACTAGCTTTCCGGGAAGGAAAATGAACCTCCTTCATGGAAACTAGCTCAAAATACAAGGGATTAAACCCCTCCACTGCAATACCTTAAGAAATAACGCAGTTTCTTAAAGGGACTGCATTTCTATTGAAGGTAACTACTTGGCATAACACTAGATAGTGGAAAATGTAGCACAAAATTCTCTCCTCAGATTTCTTAAACAATATCTCCAAGCAAGAGTGGGGAATTCCCGCATGAGAAAACCCTTGCACTAAACAGTGCAGCAAACTTAGCTAAACAGCCAAAGGATGCAGAGAAGTCTAAATAGACCACAAAATATAATCTTCAATCATGCCCCATATGGCTTCCATTCCCTCCATTATATAGTTGATGAGCTTCGTCACCAAGGTTCCCACCAAATTATGAGGTTGCTTCCATGCAAAGGCTCCTCCACCAAAATTACGTTGTCTCCATTAGTCCCACTCATATTTTTACAGCGCTGTTTGATTTAGTCAACCTTGACTTGATCTTCATGCATTGTCTCTTTTCACACCCAAGGTGTCTTCATTTTGACTAGCTAGATTGATCTTCATTCACATTGAGTTGTCTTTATCTATGATCCACTCCTCATATAATAATGTTGTTGACTTTGTTAGACTTGAATTTTGCCACACATTTTAAACCCTGTTCACACATGAGGATGTTTGATCTAGTTATTAACATGATCCCTTTTTCACATTATGAGGGATTTTATGCCTACTTAAGCAACTTATGAGCCTCCTTGCCCATTTATTCATCTAACTAGATATCAAAAGAAACATTAATATTCCTATTAGCTGCATGCTAATTTAGGAATATTATAGTCTTCCCCTCCCAAAGGTTGCTTGTCCTCAAGCAACTGCAAGGGTGTTGCAAAATCTTCCCTCCTCCTCTGGGGGCCTCAACATCCAATAATATCCACCATTGCTTTGAATATTCTGCAATATTTCTGTCTCTCAATGGTTCCTCTCAAATGTGTAACTTGGCCTTTGGTGGATAAACCAAATGGCTCTCATCATGAAAGAGTGGAAGGTCTATATGGAAACCTTCTTGTTGTTCAATGGCCTCCTCCAGATAGAAGTGATGACAATCACGGGGAACTTTATTAACAATAAAAGGCTTCCATCTCCATGCTCTAATCCAAATGAAATGAATCACCTCCCAGCTTGGTAATTCATAGAAAATCTCCTCCCAAATTCTCATGAGAGATATGTCCCAAGTTTTCCAAACAATCATATGGTCCACCTCATAAAGAAACAAGTGATCTAATATAGTGGCCATATCATCTTCCATGCTCCCCTTGAAACATGTAGTGCAAAAATTGTGGTAAATTCCTTCCCCAAAGGACACATCCAACTAATGTGTCTCTCTTCCAATCATGCTCCCAACAAAGATAAGAACATCTTCAGCATATGGGATCATAATTAAAGTAATTCTAGCTTCCATATGTAGTAAAGGAGAAGGACAATGGTCCCTCATGTGCAACCAATGCAGTTTTACTCCTAACTACCATAGAATTGATATAAAAAGTGTTCTTCCCTACACTTTTTTTTATCCCATCCTTCTTGTATGCTTGGAGAAGGTGTATGATATTTGGTGCTAAGGAAGCACACAATGAAGAATACAACATCTCCCCAAATCTCTTAGGGAATGGTCAACATCTTCATTGCTCATGGCTCCAAGTAACCCATGAAGCCCATAAGAAAAAGTGCCCCCTCTTGGAGCAAAGCCCTACATATGAGTGTTAAGAAAATACAAGAATATAGTAGATACATCATGATGTTTAGAAATACAAGTCTTACTATACACTTGATCCAAATCAGTGAGGTAACTCATGATGAGTTCCCTCTCACACCCAATGAATAAGGAGGTGATGATGATAACTCTTCCCAAGAGCTATGTTCCTCCTCAACTAGTAAATGATCTATGCACTTCTTCATATGAGAGCGCATCTCCTCTTTGAAGTTCTCCCACATGAATCCATCTAAGATAGTACGATATGCTCTAATTGAAACCAGTGGGTTTGGAAAGCAAGATCTCATAGGCTGCATTAAGTAGTATATACTTAAGCTTGGAGTCTCTAGCCAAATAGATATGATCATGAGAATAATTGACTCCCTAAACTACTTTATACCTCCCATCCATCACTTTCCCATCAAGAACCTTACATGTGAAGAGGTCCTTGGAGCATTCCATCAAGAGTTGAGACTCCCAATAATGATCTAGGCTCCCCAACAATGACAACATTGTAGAAATCTGAAATGCAACCCCTGTCATAGAATGGCTCTCCTCTTTGACATGCTTGATTCTAAAGTCACATGCTGGAGTACTATCAACTTTATTTTGCTGCCTCTCTTACAACTGATCTTTCTCAAGACAAGATTGAAGCAGATGGAAGTCAACCTCCCCTTGGAAAGTTCTTGTCTTCCAAAACTTCCTTAATTTGGCCCATGCATGCAAGAGTGTTGATATCCTCTTGTCATGTTCATAAATATTTCTTGTGTATGGAAACATAATTGGCTGCTAAAAAGATAGGGAGTGGCCCTTTGATATTATGCTCATGCCATCATAGATTTCTGAATTCTCCTTTTCCAGTGCAAATTTTTGAATGGGAGATAGCAATGTCCATGTCAGAAAATTTCTTATCTCTCCTTTGAACCCATGAAAAATTCTCTATGTTGTGTTAGCTTCTCCCAAGGCTCCCTCCTTAGCCAAATATGTAAATGCTGCCCATAGTTGAGAGAACACTTTATTCTTCTTCCAATCAGGGGGTCTCCCTGGTGGAATGCCTCCATGCAAAGAGACATCAAGGTATATAGCAGGATGTACATGTGTGTGGACAAATTTCTCCTTGTCTTCACTACACAAATCCTCCTGCCTCCTTCGTGTATAAATCTTCTGAAATAAAGAAGGGTGTGTGCTCCTCATCATGTGATGTTTTTCCTCCCCTTTATCTCCTTCTATATTCAAGATCTCACCATTTTCTAATGATGGCACATGCTGCACATGGATTGTGCCATGATCTCTACATGTGAGATTCTTTGGAACTCCTTGCAAGAGTGCAAGAGTTTCTCTCCTTGGAGCCAATGCTCCATATTCCTCTTCGTGAGGTACTGGATGTGCTCTTGATATGACATCATTGTTCCCTCCAGCCTTCTCTTCCTCCTCATCAATGGTTTAAAATTTCTCATCAACAATAAGAGACCTTAGATCTTGGTCTTCTCTTGAAGGAGGAACCTCCATGTCTTTCTCTTGAGAAGAAAGTTCATCATGCAATGGGGACTTTGTCCTTGGAAAGGTATACAATTTTTCATCCCCTTCAATATTTTTCTGAAATGGAGTTGGATTTATAGATCCTTCCAACTCATGCAAAGGTTTTGTTTTTTTTGGGTTGATTTTGTCCATCAAAGATGTTTCATGCACTTTTTCATCAAATATTTCCAATACTCTTCTAATGAACTTTTCATAAGTAGATTTATTTGCATTCCTCAAGGAAAAAGATTCAAACAACCATGAAGCATACACCTCACCTTCAAAATGCAGTGCTTTTACTTTGATGGCTTCATTTTATGAAACTTGATGTTGTTGCACATAGTTTTCTAGCTCCTTCACCCAAACCCTCACTGGACATTTAGTTGATCCATCAAAAGTAGATAGAAAGAATCTACCCACCCCATGCTTCTTGCTCCTTGTGCTTATTTCCTCCTAGATCTTGTAAAACCCTTTGAATTTCAAGTGATATTTGAACCCCTTATATTTAGTTTCATACTCTTGCAAATAATCCCCAAGAGTCTCCCTCTTTGGCACATCTCATTTGTCTTGAACATATGGCTGGTAGAGTGTTTTAAATATGATGGTGTGGCTGAACACTCACAACAATAATATGAGGAATTAGAGCTCTTTTCATGTATAGATCTTGTAGATTTTGTTGAGGGATCTCCATGCTTTTCCCTCCTTATTTCTTTGATGTCATTTTTGATGCCATGCAAAGTGTGTAGAAGAAGCTTTGAGAAATTATTCCCTCCAAACAATAAGGGTTTGCCTTGATCCCTTATGAAAATACTCTCCTTCCCATGAGAAGACTCCATCATGGTTGTAGTACATAGGCTGAGCCAATATTAGAGCTTTGATACCAGTGTAATATTCCCAAATGGGAAAACTCACGAATACATGCATGAAAAATGATTTTTTTAGAAATATAGGCATTAAAAGAAAAATTCAGCCCATGGATCCATTATATATGACATTATAGCAACCACATCTGAAAGGAAAAAAAAAAAAAAAATCATTACATCCTAGTTAAACAGGCCTCCCATGCTCAAAAAATCCCAAAATCATTGAAACCCCAAGACTACTGCAACACATAATTACTGTATAAATTGACAGTGAAATTTATTAAGGTTTTGTGCTTAGAAATATGAGAGACAAAATAGATCTTCTTTATATTAATCAATGAGGCCCAAAAACAGAGATCTAGCCTCTTTTACAGAAATCCAAGAGGACTCGGCAAGGGTTTCTTGAAAAACATGAAATACAAGAAGTAGATGCTACATATCTATGGCTGAATCACGTTGTATGGTTGAATCTTTGCACAATAATGGCTTAGCATGCAAATAAATGGTTGTAGCTTCTCCTACTAGCTTTTCGGGAAGGAAAATGAACCTCCTTCGGGGAAACTAGCTAAAAATACAAGGGATTAAACCCCTCCACTGCAATACCCTAAGGAATAACATAATTTATGAAAGGGACTGCACTATTGTTGAAGGTAACTACTTGGCCTAACACCATATAGTGGAAAATGTAGCACAAAATGCTCTCCTCATATTTCTTAAACAAGATCTCCAAGAAAGAGTGGGGAATTCCCGCATGAGAAAACCCTTGCACTAAATAGTGCAGCAAACTTAGCTAAACCAAAGGATTTAGAGAGGTCTAAATAGACCACAAAATATAATATTCATTCATGCCCCATATGGCTGCCATTCCCTCCATTATATAGTTCATGAGCTTCCTCACCAAGGGTCCCACCCAATTATGAGGTTGCTTCCATGCAAAGGCTTCTCCACCAAAATTACGTTGTCTCCATTAGTACCACTCATATTCTTACAAATTTTTCTGATCTATTCAACCTTGAATTGATCTTCATGCATTGTCTCTTTTCACACCCAAGGTGTCTTCATTTTGACTAGCTAGATTGATCGTCATTCACATTGAGCTGTCTTTATCTATGATCCACTCCTCATATAATAATGTTGTTGACTTGGTCAAACTTGACTTTTTCCACACATTTTAAATCCTATTCACACATGAGTATGTTTGATCTAGTTATTAACATGATCCTTTTTTCACATTATGAGGGATTTTATGCGTACTCAAGCAACTTATGAGCCTCCTTGCCCATTTATTCATTTATTTATCTGCATGCTAATTTAGGAATATTACATTAACCTTCTTTTTGATGCTTCCATTCATGCATCCCAGACATAAAAAGGAAGATAGTTGCAAATTTTGGGGACTTTTTGGAAATTTTGGATTTTTGCTGATTTTGAGGGCCAAGGGCACAACACCCTTTATGCTACGACTTTTCTCAGGGCATCCTCAGGAGGTAAAGTTTAAATTTTTGGAATCATCAGCTCACGTACAATATTATCACCAAATTTTCGGTCATTTGGAGTTGATTTGGTCCTCCACAAGGGTAAAAAACACCCTAATTTTTACCTTTCTGCCTAGTTTTCAAGACATGCATTGCGCCTTTACCAGCCTTGGGAGTTTTTATTTTTTAACAGGTTACAGGGGTCCAATCAGAAAAAAAATGGCGGTTCTAGATATTAGACTCAACAGGCTTTCCAACGAGCCATCACGGAGCCCATTCCGACATTGGGAAGGCCTTCAAAACTTGGCTGCAAGATGACCCAGTTTTCTTGCTCATGTGTTGCGTCCTTGGCCTGAAAATGCATCCTTAAAACTCATTGCTATGCTATGACAGTAAAAAATTCAACAAATTACGCTTGGAAATATTTTTGAGGATTTGGGAAGCCCAAATTTCAATTTTTTTTCCAAAAATAGTTAAGAAAATATTTTGTATTAGATATTTTGTGCCTTGGGCCTTGCAAGGTCTCAAAGGACAAAAGTGACATTTATGATTAACTAATAGGCTTCTTAAGAACTAATTAGGGTTTATTCCTCCAATTCAATATAAATAGAGCATGGAAGTTTCATTGTATATGTTGGATATTTGCTGAGCATGCTATGAAATAGACTTGGAGTTTATTGGTGAAACTGGTTTTTAGTGCCTTGTGATGGTGTTGGACTGTTCTTACATGGATCAAGCTCACTCTTAGGACTCATTAAGATTTTTAAAATGGTGATGTATTCCATCTTTATGTTTGTTTTCTTCAGTTATTCACTATGTTTATGGTTCATTTAATTGTAGAACAAAAATATAGAATAGGATTTGCCTTCTTGGTACCATACTTCTGCCCGCTTTCTTGACTTCTATGTTTTCTTCCTCAAAGTTTTGCTAAAGAAATCCTTAAATTATCTTTAGTGTTACTGATATGTTATGTTATAATGCTATCTATTTATAAGTAATTTTTAGAGAATCCTCCACTGCTCTCTTAGCTTACTTAACTGTTGTTTTTTAAGACCTGCTTAGCCTAGTTGATGTTGAGGAATCCTTCATTGCTCTTCAAGTTTTCATTATGCTATCATCCTAGAAGATTTTTCTTGTTTATTGGTTTGTTAAAGGATACTTGATTTCTCATTAACTCACTATATTCACAACTCCATGTTACTTCACTCTCCCTTGACCTAATTAGATCCATTTGATCTTGCCAACATGCCCTTTGAATTATCGTTGACTCATTTTTACACATTTCAAGACTTTTTCAGACTCCATAGCCCAATGGATTGATACTCCCCACTATATTAACCTACTTAAAACCTTTTCCAACCAACCAAACAAAGGAACAAACCCTAAACTTAACAACTATCCTAAAATCAAAACCTAAAAAGAAAACAAGTTCATATCCTTTGCACAAAATAGAGAAGCCCTCTCTGAGTCCAAGAAAGCTAGGTCCTAGGACTCTAAAGATTGGTCTGATGTTACCCCTATTCATTTGTTCTCAAAAATCTCAAAAATTACAGGGAAATAACACCTGCAAGTTCCGCAACCTAAAATATTGCAGGGGCTCTATCAACAGCCCCAACAGGGTCCTTATGTTCAGCAACTGCTACAGCAAGATCCTTACCTTCAATGGGGGGAATATGTGTATTCAGGACATAATGCTCCCTATTGGGGGAAGAATCCATATCAACTAGGTTGGAACACTCGACATTTTTCTCCTCATCATCCTCCCTTGACATTTTTGGCTACGTTTGAATTACCGGATGTGTCAAAGATTACAAATGACCCCATCCAACATTAGTTGCATTGGCCGCTAATTCCGACTAAGATTCTGGGAGATTGTCCTAAATTTTAAGGCAGGTCTGGGGAAGACCCCCAAACCCATGTCATGACGTACCACTTATGGTGCTCTTCTAATTATTGGGTCAATGATTCTATTCAACTTTGCCTTTTCCAGCATACTTTGACCGGTACTGCGGCCAAGTGGTATATCAAGCTCCCTCAAGGAATTTTCTTAGATTTCAATTCTCTAGCTATGGCTTTCCTCACTCATTTTTAGTTACCTGTTTGGTAAAAAAGTGGCACCCACCTCCTCACCTCATTGAAGCAGTCAACTGCTACTCACATTTCGGATCACATTCACGAATGGTGACGTTTTCATCACCTCATAAAATTCAAGATACCCGATTAGCTGTTGACTGAATCATTTACAAAATAATTCATTCCTGGGATTGATAAAGATATTTCCATGGGTGGATGTGCAATGGAGGAGGAAGTAATTACCAGAGACCAATACCTCGATTTAGTTTATTCCCAATATCAGACTCTAAACAAGCTCTTTCTTTATGTGTCGCGACGTTCAACTAATCTTGTGTCATCTCAGTCTCCTACTATGCCTTTGATGGATGGTGTTATCGGGACAGTGGCTCATATTGATAGTAGTGCACCTAAAACTTCTTTTAAGTCTAAATTCACTACTATCATTGTGATCTCCACTCCTTCCAATAACCAGAATAATCCTGGTAAAACCTCCGAGGTAAATGCTGTCCAATATACCACAGTAGACAAATCCTCGGAAGGTAAGAAAAATGGTGAAGGTAAATCCAAATCTCACAACCTTAAACAGGATTTGAAAAGTCATATGTTGATGCTTATTTCATGCACAAGCCTAAATATCCTTGCCATTCTTCTGAAGGGTGCACCTGAGACTCTAGTTGTCTTGAAGGAACCTTTCCCCTCATAGCAGACACAAATGGCAAATCAAGTTCAATTTTCTGGAAACTCTCATGTTTTCATGGCTGGAACAGAACCTATCGCTATTACCATGAGATCGAAATACTACCCAATCTTTCCAAGGCTCCTATGGAACCCAAAGTTACAAATCACCCTTCCTCTTCCATGCCTACTACTTCTGGTCCTCTCTAGATTGAGACACCTAGTAGTGACTCCATCATCCGAACACCCCCAAAAGGTGTTCTTCAAAAAATTTCCTATAATATGAATGTGAGAGCTGTGCAACACTACAATATTATAGAGGATCTAGCTCAAGCACCTTCGATGATGTCATCTTTGGAGGTCCTTCAATTGTGTACATCACAATGGAAGGCACTACTTTCTGCTATTGGAGGGATTGATCCTATTGATTCTAATCTCATTACTGTTGATCTTGAGAATTTCGTTCCTCGCCTCCCTTCTTAGGTGGAATTTTCTAATTCAAGTTACCATCATGGGAAAGAATATTTATGGGACTGTCATTGATAAAGGTGCTTCAACCTGAATCATGCCTGTCGCATGATAGAAAGCCATCAGCTCTCCTCCATTAAGTCATTTGCCAAATACCTTGGAAGCTTTCTGTTAGTCTCCTATACCAATAGGTTTCATTTTTCATGATTGTCTTGATTGAACTATGGAATATGTTCAAACCTTTTTCAGGGAGCAAAGGTGTTCCATATTCTTGAAAACCAAAAAATTCAAAAAATTTAAAAAATGTAAAGAGGGTATACCCTAAAAGAAAAATCAAAGGGTAAGAAAAATAAAATGGTCAAAAAGAAAAAGAAATGAACCCCAAGCAAAAAATAGACCAAGGAAAGTGTGCAAATTCAAATGCCACTACTATTTCATTTTTGTAAATAAGTGATTGTGTGCAGCTTGTCAAACTTTTGCCACAATTCATGAATAAGTCAAACTGTTTAAACTTGGCTTACTCGTATTTCAATTTCATGTTATAGATTATAGAATAAAGATTTGGCCAAACAGTTTAATCTTGGCAGAGAAATAGATAGGTAGAGTCAATAAGAGGTGCTCAACAGTCTAATCTGAGCCCTTGGATGTAATAAGGGTAGAAATAGATAGATTTATCATGTAAAAAGAAAAGGTTGAAAAGGGTTTGCAAGGCTAAATGCACCCTAATAAAGAAGAGAAAATGGTAGTAGTAGATAGGGTAGGTAGATGGTGTGAAAAGTTTTATCTGATGAATGATGCTGCTACATGTTTTAATCCTTTACTTCCATCACAAATACTGAAGCAGGAAACACACTGGAAAGTCACAACAAGCAAAGTAAAAAATCATTAACCTCCCTCATCACTTTCCCCTTAAAAGCTTTACTAATTTCCCCAAAGTACTAAGGTATTTGGAGATCAAAAGGGCTCAAGGCATTTCCTTGACTTTTGGAGGGACCGGACCCTCGGCCTAATGATCAAAAAGACCTAAGTACTTGAGATAATTCATCATTATAATCATTCACCTTTAACTTTTTCCTAAGTAAAATCCTATTTTACTTAAGGAAATCATGCAAAATTCCATAAAAATCCCTCAAGATAACTTGCTATTCTAAGTTTAAGTGTTGAAGATAAGATATTGCAATTTACTTCAGAAGTTGTCACTTTCCTAGATGTGCAAAGTATTTTGAGTCCCCTTGTCCCTTTGTCATATTAATGTTTAACTCTATTTACTAAATCCCTAGTGAAAATGCCTTATCCTAAGTATATAATTCCTTTTAAATTAATATCCCCAAAACCCCTCTATTATGTTTTAACCAAAGTATTTACTTCCCAAATATTCACAAAAAACCCGCTTCATATGCCCTTTGGTTAAATATATCCTTATATCATAGTCCCGCCCCTATGGTAATTAAATAATGTTTATCTATTGCCATATAAATAGAAATATCGAAATAAACGTTTAAACATATAATTCTATATGTTTAATACAAAAAGGATAAAAACCCGAAGTTTTGTTTTTAAACCAAAACCTTGGAAAAATCCCATGCCAACGCGGCTCATCCACCTGGCATCCCACCCGACATTTTAACTTTAATACCCGCGCCAACAAAACCCCGCCACGACTTCGTTTTCCATTATATGATGGGATTAATTAGTTATCTGAACTAATTAATAGCCTTCCACTCACCAATCAAAAGCCTCCCGGGGTGATTAGATTAAACTTTAATTGTTTAAAAAACCCGACGGGCCCACACCTTAATCCTCCGCTTATTCCCCGTCATTGCAACTGTCCGATCACTCTTCCAAAGATCAACGCTCCCTATCAATCCCGCTACCCATCCCTTGTCAGCATTTTAACGAGCGGGGGATTGGTGGTATTGGAACTGTTCACCTGCCACGCGTCCATCGCTCAATGGAATCGCTCCCCCCGCGTTCAAAACCACTCTAGTCCATAAGCGGTGCGGGAACTAAACCACTTACCGCCCGACCCTTGCACACGTCAGCCCGTACCAACGTGACGTCACTCCTCGAAAAACTAAAAACCCCCTTTTTTGACTTTGGAAATAAAACAAAATTTCGCGTTTTTGTGTCATTTTCACCATTTAAACACGACTGTGCTCTCTGCTACGGTTTTCGAATTTTCATTGAAATCCACTGTTCCATTCAATTTCGCTCCATAAATCCGCCAGACCTGCGTTCAAGCGTCCTCCTGCTACCGCCTGTTACCTGTTAAGAACCAACTTTCTTCCAAGAACAGGTATTTATCCTATTCCGCCCCGAACTGCAAGTAAAACTCTGTTTTCTTTGTTTTTCGCTGAATTAGTGATTAAAACTCATCACTGAGATCTTCCCCAGAGGTTTTAAAACTGTGCAATTGCTCCCTGAACCTACAATTGTGCCAATTTCTTTCAGTAAGATCAAAATCACGCCCGGCCTGTGAAGAAAACCAGAAACCTCCGTTTTGAATCCACAAGAACCAAAATGGAGGCCCCGGCAGCTTTGAATATAACTCCACTGAATGCCCCTCACCGTGAATTGGAATATTTACCTTTGGTAGATAAATATTTCCAAATTAAAGACTTGCATTTTGATGAATGTCCCCTTCTGAGTTATTTTCGCTGCAGAGACGAGTACTCGAAGGGGCAAGATCTCATTGGGTTGTGGGAATCCAATCTCCCCAGATATCTCATCCCCTCAGTCATTTATTTCCCAGAAATCATCCACTATTGCCATTCTAACTGTGATCCCACTCAGAGAGCTGTAATATCCCCTGACCAGAGTGTTCTTTTCCACATTACTCCCCAGTCTATCAATGCAATGCTACATTTTGAACCTGATCAAGAGCTAACACCTTTGTCTATGGAAGAACTGATTGAAAAATCTACTCGGTTGTCCCCTGAAGAGGTGATTAGAAGATCACATCCTTGGATAAACAGTCTTAATACTATTCATAAGATTTGTTTACTCCAAGAGTGTTATCAAATCTATTCAAACAGAGGTTAGAAAGCATAACAGTTAAAGAGTATCAGTGGTTAAAGTGTATCAGGTAAAAGTCAGTGAAAGTTAAAATGAAGTTACAGAGTAGTCAAAGGTAAACAGTAAAAGTAAATACAGAAGGCAGTAAAATGGTAAAAAGAGATGATAATACTTTCACCAATAGTGAGGTTTGTCTAAAGTGAAAGTAAAACAGTCAAAAGAGCAAGAAAGTAAAAAGATGAAAAAACATAACAAGAAGGAACATTTTTGCAGAAATTGCATATTTTAGTCATAGTTTTTCAGAAACTATTGTGATCAATCCAAGATTAATTTTACAAAACTGAAGGAGGTTTATGTTCTTAAGAGGGCCATCTACAAAAACCTCTCTCACTTTTCTAACAGCCATTATGGTTTTGGAAATATTAAACAATGTTGGAAAGCACTTTTTGCAGAAAAAGCCTGTTAAGTCATCAGTTTGCAAAGAATATTGTGGCCAATTAGAAATACATTTTACAAAACTGAAGGAGGTTTTTGTTCCTAAGAGACCCATATACAAAAAAAATATCTCAGTTTTTCCACAATGATTTCAGGCTGAGAGATACATGCACATCTTTAGAGGCTATTTTTCAGACTCTGTAAAACTCTGTTTTACACATAGTTTTGCAGAGCCTATTGCGCATAGCTGGAGAGAAATTTTAGGAAAGTGAAAGAGGTTTATCTCACCAACATATTTATCTACAATAACCTCTTTCACTTTTTACATATATATTACGGATTGAGAAATATAAAGGTATCATTGGACCCAAAATTTGCAGAATTGTTGGAGCAGAATTGCACAAAGAAAGGAAGCAGTTAGTGACTTGGATGCCTCATCATCAACTAAGAGTTGGATCAAATTCGAATTCTCCTCTTTGTAGTCACCTATCCATACAAAATAGTGCCAAATATATGCATTAGTTTGAGTGTCCTTTAATTAAGTTCTATTTATGTAAAATAGTTGGAGAGATTTGTGAACCAATTTTGATATTTTTTTCAAGATATTTTAGTTTAGAATTTGTATAAATACTCCACTCTTGGAAGAATTTGGGGTGGATTCTATTACTCTGCTGTAACATTGAGATTTTCGGAATAAAAGCATTTTGGGGAAATTTATTCGTGGCTTACTGGATGACGATTTAAAGCACTGGACTTGTTGCAGGATTCATGTGTTGGACTACGGTTCAATAAGTCTTTCTACCCTTTGTCTGAAGTTTTCTATTAGTTTATAATATCATTATGTCCATTTCTGAATAATTTACATAAAGGATTGAATCAGAATTTACTTAATTGTACTCTGATTTCAGAGGTGATTGTTCTTAATGTTTTCCTCTAAATTAGTTATAAGCATGAATTCTTAAATGCTCTTGCTTTGCTAATTTAAACATTGTTGATTACTATAATAAAGAATTCTTCATTGCTCTTTGTTTGTAGTCATCTCATTTCTTTATTTTGAACATGGTGAAAGATTCTTAGCTGCCTTTCATCCCTTCAAGATCATCCCATCCACTTTAAATTTTAAGGATTGTTCTCTGTCTAGCTATCTTGCCCTGTAATACCATCTTGTGTTTAGAATAGAAATCCAGTAAAGCCATCCTTTGACTCCATAGCCCAATGGAATGAAAACTTTCAACCTTGCCCTTAGTTTAAGGATTCCACCATTTTCCAAAACAAACCCTTGAATCTATAACTAGCCTAAAATCCTCCAAGAACAAAGATAAATCATAAAGAGAGAGCCCTCTCTGGATGCAGATTGGCTAGATTCTGCATCTAAAAGGTTGGTTTGTGGTTACCTCAGGTATACTTTCCTCTTCCACAACTTCAAGGAAAACCTGAGTGATAACACTTTCTACGGTAGAGGTTATCAGCCCTATGATATTCTCAAAGAATTTCCCATCCTGTTGGAGGGAAAAGTGGTAATTTATAAGTTGAGGTGGTAGACACAAACTTGAATTATAATCTCCTTCTCGGACATATTTTGACATATGCCATTGTTTGCGTGGTCTCCACCCTATTTCGTGTCCTCCGTTTTCCTCATCAGGGAAAAATCGTGATTGTCAATCAGTAAAATTTCTTTTCCTCTAATTCTTCAACAGGAAATATTCCATATGTTGGAAAGACCGCTATCCCTTATGAGAACATTGGGCCTGGTCTATTCATAAACTCATCCCTCATGGGAATTTTTCCACTCCCGCCTTCGAATGTCACCACTTTCAATATGATATCGTCTAGTCGCTGCTCCCCTCACTAGAAATGTAACTCACAAACTAGGACACTAAGCCCTCTACTGCAAATGCCCAATAAAATAATGCAATTTTTGAAGGAGACTACGTTGTAGGTAATGGAAGCAGCTTGGCCTAATGCCAGATGAAAAAATAATTCTCAAGGACCCTCCTTGCTAGCCTCCCAGATGAAGGGTTTCTCCCTCCACTAGAAAACAAGCTCAGAACAAGATCTATCACTCCTCCACTACTACTGCCTGTAATATCCCAAAATCAGTACTGCTAGCAAGTCATGCCTGAAAAACGCATTTTTTAGGAATGTATGCTATAGGATTGGAAACCAGCACTTGGATACCTTATATCTGACAATATAAGACCTGAATCCAAGAGGGATTAAAAAAAAAATCCTCCTACGTGGGTTAAACAGGTCTCCCCACACCTAGTGCAGCTAGAAAATGCCCAAAGAAGGGACTGCAGCAATACAAAAACAAAAATGCTCGAAAATAACACAGTTCAGCCCAATATTTGTAGGAGCTCAGTATGGAGGTTCATGTTTTATCTATATATCAGCAAAATATATCTACACAGCAGCTTCTACAATGTATAACAGAAAGGAGAAGGATTTACAAGAAGAAACCCTCAGAAATGAAGTGCTACAACCACAAGAAATATATGAATAAGCTTGAAAACATTATTTTCATTGGATAAAGCAGTAGTATGTTAGAACTCAGATCTAGAGAAGATATTTATACAAAATTATAGATCTATTTCATATTTGTATACAAGAAAGTCTCCCTTATACACTCCCCTTGGGGATTTCAGCAAAACATGAAAGTACAAGAGTAGATCTAAGATCTAAGTTACAGATCTGCAGTAATATTCAAAAAATTATAAATTATATGATGTACAGAAAATCAGATATGGAAAAAACATGGATTGGATGGCCAATCCATGGATCACCACAGTGAAAGGAAGGATCCAATCACTAGAGATCTCTCCTCCAAGATGATGCCAAAACTCCTTGCAACTTTGCTCTTGAAAATAACGTAGTACTGCAAAAGGGACTATGCTGTAGAATTTGAGTATTCTTTGGCCTGATGCCAAGATCTGGATCTGAAGCTCCAAGGATCTAGAACACTCTTGTCAAATGGATAGAAGACTTTCCTAGTGAAAAGGGGTGCTAGAGATGCATAGATCTGAAGAGATCTATCCTCCACTTGCTGCAGCTCACAAGAACAACCCAATCCTAAATAGGATCAGCACTATAGGTGAAAGATGAAGCTTGGCCAAATGTCAGATAGTGGACAAGACAAACAAGGCTCCTCCAAGAGCTGCTCTAGGAAGGAGGTGGGATTCCCATTCAGGAACACCCAATGCTAAACAACATTATTCTCAGCTAAACATCTAGAGAATGATATATGTCTAACCAGAAAATATATGAAAAAAATTATTATCATCAACAACCCTCTCATGCTGCTCTTCTCTTCCTTTTATAAGATAAAAGCCTTGTCAAAACCTAAACCACTTCAATGAGTTAGCTCCTTTCACATGTGGAGCCTCCATCTAGAACTGTGATGTGCATCCATAAGGTACATTGCATCTAGACTGTGCTGTGGATTTGGTCAAGGTTGACCCAGTCTCATAGTTCAAACCCATTCACACCTACAAATGTTTATTTTACATGGCCTAGATTTTTCTTTGTTCACGTAGGCATGGATTTATTCATTTTTTTCAGGAGTTTTACATGTCCTCCTTTACTCATTTGTTCAATCAACAGAAAATGAAACAAAATTGAATATTCCTCTTAGCTTGGGCTAAGTAGGAATATTACAGTCCTCCCCTCCCAAATGTTTCTTGTCCTCAAGCAACTGCAAGGATAGTGTTTAAAGGAATTGGGAAAACATCTTTCCCCAAGCAATCATCCATACAAAATGAGTCACTCCCAACATGGAAAATCCAAAAAAATTTCCTACACCTTGAGTTCATGCAATCTAGGTGGGCTAAAAAAATGAACATGGTAGACATAGGTGCCTAACCCACACTGTTCTCCTCTCAACTTAAGATAAGTATGGAGTGTTTTTTGATCCTGGGCTGCAATAATGTTGCCTTCAAGAGGCAAGATGAAGACTAGATCTCTAAGGATCTCCTCTCCAACATTGTGAATCAAGCTGGCCCAAACCATTCCATATGTGATGGATGGGAAATCATCACCATATGGTATCTCCTCAAACTCATTTCCCACCTCATAAAGAAACAGGTGTTTGGTTGTGGTGGCCATATCTCCTCTCATGTTCCCATTAGAACATGTAATGCAAAAAATGTGGGAATCCTCTTCCCAAAAGAACACATATAACCAATGTGTTTCCTCTCCAATCATGATCCCCAAAAAAGCAAGATCAAAATCATCAATTGGAACCATGATTAGCATCAAGAAGAAGTAAATAATGAAGGCTTCATATGGTGCGGAAGGTACCAACAGTCTCCCATGAAGTTACAGCGCAGTTTTTCCAACTGCAGCTTCAGAAAATTACAAGGCAAGTGGTTTCTGGAAACATGGTGGTATATGTATGTTATTTCATTTACTAATGAATAGTAGATGGTTGTATACAACAAATTAACATACATGAATTAATACAACACTTGCCCATGGCCATCTAAGAGATGGTTGTCTCCATTATACATTTTGGCCCTTTGTTGATCATGGAGCTCAATGAAAAGCTTGCCCTCTTGTAGAGCAATGCACTGCATAGAAATGTTAAGAGTATGAAGACCACTAAATGCAAAAACAAGATCCTTACCATGTACTAAAAGTAAGATCATGATAGGATCCATGAACAAACTCTCCATAATGATATGACATACTCTCATGAAGAGAAATGAATCATGTGTTGCATGAAGATCCTTCCTCATGTACTTGGAAAACCAAGCCAAGAAGAACACATCACCGTAATAGATGTCTCCATCCATTACTCCATATTTCTCACCTTATCCTTGTCCATCAAGTGCATCAAGAGTGGAATGATCCTGGGAACACTCCATCCATAAATCCATGCTCCAGAGTGATAGCACTGGTGGTCTATGCAAATAGGCTCCTGCCAATACATAGCTCCATTCTTTGACATGTTCATTTCCAAAGACATATCCCATAATGTTGCTACAAACAAGAAGCTCCTTCCAGAGTGGAAGTACTTCCAGATCATCCAAGGCTAAGGAGTATCCCCTTTGCACCATGATAGTGCCATCTCCTACTTCTGCAACATCATGCAAAGTGTGAGAGAAAATTTTCTTTTTCTCTCCCAAGAACATCCAAAGCAACAAAATTTTTTGCTGCCTCCCCATACCCTTAGAAAGAGGATTATGACCAAAATCTTTCAAGAGTAGCCAACGCAGCCATGCTTCCTACTGCCAAGTGTCATAGATCTGCAAGTAGCTTTCCAGCTTCTTGCTCATCATCCACATCCATTCATCCACCGGTGGATCATGGACCTCATTATGCAAACACTTGGTATCCTCTCAATTGTAGGAAACCAAATTCCTCAAATATTCAAAGAAATTTTCACTTCATGGAATGTTGAAGTGCACCTTCCAAGGGATCTCTTGATGAGACCTCCTCCTCATGCATGGTCTTCCAAAACCAGCGGGGTCTTGGATCTGCTACAAGTAGAAGTCTCTCTTTGAGATGTGGCATGCTCATTGAGAAAGTGTCATCTAGAGAGGAGAAAATGTTTCTCATCTCAAGATGTCTACCCCTTGTCTTCATTGCTTCCTGAATGAAGATGAAATTTGATTGATCCCATGAGGAATGGGTCCTCCTTTCTTCATTACTACTCTTGGACAACGCAGTGCAACTCTACTGCTCTAGATTAGCAGTAAGTGATGATTCTGGGTCATGCAACAACAGGTTTCCACAACCCTCTAAAATATTTGCTGCAATAATAGAAGGTGGAAACTCAATCATACCTTGATGGGCTTTGGGAACATATTGTATGGCTGCAAGAGTTCCTCTTTCTCCCATGTTATTTCCCTCAACTGCTGATGTTGAAGGCTGCTCCTCCAAGGCTGTCATAGTGCTGGTACAAACCTCCTCAAGAGAGGGTGAGGTATTCTTTTCCTCGAATTTCTCTTTATCACCCTTTGAGTGAAATCTACAAAAGAAGATACTTTTGCATGTCCCACATGGTTGAACCACTAACTTCTTGCTTCACCCTTCAGGTGCAGCGCTGCCATCTCCACTGCTTCTTTCTATAGCATTGGATGTAGTTGGAAAAAGGCACTGAGTCTTCTTGCACAAGCTTTGGCTGCAGATGTCCCATCAAAAGTGGACAACAGAAACCTATTGCCATTGATTTCTCCCATGCTGCAGTGTCTCCTCCCTTCCTTCAGTTGAATGAATTGTGGGAAGACTAGAGTCTCCTTTAAGGCTCTAGTTTGAGACTTGTACTCAACAAGGTACTCACTCAGGATCTGATGATCCAAGTGTCATCCATGATTCTTGTCTTCTTCTTTACGAGAGTAGGAAGTGCATGGTTCTTCCTCTTCTCCTTATTATATCTTCTTAACCTCCTTGGAGAGGTCCTTTCTAGATCTCAAAACTAATGAGAGCAAGCTCATTCTTTTCATCATCTTGATATTTGTCTTGAGACTTATAGGCTGAGCCAAGAAAGATGCTTTGATACCACTGTAATATCCCAAAATCGGGACTGCTAGCAAGGCATGCCTGAAAAACACATTTTTCAGGAATGTATGTTACAATATTGGAAAGAAACACTTGGATCCCTTAGATTTGACAATCTAAGACCTGATTCCAAGAGGTATTCAAAAACAAATCCTCCTAGGTGGGTTAAACAGGTCTCCCCAAACCTAGTGAAGCTAGAAAATGTCCAAATAAGGGATTGCAGCAATACAAAAACAACACTGCTAGAAAATAATGCAGTTCAACCCAATATTTGTAGGAGATCAGTATGGAGGTTCATGTTTCAACTATACATCAGCAAAATGGATCTACACAGTAGCTTATACAATGTATAACAGAAAGGAGAAGGATTTACAAGAAGAAACCCTCAGAAATGAGGTTCTACAACCACAAGAAATATATGAATAAGCTTGAAAACGTTATTTTCATTGGCTAAATAAGTAGTATGTTACAACTCAGATTTAGAGTAGATCTATATATAAAATGATAGATCTATTTCAGATCTGTATACAAGAAAGGCTCCCTTATGCACTCTGTTGTGTGAAATAATTGTCGAATTAATTCACCGATATTTATATATCAATCCAGACTCGTAAACACGAGTTGTACTATGCTCTCAAGATTTAGCTTCTAGAGTTGAAGTTTGCACGATTCCTTATGTTGTTTAATTCAAGAATTAGGAACACAAAAACATCTATAAACACACACCCTTGAAAATAAATCAATTCATCTCCTCATGAAAATAGGAATGATAAGCAAATTCTAGTTTGAACACTGGAAATATTTATTCTATCTATCTAAAAATTAAGTCCGGAATCAAACCATTATCAATCAATAGCAAAAATATCTCACTGCTTGAAGAAAATCTCAAAAACCCTAATTCTGATCTTTGGAGGTCACACTTGAAAGGAATTATCTAAACTGAGTAAACCTATAAATGATTCCACACTCACACAGTAAACTTGCAATTACGAATGGTATCTTGAATTAAATTTGATAACGTACTCCATGCCAATTTCACCATACTAGGGTTAAGTGGAAAGGTGAAATCTCACACTGTTTTGAATATCAATCTTACACACAGAATTTAGTCATGATAGCCTTCAATATTTCATACCTAGCCAACCCATATGTATTACTTACTTCTAGTAGTTTTAATTTCACAACTTCTATTTTTCAAAACAAATTGAATTAGACTATAGATATCGGGATGCACAACTGCTCTCTGGGGATCATCTTTGAATTGCATTTTTCTTTTATCAAATTTCCAATTATGCTTGGGCAAGGTTACTCAGACTTCTACTACAATGGGCATTCTGCAACAGGACAATGTCATGAATTTAATCAACACATGCTGCATCAAGATATAAAACAGAGACAAAAATGGATTTAATTCTTTAATTTCACAGTTGAACAGCTCACATGCATTATCACTAGAAATTATATGATCACCCTCTCGAATTTTCAAGAAGGTTTCAATATTCAATGAATGGTTACATTCAAATCAGGTTACAAGGTTTTAATTCCTTCGTCACTCTTGTGAATTGGAATTGTGAAGCTTTACACCAACGACGAACGATAACATAGTAATCAAAAATCAGTCCAAGGAGGAGTGCTGGTTAAAATATATTTTCAAGGGAATACACACTCTCACTAAGGGATTTTTCTAATTCAACTTGACCCTGCTGCAAACCCTAATCTCATGAAAACAAGGCAAAACTGCAAACACCGATTTAAGCATGCCAAAGGAATGGAGAAGGCTCTCTGCTCAGAATTACTCTATGCGTTATCTATTCTCTTTTACCTAATCAATACCCTCGACAAAAGATGTCTTGACTAAGACCTCAAAAGAATATATTCCTGTCACTCTCTATTTCACACTTCTATGTGGATATTTTAAGTTAGAATTCAAATGCAAACCAAACACTGCTTCTTTAAATCAAATCAAAAGGATACAAACAAAATCATTTCCTTAGAGATGAAATTCCTCTGTTACCACAGTGGCATCAATTTGGGCTATGCACATATATTGGTCACTCAATGCATGGGACTATTCAGCACACATAAAAACAACAATTATCAGATCTCTTTGCAATCTAGTCTATGTTGTTTTACTGGAGTTGATCTTAGTCATACATGTTTCAGCCTAGCTTATTCAGCAGAAAGATTCAATTTAAATGTGTACAAACCAAGGCTCTGCCTCTCACACAACAATTTGTTCTCTAGGGCTGATGGGGGTATGCAATCAAGCTTTGTTTCTTGAGAAAATCTCAATATAGGTCGATGCAGATAAGTGAAGGTTGGAAAGTAATTTATATGGAAGAAATCAGATTCGGTTATAGTCACAATGATATTACCAATCAAATCTTGGAGATACACAATTTCCCCCTATGGAAACGTTCCATTAATACTGAGATTACTCTTCTACCATGCTAGCCATGAAATTTGGGGATCTAATCACTAAGTCACTACAGCACACGAATTAACCAAATCTCCAGTTCAAATTTTGAAAGCAATTGGTTTTGCCATCTGGTATTTAAATCAATTGATACCCATACATTATAGCAACTGAAGCAACTAAAACAAAAATTGATTTCAAAGACAATAAGTTTTGCGATTTAAATCAATGATATTCGAACTCCAGCAACATGGATCAAGCCAAAACCAAATATTTCTTCAAATTTAATTAACTCTGCAATCATACATTTGAATCAACGAATTCTTGGGGACTTAAGAAAATGTGAATCAGGCTAACATAGATCGATTTTCACAATTAATTGACTCTGGAATTTAAATCACCGAATTCTTGAAACTTCAGCAAATATAAACCAAGCTAAAAATAAATCGATTTTCACAATTAATTAACTTTGTAATTCAAATCAATGAATTCTTGAAACTTTGGCAAATGTAAATCAAAGCATAAACCGATATTCAAAAATAATCAATGTTGCAATCAGAAATTTAAACCACATAGTGTCTACGAATTACCTCTAACTAATTCTACGGGGCTGAACCGGCTGTGGTGGGCCCTTGCCACACCCGGGGAAGTGTTCATTACAGGACTAACTTACACCAATAAGAGTTTTTTTTAGAGATTCATCACATCCATGACAATCTTCAGTCAATCAAGAATACACCAACATTTAAATTTGAATTCTGTTTTAGAACACCAAAGCACAATGTAAATTGACAGCTGAAAGATGTAATACATTACCTCCTCATCAAAATGCAATTTTCTGCCTTTATAGGCATTCTGAAGTTTCAAAATTAGTAGAAGTTTCATTACATGGTTGGACATTGGAAACCAAAGATATGGAATCCATGAAATTAGCATTGCCTTGTCCTAAATTTACACTATCAGTTTTCTATTACCAACCAATTACAACTACAAGGAAAAAAATGTCCTAATTTTAATCAATCGAACTCCACCATGCGTAGAGTGGCCAACTGGCCCTTCACCACTCTTGACTATGTCGAGGTGCTGGAAGGACATTGAATTTTCTAAGCTGGGGCTTGAGCTGGAGCTTCTTATGTTGGCATATCCATTGTAGGATGGTTGAGGAGACATAACTTCCTCCAAGTCAGAGAGCTAATCAAAAAATCCTGCAAGATATCCATCGTTCTACCCATAGTGGTAAGTTAAAAAATAAGTATATCACTAAAAATGCCTAAACTAGCTATAGAATAGTGACAACAACTCTACTTGTATTGCTTTTACCTTTAACCATAGTTGATGAAGGTCTATCCATTTTAGGGATTTAGGAGAGGAACAAGAGAGTATATAGGTGTTAAAACTAGGCTAAAAGGTGCTAAGAAGGTAAGGAATAATAGATAGAAATTAGCCTCAACATCTCCCCCACACTTGAGCTAAGGCACATCCTCATGCCTCCAAGTCATCACTGTCTAGTTAAAAATTAGTTGCTTGGGCCAACTTCTCCAAACTTTTTCTGATTAAGGCTGACCATTTTGTGGACTGTGTAGCCAATCTTCTAGCACTTGTCTTCTCTGCAAACTGAATTATAGATGTTTTCCATGATTTCAACCTTCAATCCTTCCTTTGAAGCTCTTCATTCTGTACATACAATCGGAGGTTCTCTTCTCTTAACTGATCATTTACCTTACTTACATATTGGAAGAGTGTCTGAAACCTGTGAGCCTTGTTCCTTAATTTAGATATTCTATTCTAAAGCTTTACTGATCCAATCTTGATTTTTTTTTTTTTTTTAGAGACTTCAGGGACTAATATCTTTGTTGGGATTGTTGACTGTTGGGGATGACCTTCATCTGGCATGTGGCCCATACCCTACATTGGAAAATAACCTTGTTGTTATGGGCTTATGGAAGCAGGGGTAGGGGTAAAAGCATGTATATCTTGGGCAATATTATCTGGGATATGAAACTGATGGGAAGATGAGGGTGATGAAGGAAATTGGGGAGAAGATGAGGGAGAGGGAGTAGAAAAATACGGGGATGAGGTGCAACAAAACGTGGTAAAACAACATGTGCTTGTAGTAATTATTTAAACTACCTATAACTAAATTAAGAAGATTAAGCACATACCTTTGTCACTTGAATGATATTGGGAATGGAAATAGCATCATATCTTATCAATACAGGAGCAGTTCTGTTGTTCGAGTTATAGCTTCTACTATAATGATGATCATGGTCAACAATAAAATTTACAACAAGTAGTGATATCCAGATCAATCAGAATTTTAGGCCTAGGCTGCAATTCTAGGATTTTACTGTTTAAAAAAAAAAATAGAGCTTTTCACAGTTCATTGGTACCACAGATTATTTATGATCATTTTGTAGCTTCTAGACAATAGATTGCCAAAAGAATATTTTGGTCTAGTAGTGAATTTCCAGGTACAAAGATGAAAAATTCAAGGTAACTAAAGCATGGAACTGGTTATTGTGCAGAAGAGAACATAGAACCTTCGATTTCTCTAAAAAAGTGCCACTCAGTTTTTTTTGAGGTGGCATTGGAACCTATCCACCATCTCATGGATTTTAACCAGGCCTGAGATGATAACTGCCTGGGGATTTCTATTTAGGGAGCTTGAAATGTCTTGAAAGAAGGCTCTAGGGGGGTTTCTTTTCTGTAATCATTCCAGTGGGTCCAGAAAAGAATAATTCAATGCCCATTGGATCCCTAGGCTACCACCACCTTATTGTTTTATCAAGCCTAAGGTAGTTCCTGCTTGGGACATTCATATTTAGAGAGTCTGAGTTGCCCATAGAAGGCTCCAGGGAGTTTCTTTTCCGTAGCTATTTCCTTGGGCCTGGAAAAGAATAATTCTATGCCTGAAGAATCCTTAAACTTCCACTGGTCCATTAATTTTACGAGGCTGGATCAGTCAGTGCTCGAGAGATTCATCTTTTGAGAGTCTGAAGACATATAAAGAAGACTCCAACTGCTCCTTTTCCATAAGTAATCTGGCAGGCCTGGATAAAGGAATAAACCCACTCCTGCTGAATTTCTCCTTTATTCTACATGGACTATGGGGAGAACCACCTATAGATATGGAAATTGACAGTCCACTAGTTAATCTATATAAATATATATACATATGTATGTAAAAATAGATAAGAAAAATAAATCAACCGATCTAGCAAGACGCTGGTCATTTCCCTGAACCAGCTCTAGTCCTAGCTCCTTCTGAATGTCCTGTAAAAACAAATCGTCTGAGAGTGGTTTATGATAAACTTTTAGCCGATGGCCATTCACCACAAAGAAAGTCTGCTCATTATCAATGGTTCTAATACGTACTGACCCATTATCAAAGACTTCAACTACTTCATAGGGTCCCAACCAATGAGTAGAAAAATTACCCTTGAAGTGTTTGAACTTATTGTCATACAATAGGGCCTAGTCGCCTACATGGAAGACTTTATTTTTGATGAACTTATCATTCCATCTGGCTCTTTGATCTTGTACCAGCAAATTTTTGTGGTATGCATCCTGTCAGATCTCATTGAGCTCATTCAGTTGCATAAATCTCTACTCTTGGGCTTTAGTCAGATTCATTCCCAATTGGGCGGTCATCCTAAATGTCTTCACTTGGAAATCTATGGGAAAAAGTACCTGTTTCCCATAGACTAGCTCGTACGGGGTATGTCCTGTCACATTTCTCTAGGTAATCCTGTAAGCCCATAAGGCTTCCAATAGCTTGTCCATCCATTCCTTATGGTGCAGTTGAATGTTTTTCGTGAGGATACACTCCAAAAATTTGTTTGTGGACTCTACTTGCCCATTAGCTTGAGGGTGTTAAGCGGTAGATCTATGGTGTTTGATCTGATATTGCTCAGTGAGTGCCTTGACCAATTTTTATGTGAATTGCGTACCTTGGTCTGTGACAATCTCAAGCAGTATACTGAATCTCATGAAGATGTCTTCAAACAAAAGCTCTAAAACTACCTTTTCTGTGGCAGCGTACATTTATTTTGCTTCCACCCACTTGGTGACGTAATCGGTGCATACCAAAATGTATTTCTTTTTCTTTGACATCGGGGAGATGGGCCCTAAAAAATCCAATGCCCACTTCTCGAATGGTTCAATGTCTATCCGGGTCTAAAGAGGCATTTCGTCAGAGGAAACTGGCCTCCCCATCTGCTGGCAGGAATCACAACTAGAGACAAACTTCTTGGCATCTTTAAAGAGCGAGGGCCAATAATACCCCATACAGAGAACTTTGTATGCGGTTCATTTGTCGGCATATTGTGGGAGGCTCGTTGTGGGAGGATCTCAGGACATCGTACATTTCATCTTCTCTCACACACCACTTCATGATCAGGTTTGGTACTATGTAAAAAAAGTCTCCCTCAATCCAGGAATAATTAGCATTGTGTTGTACAATGTTATGTTTTTCTCTGGAAAACATGCTCGGACATAATTTCCCTAATACCAAATAGTTTGCAACATCAGCGAACCAGGGAGTGATGGTAGAAATGGAGAATAGTGCTTCGTTTGGGAATTCATCAAGTACCGGAGTTGCCGTGCTTCCTTAACCAATATTCAAACGAGACAAAAATTCAGCTACTAGGTTATCCCTTCTAGGCCTATTGATTACAGTTATATTAAATTCTTGAAAAAGAAACAACCATATAGGTATTCTACCATTTGTAATTGGTTTATTCATTAAAAACCTAATGGCAGAATGATCGGTATGGACAAAAGTCTCATAACTGGTAATGTAATGTCTAAACTTCCCAATGGCATACACAACTGCTATCAATTCTTTCTCAGTGACTATATAATTTAATTCAGCAGGGGAAACATTTTTTCTAATAAAATAGATAGCATAAGGATAGCAATCTTTCCTTTGTCCCAAAACTGCTCCTAGTGCAGTGTCTAAAGCGTCGTTACATATGTGAAATGGTAGGGACCAGTTTGGTCCTCTCAGCACCGGAGTAGTAGAAAATCTATCTTTTAGTATCTGAAAGGCATGTTGACAGTTGGAATTCCATACAAATTCAGTGTCCTTAGTCAGTAAATTAAATAATGGTGCTAAAATATTAGTAAAATTTTCGATAAAACGACGATAATAACCTGCATGGCCCAAAAAACTTTTTACCTCTTTTTGCGAACTAGGAATAGAATATGTAAAATTACCTCGATCTTTTCTGGATCAACTTTAATTCCTTATAATGACACATGATGACCCAAAACGATCCCCTTCATTTGCATCATTATGCATTTATCACTGCTAAGGTCCAGGTTTGCTTCTTGAAAATGAATCAACACTTTTTCTAAATTGGCCGAAGCTTTACCGAAATCATCTCCATAGACTATGAAGTCGTCCATATAAAATTTTCCACAGTCATGGACCAAATTGGAGAAAATGGCGAGTACAACTCTTCGAAACGTAGCTGAAGTGTTACACAGACCAAAAGGGAGGACTCTATATGCATAGGTGCACCAAGGACATGTAAATGTGGTCTTTTCCTAATCTTCTTAAACTATCTGGATTTGATTATATCCACTGTACCCATCTAGAAAAGAGAAGTATTATTTACCTGAGAGTGTGTCGAGTACCTGATCAATGAAGGGTAGGGGAAAGTAGTCGCACAATGTGGCCTTGTTTAGTTCTCTATAGTCAACGTAGATATGCCACTTACCGTTCTTTTTTGGCACCACCACCAGAGGTGACACCCATCTACTGTCGGAAATGGGATAGATGAAGTCTGCAGCTAGGAGTTTCTAAAGCTCTTCCTTGACAATCTCCTTTAATTTTGGGTTCATTCGTCTTTGTGGCTATCGGACAGGTCTCATTTCTTCATTAGTGTATATTTGGTGGATACAGGTGTCTGGATGGAAGCCTTCCATGTCAAGGTAATCCCAAGAAAATGCTCCAGATTTCTCACACATCATACCCATCAGTTGTTGCTTTTGTTCTGCAATCAATTATGCATCGATGTGTAAGGTCCTTCCTTCAGTGATTTCTACTGGCTCAGTGGTGAGTTCATGGCTTCCCTCTATTGTTGGAAAAGATGCAAACACGGCTGGATGGCAGGCTTCCTGGAACTCATCACTGAAAACATGATGGTAACCATTAAAAGAAATTGAATAATAAATGCAAGAACTGTGAAATAAAAATTGGTGCAAGATATGTTCATCAGACTATTCCTGGAGACCTCTAGACTGTTCTAATGCCAACAAAGGAAACATACAGTCTTCATCTCCATAGAGGCTCTCGAGCCATAATGGTACTTCAGCAGCTGTCTGAGCAAGGGGAAAAATAAACAAGGCTTGGCTAGTTTAACCGTTGTAAATGATCATTTCTCCATTTATGCACCCTATGACAGCATCATCAGTTGCCAACCAAGGGTGTCCCAGAACTACAGGATGTCCAGGTCTCGAGGTTTTTGGAGAAATGACAATAAAATCTATATGGTATTTCCAGGAAGCTATAGTGACCAATATGTCTTCTAGGACTCTTATTGGTTTGATGATGGATTTGTCTGCCATTTCTAGAATGATGGGGGTGGGTTTAAGCCCTAGTAACTGCAAATATGTCATAGTCTCATATGTCATGGCATTTATTGCTGCCCCTAAGTCTACAAGTGTGTTTGGTAGAAGTACTCTGTTATTTCAATGGTGACAATGGGATTCCTAGGGTCCTGATACTTCGCAGGCAAGTCAAAAATCATGGTGGACATTTGGCTCATGATTTTTATGCTTTGGTTCTTATGCCTTTTCCTACCTGTATTCTTGATGCAGAGATCCTTGAAAATTTTCGTGTAAATAGGGAGGTCTCTGATAGCTTGCATGAGTGGAATTTTAATGCAGACATTCCTTAATTCATGTTCTAGGTTGTATTCCAAAGGAGTCTCTTATTTCTTTACAAGGAGTATTTTTGGGTAGAGTGGTTCATTTGATTTTTCTTCTTGTATTTTATTTTTTTCTCATTTTGCATATGGTTTTCGGATGATGTGGATGGGACCTCCTCCTCTATGACAACAGCTGATTTCCCGTTATTAATTGTTTTTCCTAATCATAATTGAATTTCATTCATGGGGATGGTAGTGATCATGTATGTAGGGAAAGGTTGGATGTTTATGTTCTGTGCAGGTTGATGTGGTCTATTGTGGTTTGGGTTAGGTACGGGTTTTGTAGGCAATAGTGTAGGGCGTGGTGGGTTTTGAGGTGCTTGCGAAGATGATGATGAGTCAGATGGTGCAGGTAAAATTTGATGCAAGGGAGGGGATGGAAGAAATGGTTGTTGATATGTGTGAGGGTTATATCCTTGTTGATAGGATTGCATGGTTGGGTTGTACCCTTGCTGATATGTTGAGGTGCTTGGCATATTCGGGTAGGGTGCATAGAACTAGCTTTGTGGTTGATAAGGGTTGGTATAAGGGTTTTCCCTCCAGTTCTGGTTCCATGGGGTGTTTTGAGTTTGAGGAGCAGCCCAAGGAGGATAAGCTGGCTGGAAATTTTAGGGTTAAGTCTGACTATGTCCTTGGGGACTAGGTTTTGGGAACATGTTCTGATTGGGGCCTCTCCAAAAGGGCTTTTTACTTGTTTGCAATGGATCATTGGTTTCGGTATTCCCTTTATAAATGGTCTGCAGACCGGGAAGAGCTGGGCATTTATGCGTGGCATGTTCTAAGGTGCAAATTCAACAAAACTCAATAACATTGATGGAACACTCTCTTTCCATATGCTTTTGTCTACATTTGGGGAAAAATATAACCCATAGCAGCCCTTTCGTCTTCCTGTTTCTTCTTATGTTTCATTGTGTCGAGTTGGTTGCCAATGGTATTTAAAATATCAGTTTTAAATTCTTCCAGCAGGCTCCCTAGTTCGACCCTAGTGACAAAAGTGGAAACAGGTTTGTGATTTCTAGGTGCAGCATCTCGGAGACTATCACATAGCTTTCTACCTACTTTAGCTTGGAATCTAGAATAGGTTCGACAAAGTTAGGCTATTTCAGCAAAATACTTTTTATAAATGTCCCCACCACTTAAAAGGTTTAGAGTATCGATGCATTCGTCTCTTAATCCTTTTAGAAAGACTGTTTTGACTGTTTTCTCCTCTAGATGGGCTCCTCGAGATTTGTGAAAATGATACAGAAAGCGCTCAAGATATTCTTCCAGGCTTTCATCATCTAGTTTCTGCATTCTTATAATATCATTGAGGTCTCTAGCTTTATAGAAATCCTGGTATTTCTTAAGGAATATAGATTTCATATCATCCCAAGTGTATATGGTGTTTTCCCCTAAGCTCATAAACCATCAAAGTGCGGTGTCTTTTAGGGTGGTTGGGAACAATTTCAGTTTGTGTGCATCATCGTAGTAATTATGGCTTCTGCCCAGAACATCAAATTCAAAAAGAAAAGAATAAAGATCCTCAGAGGACTTACCATAAAAGAGTGGCAGGGAAGTCATTGGAATGATCTTCATTGTGATGTTCCTGGTGATGTCAAGGATAGGAAACTTGAAGGTAGTTTCTTTGTCATCGTCGTTTGGTCCCCCTTGTGGTCCATCAGTGTTTTCTTCCCTTCGGCCATTCTTGTTTCCTCTAAAGAAAGTTGGTCCTTCCTCTTCTTCATGATTCCCCTTGTTGTTTTTGTTCTCACCTTCATTGTTTGCCATATTGGTGCTGATGTTGGTGGAGAAAGAGCCAATGGACAACCTTACTTCTTTTTGTCTTGCAAGTTTTGCTTCCAAAATTTCCTTTCCGCTAGTACTCCCTTTTTTGTGTTTAGTACCTGCGTAACGATCAGCAGGTTAGTTAATGGAGTTCTTACTGAACCAAATTTTTTTAGGAAATTGAGAACTAGAAATAAATCTACCTTTATTATCCCTAGGTCTACTTCTACGCATAAGGAAACTATAATAAAGTTGAGAACAAGCAGTAATCGGTCAGACTTTGGAGCAACTCCACAAAATTGGATGTGTGGCTCTTCACTCACATCTTACCATACACTCTCCACCCTCTAACAACCCTGAAAGATCTATGAACTTCAAACAATAATGATTACCTGAATCTTGAAATTACAGCTCCCTAGCAACGGCGCCAAAATGTTGTGTGAAATAACTGTCGAATTAATTCACCAATATTTATATATCAATCCAGACTCGTAAACACGAGCTATACTACTCTCTCAAGATTTAGCTTCTAGAGTCAAAGTTTGCACGATTCCTTATGATGTTTAATTCAAGAATTGAGGCACAAAAAAACATCTATAAACACACACCCTTGAAAAGAAATCAATTCATCTCCTCATGAAAATAGGAATGATCAGCAGATTCTAGTTTGAACATTGGAAATATTTATTCTATCTATCTAAACATTAAGTCTGGAATCAAAACCATTATCAATCAACAACAACAATAGCTCACTGCTTGAAGAAAGTATCAAAAACCCTAATTCTGATATTTGGAGGTCACACTTGAAAGGAATTATCTAAACTGAGTAAACCTATAAATGATTCCACACTCACACAATAAACTTGCAATTACGAATGGTATCTTGAATTAACTTTGATAACGTACTCCATGCCAATTTTTCTATACTAGGGTTAAACGGAAAGGTGCAATATCACACTGGTTTGAATATAAATCTTACACACAGACTATAGTCACGATAGCCTTCAATGTTTCATACCTAGCCAACCCATATGTATTACTTAATTCTAGCAGTTTTAATTTCACAACTTCTATTTTGCAAAAAAAACTGAATTAGACTCTAGCTATCGGGATGCACAACTGTTCTTTGGGGATCATCTATGAATTGCAGTTGTCTTTTATCAAATTTCCAATTACGCTTGGGCAAGGTTACTCAGATTTCTACTACAATGGGCATTCTGCAACAAGACTATGTCATGAATTTAATTAACACATGCCGCATCAAGATATAAAACAGAGACAAAAATGGATTTAATTCTTGAATTTCACAGTTGACCAGCTCACATGCATTATCACTAGAAATTTTATGATCACCCTCTAGAATTTGCAAGAAGGTTTCAATCTTCAATGAATGGTTACCTTGAAATTAGGTTACAAGGTTTTAATTCCTTCGTCACTCTCGTGAATTGGAATTGTGAAGCTTTACACCAACGATGAACCCTAACACACTAATCAAACATCAGTCCAAGGAGAAGTGCTAGTTAAACTCTTTTTTCAAGGGAATACACACTCTAAATAAGGAATTTTGCTAATTCAACTTGACCCTACTGCAAACCCTAATCTCATGCAAACAAGGCAAAACTGCAAACACCTATTTAAGCATGCCAAAGGAATGGTGAAGGCTCTTTGCTCAGAATTACTCTATGCATTATCTATTCTCTTTTACCTAATCAACACCCTGGGCACAAGATGTTTTGACTGAGACCTCAAAAGAATCTATCCTTGTCACTCTCTATTTCACACTTCTATGTGGATCTTTTAGGCTAGAATTCAAATGCAAACCAAACACTACTTCTTTAAATCAAATCAAAAGGATAACCACAGTGGCATCAATCAGGGCTATGCACATCTACTGGTCACTCAATGCATGGGACTATTCAGCACACATAAAAACAACAATTATCAGATCTCTTTGCAATTTATTCTATGTTCTTTTACTGGAGTTGATCTCAGTCATACATGTTTCAACCTAGCTTATTCAACAGAAAGATTTAATTTAAATGTGTACAAACCAAGGCTCTGCCTCTCACACATCAATTTGTTCTCTAGGGCTGATGGGGGTATGTACTCAAGCTCTGTTTCTTGAGAAAATCTCAATCTAGGTCAATGCATACAAGTGAAGGTTGGAACGTAATTTATATGGAAACAATCAGATTCGGTTATAGTCACAATGATATTACCAATCGAATCCTGGAGATACACAATTACCCCCTATGGCAATGTTCCATTAATATTGAGATTGCTCTTCTACCATGCTAGCAATACAATTTGGGGATTTAATCACTAGTTCACTATAGCACACGAATTAACCAACTCTCAAGATCGACTTTTGAAAGCAATTTGTTTTTCCATCCGGCATTTAAATCAATTGATACCCATACACTACAGAAATTGAAGCAACTGAAACACAAACCGATTTCAAAGACAATAAGTTTTGCAATTTAAATCAATGATATCCAAAATCCAGCAACATGGATCAAGCCAAAACCAAATCGTTCTTCAAATTTAATTAACTCTGCAATCATACATTCAGATCAATGAATTCTTGGGGACTTCAGCAAATGTGAATCAGGCTAACATAAATCGATTTTCACAATTAATTAACTCTGCAATTTAAATCACCGAATTCTTGAAACTTCAGCAAATGTAAACCAAGATAAACATAAATCGATTTTCACAATTAATTAACTCTGAAATTCAAATCAATGAATTCTTAAAACAATGGAAAATGTAAATCAAGCTAAAGCATAAACTGATATTCAATAATAAACAATGATGCAATTAGAAATTTAAACCACACAGTGTCTACGAATTACCTCTAACTAATTCTACTGGGCTGAATCGGCTATGGTGGGCCCTTACCACACTCGGGGAAGCATTGGTTATAGGACTAACTTACACCTACATCAGTTTTTTTCAGAGATTCATCACATCCACGACAATCTTCATTCAATCAAGAATACACCAGCATTTAAATTCGACTTCTGTTTTAGAACACCAAAGCACAATGTAAATTGACAGATGAAAGATGTAATACATTAACCTCCTCATCAAAATGCGAGTTTCTACCTTTATAGGCATTCTGAAGTTGCTAAATTAGTAGCAGTTTCATTACATGGTAGGACGTTGGAAACCAGAGATATGGAATCCACGAAATTAGCATTGCCCTGTCCTAAATTTACACTGTCAGTTTTCTATTACCAATCGATTGCAACTATAAGGAAAAAAAAGGTCCTAATTTTAATCAACCTAACTCCACCATGCATAAAGTGGCCAGTTGGCCCTTCACCACTCTTGACTATGTCGAGGTGCTGGAAGGACATTGAATTTGCTGAGCTGGGGCTTGAGTTGGAGCTTCTTATGCTGGAATATCCATTGTAGGATGGTTTAAGAGACATAACTTCCTCCAATTCATAGAGCTAATCAACAAATCCTGCAAGATATCCATCGTTCTGCCCATAGTGGTAAGTTAACAAATAATTATATCACTAAAAATGCCTAAAATAGCTATAGAATAGTGAAAACAACTCTACTTCTACTTCTTTTACCTTTAACAATAGTTGATGAAGGTCTGGCCATTTTAGAAATTTAGGAGAGGAAAAAGAGAGTATATAGGTGTCAAAACTAGGCCAAAAGGGGCTAAGAAGGTGAGGAAGAATAGACAGAAAGTAGCCTCAACACACTCCCTTTGGGGATTTCAGGAAAACATGAAAGTACAAGAGTAGATCTGAGATCTAAGTTACAGATCTGCATTAATATTAAGAAAATTCTGAAGTATATGATATTCAGCAAATAATATCTGGAACAAACATGGATTGGATGGCCAATCCATGGATCACCGCAGTGAAAGGAAGGATCCAATTACTAGAGATATCTCCTCCAAGATGATGCAAAAACTCCCTGCAACTCTGCTCTTGCAAATAACGCACTACTGAACAAGGGACTGCGCTGTAGACTCTGAGTATGCTTTGGCTTGATGCCAAAATCTAGATCTGAAGCTCCAAGGATATAGAACACTCTTTTCAAAGGGATAGAAGACTTTCCCAGTGAAAAGGGGTGCTAGATATGCATAGATCTGAAGAGATCTATCCTCCGCTTGTTGCAGCTCACAAGGACAACCCAATCCTAAATAGGATCAGTGTTGTAGGTGCAAGATGAAGCTTGGCCAAATGGAGGTGGAGGTTTCACATGGGAATGATAGTTCCCAAACACATTTCAGACTCCATGCCTTGGGAGGAAGATTTTCAGTTTAATCCTTGCAGTTTCTTGAGGAAAAGCAACATTTGGGAGGGGAGGACTGTAATATTCCTATTTTAGCAAGCAACTAAGGGGAATATTAATTTTTTATTTTTACACTTAGTAGATGAATAAATGGGGGAGGAGATCCATACTTAACTAAAATCAGCATAAAAACCATCTTGGTGTGAAAGGGGACCATTATAGCAGCTGGATTTCACACTCTCATGTGTGAACAGGGATAAATGCATCAGGACAAGGTCAAGTTTGACCAAGTCAACAATGCAGGTATGAGAGGAGGAGATCATCCATAAAGACATCACAGTGCAAGTGGGAGGAAGATTCCTTGGTGAAGGAAACCCTTATGAGTGGGGCCCAAGGAAAGGAGGTTCACAAATTATTAAAAGGAGGGAAAGGCAGCCATAACAGGTTTATGCTTATGATTTTATTTCTAGATTTGGTTTGAGAGACTATCCTACTTTCTTTAACTGTTTAGTTGAGATTGTTGTGCTGCTTAGCACAAGGATCTCCTGTTTAGGAATCCTTCTCCTTTATTGAGAGGCCTCTTGAAGGAGTTGTACTGATTTGCCTCACATCCAGGCTTGAGGCCAAGCATCCTCCTTCAGCTAAAACGTTATTTTTGCAACAGTATAACATTGTGTTGCAGGGTGTTGCAGTGAGGGTTCACAACACCACTTCCAACACTTGTTTTTCAGAGGAGGAGGCTCTCTTTCTCTTGGAAGATCAGTGAGGAAGCATTCCAGAGTATATTTTCACATCTTGGCACTTGGAAAAAATAATCCCATCATCTACAGCATAGTCCCTTGCAGTAATTGCATCATTTCTTGCAGTGTTGCAGTGAGAGGGTCAATCCCCTCAAGTTTGAGCAGCTTTCTCAGGAAAGAGGCCAACCTTTCTCCCGAAAAGTTTGTAAGGAGGATTTTCCTTCATTTGATGTATTTTTCAGCTGTATAAAGACATAGCTATAGTTAGACTGCACCATTTTCAGATCCAGATCTTCAGATCTGAAAATTTTCACTTATACTCTCATAGAACCCTTGCTGGGTCATTTCTATAATGTGTAAAAGAAGATTATTCTCCATTTTTCTACATTATTTGATGTAATACAATCAATGTATGATATTTCAACCATATTTCATCATAAACCCTCATAAAATCATGTTGTTAATGCTTCAGTAAATTCTACATAAGCTAAGTCATGGGGTTTGGGCCTTTTTGAGCCATATCGGGACCAGGGGATTTGTTTAACTTAGCTAGAGTGATTTTTTTTTGCTCCCATTTGGTATGTAAGTACCATATGAAATAATATATGGGATACCACCATTATTTTCCTCTATTTTTTTTCACAAAGAAAAAATTCGTAACTTTTCATTAAAGATAGGTTACATGTTACATATGCTGGTAGTATACTACTAATCAGTCCAAAGACTATTAAAATTCTGCCACTTGTCCTTCATGCAGGCAGTAAACAGTCCCAAAATAATGAATATCTTTTCAGTATAGTTCCAATGTTCACACAGCAAGTTCGGTGCATAAATTACTAGCAAAAGAAACGAAAACATATAAAAAGTAAATATACATGCCGATAAATAAAACCAGGGAGATAGTCACAAAATTCTCCCAAATAGCTGTAACTAGAATTATTTTCCTCTGTTATTATGAAAATAGCTAGGAATAACATTTTTGGGGCTTATTTTGCTGCTTTTCCCCAACTTTTGGATCATAAAATGAAGTATAAGTTGCTTGTTAGTCATCAATATTTTTACCTGTTTTGATGAATAGATTCCTTGGCTGATTTTTCTAGAAGCTAATCTATATATGTCAATTTTTCATCTATAAAACACCTCAAACAAATTTTTGTCTTCCTGCCCCTCTCCTTCAGCCTATAATGAGAAAAACCCTTTAGTTTCCCTACCTATCACAATTCAGCAAAGTCTCCCTGTCTATAGCTGTTATAATTTTGCCTCTCTACCATCAAAATTATTATTTTTCATGCAACTCACTGTCCAACATTAACAAAGTGTCTACCCCTCTCTCACTGATCACTTTTGTCATGTGATAACCTACTCATGCCCAAGAAGCCATTCAAACTCCATGACAAAGTATGTAGGTCTAGGTGGTGGTGTTTTAGGAAAAATTCCTTGGTGAGACTGTTTTAAGCCAAAAAAGTTGTCTTCAATATCAGTCAGCCATCATGTTTTGTTATTTTCCAAAGCCAAAACCCTTGTCTATCCCTAGGTCACACACCATAAAAGAGGTCACTTTGTTTCATTTCTAGCAAGGCTTAGGAATTTTCAAATCAGGAAAAGAGGAGTTTTCCCCGTCTGAAGAAATATGATTAGATCAGGCATGATCTCCATGAAACATCAAAGAAGCCCTCCAAAACTTCAGAAGCATCTATTTTTACATCTCTGCAGGGATGTACTGATTGATGACACTAAACAATGTATGAGCAAAAAGAGCACCTCAGGAGAAAGTTTCATGTTGTGTCAAGTTTACTATGGAGGTCAGAGAAAAGTGCAGATTGTGGCTAGCCCTACAAATTAGCCTTGTACAACCAACAATGATAGTCTTTGACATAAAAGAGCTTTAAAGCAAACTAGGCCTCATAGTGAAAGTATAGAAAGTAAATCTGCTTCCTATACCTTACCATGCACCTGGGATCTGAAAGGCAGTCAAGGACGAGTTCACTGTACCTTATGAAAACATAGTCAAGGGAAGAAAGAGTTGTTTCAAGGATGCATAACAGCGAGTGCTCACCACTTGCAAAGCACTTTATTTTCTCCTAAAGATTCACAGTAATTTTATGCAAAAGGAATGTAATTTACTAATAGGTCCTCATGAAGCAAAGGGCATTATGATTCAAATCATTTCATCAAGGATAAGTACCAAAGATTCACTATTGCCTTCTATTTTGTATTTTTCAAAACAAACAGACAGGGGTCACAGTTTTGAAATGAATGAATTTTATAGTCTTCAGGACCTCAATCAGCAGATTAGTAGGGCGCCTTATAGTAGGTCTGAAGGGTCACAAATAGTGTTTTTTGGAAACCTCTTTCAAAAGATAGGCATAGGGTAAAGGCACAGTCTCAAAGGGAATAAATTTGGAACAGGTAGCTTTTCTCAAAGGTTAACACTGACATATCAAAGACCTCCTTCCAGAGAAGAAAGGGCACCCCTCACAGTCCTAAAGAAGTCTCCCTTGAATGACAAGCACAGGATCTCTTTTTAATGATAAACATAGTTTTTCTAAAGAGCCACTAACATTTGGTGCATGGACATTTTCTAGTTGGTTGACAGAGGTAAAAAAGAACCCATACAGTTTATCAAACATTGAGGGCCCACATATATCTTGTTCAATAATAGTTCTAAAATGGTAGACATAGATGAAAAAACACAGTGTTTACAAGGCCTCCTTCACAAATAAGCAGAGGGCCCAAAGTTGTTTGAGGATATTCAAGAGTGACAAGTGGAAAGATCACATTTTACCCCTAAATGGTTTGTTTAAAAAGAAACAGAGAAAAAAAGCAGTTTTGTGCTTAGTACCTCCATCAGATGACAATTACAAGGTTCAAGGGTTGAAGAGAAACTTCTTCAATTGATAAAAAGGTTGGGCAAGGTTCTGTTTAAAGGGAAATTTTTCAAATGATAAACAAGATAAGTTACAAAGCTAGTTTGTTTAAAAAACATTCCTCATTTACAAAACAAAGATAGGCCCTTAGAAAACTATAAGAGGTTGAAAGCCTAATATATACATAAAGTGCCCATGCAGTTTGTCAAACAAGGCCTCCTTCATAACAAGCAGAGGGCCCACTTCCCACAATTGCAAATGACCTCCTTCAAAATGAGAAGATGGTCAAGTTTCTAGTGTTAACATTGTGGTTGAGAAAAGGTGTCATTAATAGACAGGTCTGAGAGATATAATGTTTTGAACAAATGGAAAACATAACACTTGTTTCAAATAAAATGTCATAAACTACACATAGTATGTTTGTTTTGTATCTCTCAGTGAGAAGCATACTCCTGGGACAAATTTCAATCTTCAAAGAAGATACCTTTCAAAAAAGGGATGAAGTGATTGGTAAAAAAGAAAGCCCCCAACAAACAGAGAAAACCATTTTTCTTTACAAACACAAAGGAAAAAAGTAGGAGGGAAAAGGCGTTCAAAATGTTTTAAAAAGGAGATATAAAAACCCTCCGAGTTAAATTTCATTTCTATTGTGCAAAGGGACAAAAGAAAAACGTTTTTTCAAACCCTGAGTGAGTAGTTTGCAGATTTTTTATGACGCGACACACCTGTGGCAGGACATGACGCACTTATAGGCGGTCACAAAAGGATTTTACACACGGCGTGACGCACCTGTGCGTGTCGACCAACCGGCGTTCAGCGGGCGCCCAGTGCACGACCCGACAACACACGGCAGCAAGCAGGTGCTACGCGCCTGTGCACAGGAGCGTAGCACTGCTCAACACACCTTCAATTCACCTCAAATCATAGTTCTTGCACAGTGAACTTATCTTCAATACAACCAATACATTTTTAAGAGATATTTCACTATTTTCTTCGCATAAGCTTTTGAGTTTGGGAGGTGTTAAGAATCAATTTTGTTAAAGAAAAACACAGTCTAATTAAGGAAAAAAACACTGTTTGTTCTAAAAACCACCATTTTTGCAAAGAGGAAACAAAACAGTGATTGAGGAGGAAGGGCCTATTGATTGGTTGCAAAAGGCTTGCTTGTTGAGTAAAGATCAAAAACCTAGTTTTTGAGAAAGGGATTGATATCAATTGAAAGGCTTGTTTAGATTAAAAATCCAAACATAGTTTTAAAGGAGAAAAACAGTGCTTAAAAGGGAGTTCTATTTTTAGTTCATTTCAAAGGCCTGTTTTAATAAGGGAGTGAAGGAAAGCCTAAAACAAAGCTATGCCTCCAAAGAAAGTCAACAAGGGTGGATTTAACAAAAGATTTGAGCCTGTTACAACTTAGGAAATAAATGACTCCCCTTCGGTTCTTTTCAACTTCCATGAGGTGGGTTGCCTTGATTTTTTGCCAAAAATTCCAGGAGGTCACCAATTACCCTCCCTTAACACAGTTGTTTGCCTTGAGGCTGGAAGGAAAAAATGTCCACCTTGCAGGTCTGGACTTTAAAATCACTCCTAGGGTTGTCTCCAAAGCAACTAAGATCCCCTATATAGGAGAAAAGTGGTTCAAACAAGCATACCTAGATCTAAATCACTCTAAACCCTTTCTAAAACCAGACCATCAGGTTGCTTGCCAAGATATACTCCCTTTTTCTCACTTATTGAGCAGCTATGCCCCCCTCATGAGAGTTATCATGAAGTATTTCACATGTGAAGGGAGGTTTTCCCGGATTTATTCCTATCACATCAGGCTTCTCGTGCATTTCACAAGGACTCAGTTGCTAAATCTCCCTTTCTTCCTCTACAAAAGCATAGACAAGATGTCCTCCCTTGTTCAAAAGAGACCTCCTTCTCAGCAAAAGGCTAGTATTTTCCATCATTCTCTCATCAAAATCATCATCCTTCACTAGCTTGAAAAGAAAGGAGTGTCTTGGGAGACTTTCATTTCTCATCCAGATGTTTCCACTACGTCTTCATCTCATGGCCCATATTACATATCCTCCTCACCCTCTACTCACTATGTCTCTCCTCCATCAAGTCAAAATACTCCTCAAAGGCAAACATCACCCATGATTGATAGTGAAAAAGAGCAGTCTTATGAAAGAAGGCATGAGATTAGTGGTGATGAGGAACATAGGGACACTAAGCAAAGTAGTGAGCATGAACCAAGTGACAAATCATAGGGCAGTGACCATGAACAACAAATTAGTGATGATGAAGAGAAACAGAGCAATGAAAATGAGTAAGGAAATAGTGAGGATGAAGAGCAGCAGGGTAGTGGTGATGAAGAACAAAGGGAAGATGTTCAAAGCAGTGATGAGGAACACCAAAGTCCTCAAAAAAGTCATGAAACCAAGAAAAGGGACAGTGAAAAAAGTGCCTCCCAGCAAAGTGGTGACCATGGTGGCAACTCACACACAGAGTCTAAAGAATACAATGAATACAATGGCAGCATGAAAAATGATAAAGAAGACAGTCATAGTGAAGGCAACCCTCAGCAAATTCAAGACAGTGATGAGGGTAAACAAGGCAATCTACAAGAAGACAGTCAAGATGGTCAAGCAGCAGAAAAGGATGATGTAGCTAACAACCCTAAAGAACATTTTCTAGACAGAATTGATGAGGTTGAAGGAAACATATGTCAAGAGGTTCAAAATAATGATAAAGGTGATGCTGGAGCAGATGATGATGAAGGCAGAAATGTAAAAGATCAAGTTGAAAAAGTGCTAGTAATAAAACCTCCTCTCTCTTCTCCTCAACACAGCCAAGAGCATGTGCTAGCTGCCTCTCCTAGGCAAGGGGCCATGACTCTTCCTCCAAAAGTGGTGAAGCCTAGAAACACCAAATCTACAAAGAATAAAATCACTCTAGCAATGACTAGCAATGTCACTAGGGCGCTAAGAAGTAGAGGAAAATTTCCTAAGAAGAGTATTGATGAATTTCCAAAGATAAAAAGGACAAATAAGTCTATCCAAAGCAAGAGTAAAGAAAAATATGAGCAACAGGAGAGTAGTCATGAAAAAGAAAGGGAGTTTGACATCATACAAATAGATAGTGATGTTGGAGATGATGAAGCTAGAATTCTTGAGTCACTTTTGCAAAATAGAGAGGCCCAAATCCATGACTTAGAAACTGATCTAGAAAGGTCAAAGGACCTCATACATGTTCTACAAATGCAAAATAAACAAATGAGTGGGCAAATGGCAATTTATGAGGCCCAGGATTTCAAATACCAAAGGGAAGCATACAAAGCACAAGTCAAGCTTGAAGAGTATATGGGTGAATTTGATGATACCGAGGAAGAAGAGCAGCCAATATGAAAAATGCCTAGGACTATGGGTCTTAGGAAAGCTTTGGAGAAGAAGAAGGAAGAAGAAGAAACCCTTGTTCGATCTTATCCTCTCACACAATTACTCACCCAAGAAATAGAAAATGATAAGGAATCATGGCTTGAAAGAGACAACAAGCATTTGGAGGATAAATTAGAGAAAGAAAACAAAGACTTGGGTCTGCAAAGGAAGATGACCGGGCACTACAAGAAATTGAACCAATTTTCCCAAATAAAACTCAAACTTGCTCAAGAAAGGTTCAAAGCTGCCCGAAGGAGGCGCTCGGTGGAAAAAGTGGAAAAAGACATATCTAGGCTTGAAATATTGGCCTCAGATTCCTTGCATGCTTCTAAGAACCCATAAGGGGCTTGCTCGCCAAAATTGAGCAAATTTTGACATGATCTTGTTTTTTGTGTTTTTTGGCCCTAATTGCACATCTTTCTAGGTGCTTCCATGGATGCTAGGAGCATCCTCAGCTCATGAAAGTAATTTTTTTTTTATGTATTAAATTTGGGGGCAGCTACTCACAAGTTTTTAGATAAAAAGGAGGTGTTTTGGTCCCCCAAAGAGGAAAAAATCAGTCAAAATTCACCTTTCTGCCTCACATATCAGCAAATGAGACCCTCCTGGGTTTTTTCACTCAGTCCACCTTTTGACAGACTTGTAGGGATCTGTTTTCAAAAAATCAAGTATTTCTAGAAACTAGAGATCTAGGGCTTCCAAATGAGCTATCACGGGTCTCGTTTTGACATCAGGAAGCCCCTCAAAAGTCATTTGAAAATTAGGATACTTTCTGTTGCTACGCTCCTGTAGCATGTTGGCAAAAAAATAGTTTTCTGAAGGTCGCCATCCAAATGTGCGTTTAGCTATTTTTAACTCCATGTCAGAGATTGAAAGTCAATATTGTTACCATTTTTAGCTGTTTAAGATATTTTTGAAGATATTTTGTGCCTTGGGCTTTACAAAGCCTCAGGGACAAAATCAGAGATTTGTATTAGGCCAATGAGCTTCTAGTTGGTTTTGTGAAGCTTATCCTCTTATTCCTCCTATTTAACTCATGGAGAGTCATTTTAATATTGTTGGAGAGTTGAATAGAAAGTTAGATTTTTGAAGAGCTTAAGAAATTGACTGAACTTTGAGCAATATATGTTATGATTTTTGATGATCAAACTTGTTTTACGGAGTGGATAGCTTGACTTGCTTGCCTAGATGATGGAGAGGATCTATATGCAGGATTCCATGGCTTGGTAAATGGTATTGTGCTTCTTTTCAGTTATGTTTTCTTAGTTTTTCACATATTTATCCATGCTTCTTGCTTGTTGTAGGTCAGTAAAGAATAGTTTGAGGTATGCCCATGGAGGCACATCAAATTTCCTGATTCCTTGCAGATTCTATGTTTTCATCTTTCTTGGTCATGTCAAAGGATTCTTAACTGCCCTTTTGTCCACTAAGAACTTGTTATTTATTTCCTTAATGATTATTATGAAATGCTATCTTGTTTGATTCATGGTATGCCTTGCTTACTCATAGCTGTTTAAACCTCATTAATGAAATCTCCTTTGAAGTATTGACTGTCTAGTTTAAATCAGAGAGGTCTTGTTTTGATCTTGCCCTCTGCCTACACTTGCAGACTTATTTCAAAGTTCTCATCAGTTTGCATGTGTTTTTTAGGAGTTTTATTTCCACATTTTGAGCCGTTGGTTTTTCTTACATGTATTCTCAACCACTGAAGGTGATTTTCCCAAAGTTAGAGGGTCTTATACTTCTATGCGTCACCTGATTGTTTATTTTCTACATTTATTATTTTGAGTTTCATTCATAGTGATTAATGGTTAGCCCTACCACATGAATGCTTTACTTTAAAAATATTTATGCTTAAAACCTCTTTGTCTTGCACAACTCGATGTTCATTTCACTTCATAAATCACCTAAAATATCCATTCACTATACTAAATCGGCCCTGCAGTACACCCTACCCATTGTCTTGACATCCTTGGCTTGCTTTTGACCCCATAGCCCAGTTGATCTCATTTTCTTGTTCCATTTTGATCCACTTGATCAGTTTTACCTCCAAACAACTGAAAAACAAACACACTTAACAACTAGCCTAAAATATAAACAAACTAAGCGAAAAAAATCACATTCTTCGCTTCATAGAGAGAGCCCTTTGTGAGTCTAGGAAGGATAGGTCCTAGGGCTCCAAAGATTGGTTTGATGTTACTCCATCATTTGGTCCACAAATCTTCCAAATTACGGGACACTAACAATGCTGGTGTAACTTTAATTGATGGCTATGTGTTTTTAACACATCATATGAGCTATCTCCAAATTTGGAACATCTTAAGGTGTTCTTATTGTTGTAGAAATTCACTATTTTGGGATATTACACTATCCTACGAAACAACACAATCCTGAAAGAGATTGCACTGTGGATGATGGTTGAAGCTTGGCCTGATGTAAGATGGTGGAAATGCAGGTCAATAGACCTCTCCTGAGTAGGCACTCGAAGTCCCCTGAGGATGAGGGTGGTATTTCCACTCAGAAACACCCTTGTACTAAACATCACAACAGACTCCGCTAAATAGCTGAAGCGTGCAAGAATTCATAAAATACCAAGACATAAAAATTAATCATGAATTCCCTCTATGGCTTCCATCCTCTTCCTTATATGCTTGGTGAGCTTCCTCACCATGGGTCCCCCTCATTAAATATGCTACTCTCATGCATACCCTCCTCCATCATGACTGTGTTATCCTCCATTAATCCTCCACTACCTCCATGACAGCATTGTTGACTTGGTCAGATTTGACCATGTCCACATGCTTAAGTCCCTATTCACACCCAAAAGTGCTTTATTCTGCTGAGACAATGATCCACATTTATATTGGAAGTGGTTTTATTCCTACTAAAGATATTTATGGGCCTCTCTACCCACTTATTCATCTATCTTATTAACAGAAGAAAATATTAATATTCCAACTAGCTGAAAGCTAATTAGGAATATTACATTGTGCATGAAATTCCCACCTATCCGGATTCAAAGCCCGTTCATAAAAGGCTTCGTCCTGTGCACCCGAGAAAGGTTGTTTCCATAAAGGGTGAAGTTGAAAAAATTCTCAAAGCCGGTTTTATTTACCCTATACCATTGACAGATTGGGTCTCAAATATTTTTCCTGTTAATAAGAAACAAGGGATCATCTGGGTTTGTGTTGATTACCGTGATATCAATCGAGCATGTCCTAAGGACAATTACCCCACTCCTTTTATCAACCAGATCATTGATGACTGTGCTGGGAGTGAGATTTTTTCCTTTATGGATCGTTTTTATGGCTACAAACATATTAATATTGCTTCATTTGATCAAAAAAAAACCACGTTTATCTGTCCATGGGGGACATTTGACTATAAAAATCTCCCTTTTGGCTTGAAGATCGTCGGGGCCACATTCCAGTGAGCTATGTCATATTTTTTTCATGACATCAAGCACATAGTTCAGCCATATCTCAGCGATCTTCCTGCTCATTCTACTAAACATTGAGATCACCCAGAGGACCTTAGAGCTATATTCCTTTACTATCGATGCTATAATATCAGGTTTAATCCTCATAAGTGTGTCTGCTACGTCAAATTTGGTCAAATCCTGGGTTTCATGATGTCCAAAGAAGGAATCTGCATTGATCCTCTTAAATTTGAGGCAATCATCAATTTTACTCCTCCTTCTTTCGTTCATCAACTGCAAATTTTGCAAGGGAAATCCAATTTCCTCTGTCACTTCATATTGAATTATGCTGAGCTTGCTAAAGGTTTTACTCGCTTATTAAAAAGGTTAATCTCATTCTTATGGGAACAAATTTCCCAAATATCGTTCGATGCCTTGAAACGATGCCTCGTCAATGCTCCACTACTGCATCCTCCCAATTATCACCATAATCATTTCCTATATTTGGTTGTCGTCGATAGCACTATTGATATGGTGTTGGTTCAGGATGATGAAGATGGTAAAGAGCATGTAGTGTACTACTTGAGCTGAAATATCTTTGATACTGAGACCCATTACACTCATGTAGAGGAACTCGCACTGGTTGTTGTCCATGTTTTTCAACGTTTTTTTCACTACATTCTCTTGCACAAAACCTTGGTGATTTTGAATTGAAACCCCATGAATTACATTCTCACACATCAGTTTCTTGGGGGAAAGTACTTGAAATGGATTTTCATCCTCCAAGAGTTTGACTTAGAATTCACCACTACTAATTCTAAGAAATCACTGGTCTTTGCTAAGTTGATTTGTAATATTTCCACCACGGATGATCCCACTCCTCTTGATGATTCCATTCCTAATGAGACTCTCTTTTTCATTAGTACTCTTGACCCATGTTATGGAGACATCACTGTCTATCTCCAAACCCAAAATTTTCGACTAGAGCTTTCGCACTCTGAGCGACGACAGATTCGCTACCAGTCCCAACCTTACTATATCATTGGAGACACCTTATATGACACTGGTATTAACTTTTTCCTCTGTCGAAGTTTGACTATTGAGGAAGCTGAGAAAGCTCTCAATGACTACCACTCCGAGACTTGTGGTTGTCACATGTTCGGTTACGCTACTGCCTAAAATCTCATTCGTGTAGGGTATTTTTGGCCATCTATTTTTAAAGATTGTATTGTTTCAATAATAAAATGCCATGAATTCCAAATATACTCTCAGAAAGAGCGTGCCCCACCCTCACCATTGCACCCAGTTGTGACCATCAGATCTTTTGTGAAATGGGGCATAGATTTCATGACCTGTAACCCTCTCTCGGTTTGGGGGCATGTTTATATCATCGTTGCCATCGATTATTTCACTAAATGGGGCAAAGTGATGCCTACATATGATAATGAAGGTCTAGTTGTAGTGAAATTCCTATTCAATCATGTCATAGCTCGGTTTGGTGTCCCAAAAGCGATTGTCACTGATCATGGCTCTCATTTTTGTAATCATATGATAAAATAGCTCGCTTATTAGTTGGGGTTACTTCACGATAGCTCCACCCCTTATTATCCACATGTTGAGGCTATCAACAAAGTCTTGGTGACTATGCTTCAATGCACCATTGGGAAGAAAAAACGAGATTGGTATCTCATGATCTTCTCAGCCATGTGTGCATACCAAACCTATGCTAAGACTGCCACTAGATTCACACCATTCCAATTGGTGTATGGTATAGAGGCCAAACTCCCGATCGAGTGTGATATTCCTTCTCTGAAGCTATTTATCGAACTACTTCCTGGTACTTCTCCAGAAGAGGAACGCCTGTTGTACCTTGAGCATCTTGATGAGACCCGTAGGCTTGATTCTTTATTTATCGAAGCACATAAATGACAAATTAAATTTAAATATGAAAAATCCATCAACCCTCATGTTTTCTCCAAAGGTGGCTTGGTATTACTTTATGACCAATCCAGTGATAAATTGGGAGTAGGAAATCTTGAGCCAATGTGGCATGGGCCCTATATCATTCAACGAGTATTAGAACGAGGAGCTTATGAGCTAGCAGATTATGAAGGAAATCTATTGGTTGAGCCTTGAAATGGGCTCTCTCTGAAAAAAATATTACGCTTAATCATGTGTGGTACTTTTTACATTAGTGTTTTATTCATTAGTGTGCTTTGATTGGATTTTTGGTGTGATTGTTTTCTTTGAAAAAATATTTCCTCTACTTACCTTGTGTTTCGCTTGTTTTGAAAATGTCATCAAATCATTACGTTAGTTTTGTCGATGGCACTTGCCATAACACACAGAAATTGTCTTTTGCGGCATGGGTACTCTTTTCCCCTAGTGGTGAGTTGATTAATTTACAAGGTATTTGTTTGGGTTGAACAACTAACAATATTTCCGAATATAGTGCGGTGATTGAGCTATTATTGGATGCTATTGATCTTGGGATTAGATATTTGGTTATTAAATTAGACTCAAAACTCGTTGTGTTACAATTAAATGGACATTATTCTGTGCGAAATCCTCAAATTTTGCATATGTATTTGCATGTTCGACTATTGGAAAGGCATTTTGATTTTATCACATATCAATATATTCAAAGATGGTTAAACACATTAACAGATACATTAGAAAATCATGTATTAAATAGACATTTGTGCAATATGTAAAAAACCAATGCATAATTATGATTATGATACACAAGTAGTAGTAGAAACATGCATATGTATATATATATATATATATATATATATATATATGTATATATCGGGTTTGTCAAGTGTGTTACATCCAAAATCTAAAACAATATTTTTTCTATTACAAAAATGTCTCTTCGAGCCTACATCAATACAAAAATGTAAAACACGGCTGCTATCTACCCACATGGTGCTTGTGATAGTAGGTGACTGCTCGAATCACTTGCCAGAGTAGCTGACGCAGTCTGCCTAGTCCCCGATAATAAATATTTGTTAGTCCACATCCCATAGTCCAATCAAATATTGGAGAAACTCTAGCTGAGCTCTCAGCCCTGATATCCAGAAGAATTTTAGTAAACCACAATTGTGCAATGCATTTACGCAATTTTGGTCTTGTAGTGCTTGGTGGTATTCCACCTTGCACCCTCATTCTTTCCATTCAATCACCATCTCTACTAAAAATACCTACAAAACATGTTTAAAAGGAATTTTTGGAAATTATCCATTGAATTAATTCAAAATCTTCCCCATGGCTAGCACAACTGTCTGAATTAATTAGATGCTCATGATGTGCAGCCCTAATGGGCTAAACATGACTAGCGCAGGTCTGATAGCTCGAAACCACGCTGACTGCGAGCGATTTTGAGGTTTCAAATCCTCCCCCCCATTTCTCTATTTCTAAAAACCAAATGCTAAATGAATGGAATTAAAATGAAGATGAGGCTTATGGCTCTTACCTAGCACTAACAGATCGATGAATGGTGTCCTGCATTGGCCGCACCACTGATCTAAAGTTCAGAGGAAAATGGGTAAAATGCACTTCTTTAAATATAAATGTGAATATGAATTTACTGTTTGGTATATTTATAGATTTTTGAAATATTTTTTCCATTATTTTATTATTTTTTCTCGATATCAGTGATTTTTTCCATTTTTGTGCAGTGACAAGACTTTCACACTGTTGGTGATTATTTTTGATGTAAACAAGTCTTATTTTATCTATTTTTCGGACTCAGTAAATATTTACGAAAGAGGAACCCCCTAGAGTCAACTTTCAGCTCTTTTCTGACTCTCAAAAAATGAAAATATTTTCGAGTAATTGTCATTTCAGACTTGTTAAAGTGAATTAATTGGTGTGGTATGAGTATACATTTACCCCTTTATTGGTCTAAGATTTACTATTTACGAAAAAAGGAATACCTTGATCGAACATGGTCAAGAGGTTCTCTCGGATATTGTTTTCTACCTTTTCGGGTTCGAGAGATAATTTATGAAAAGGGAAATGATGGAGTTTCCTTTTTGTTTCTTTTCAAACTCCTTAAACATGAAAAGTTACCAAGTTACCCTTTCGTTGGACTCAGTAAAGATTAAATTACGAAATAATTTTCGCCATACGAGATCGAGTTCCTCCTTCCCAGGGCTCGTTAAAATTACTAGGATGGATTCATTCAAATAATGAATTTACATGCTCAGCATATGCTATCCTCCTCATGCTGGCTATAAAAAAGAAAGAGGTACTTGTTAGCAATTACGGGGGAAATTTGAAAGTGAACATCTAATGTGTATTTTGGGCAGCTTTTTTCTCTTGAACATGACACTCATCTACAGTTCGTGTTGAGTTGGGGACATCCTACATTCTTGAATTTGCCTCCATGGGTTTTGGAAATCTATTTGCCTCTTATTTGATTACCAAATTTTTTCAACATGACCGTTGATCCTATTTGAGTCAAATGCTACCACACTCCGGAGTCCTGTCGCCAATATGTTCAAGAGAAGTCATTTTTTTCAAACATCCCTTGCTTATCTAACCTCCTCTGCTACAATCATAAATCACTCCTATGATATTTAGATATCTTTTCTTTCGTGTCAATGGTGTGGAAATCATTACGTCCCTCCTTTTATGAATCACTTCATGTCGACTTTAGCTCATTATCTGGGAAAGTGATTTACAATTTTTTTTTCAATACCTTGGAGCTTGCATGCCTCAATGGCAAGTTCTTCGTATTCAATGATAGGTTCACATCATTGGCCTTCGATCGGATGATTCTACATGTGCTCGACTTCAACACATTCATTCACACTTGCATATTTTGTTTTTGTTCCTTGAGGTCCATCGTCATTATTGGTGGTCTCTCCCGTGCCAGTTAACAATTTTCATCATTGACCGGTAATTAGGTGGTTTCTACCATTTTCGACACCAACACATCTATTCGCATGGCTAGATGTGTACATCGGGTCGATTGCGATCATGGTGAAGACCCTAGTTCACCTCTGATTGTGATCTAGGCTGCGTGGAGTTATTGAGTATTCATGATTGTATACATGATCCTATCTATACAAATGGTTGTGTCCATACCGCAGATCCATTTCTATGATCTATTTAGATAGATGGTTGCGACCATGCCATGGGTTCATGTGTTATTTATGCATAGCACAAAGTCATATGGTTAGGCATATTCATACTAGAGATGTCATATATTGTAAAATGTTTGATTTGGCAGGTTTCATGGCGGTGATGTGAGTTATTTTCCTTGTTTCATAAAGAATTTTAGCCATCACTCCCCATTATTACCTCATGCTTTAGGGGGCATATGTTACAAAATAATTTTTCACCATGGTCATTTCTCGTCCTTGATCCTAAAATTCCCCATGACATGCCCTGTGCAATGTTTTCACCATGAAGAAATATGTTAAGACATCCCTTTAAGATTCAAAGAAAACCGCCTTGGGAAATTACTGAAGAAACTTGGTCAAAATCCTAGTTTCTCGGGTCAACGCATTTCCTGGTGTCATGCTCATGTTGATGTAAGATTGACAGTTCTGGCTTACTGCTTCCAACACCCCTATTTCTTGGAAAACCACCCTGATCCATTTCTAGCAGTGTTTTAGTGAACGACTCAGATTTTCACCAAAGGGAGGCCTCCAACACAAGGCTTGGTTGTAAGCTCTTCCTTTCATATTTATCAATATAAAACATATGATGTTTGCTTTCTATATTTTTCTAATATTTTATGAAAATATTCTGGTACTCCTTGATCTGCTAGATAGATAATTTTTATGATTATTATGTATTGGATTATGTTAGTTGTTGTCTCTTGATCATCAATAGATATTCGTGGGCCATCAATAGCAAGGAGTGAGCCTAAAAGGATCGTGGATCAAGGTCATCATCAATGGGTTTGAACGTAGCATTGGGAAAAAGGTACTTTTATCTCCTTTATTGTCTCATTATTAATGTTGGTTAAGAAATATTTGCATTAGAAAGTATGTCACATAGCTAGACCTACTCTAGGGCTAGAGAGATTGCCTTTGTCCGCAGAGGGGATTTATCTTGACTACAACCATGGAGAATAAAAATACTCCTGGACGATTGTTGGACTGATCTTGGTGTGATGATTGAGGATTCCTATCTATTTGCACGGTATAATCGAAGAAATATATGATTTGTTATTTTAAAAGATCTTGTAATTTAAATTAGCAATCTTGAGAATCTTCCAAATCTCAGGATAGCTTTCTCATTCTAATGATAGATTTGCACTATAATATAAATACAAAACTTAATTAAGAACAACGATGACAATTATTTGAGATTAATTTCAGTGATTGTAAAATTGAACAACATAATTGTTTTAAGTTTATAGACCGCTTTTGTAACTTATATTTGATGTTAATGAAAGCTTAATGGTTCGACTTTAATCTGTTGTGTTTAATAATTCGTAAGGAAGTTACTTTCGAAGACCTTGGGCCCAAACACTAGAAATTTTGTTGTCTTTTTTGTATTACTATTATTTATTTCTTTTCATATGAATAATTTTTGTTTTGTGTATATTCCTATTCTGCTGAGTGGATTCATACATTCATAATCTACGCTAACTGAATTATTAGATTTATTTCTTAGTGTGTGAATATTTAGATTTACATTAAATTACTATGAATGGTTAAGTTTTCCACTTGAATTGAGTAAGTTTTCGATTACAATTACCTAGTTGTATGCATTTCCTGATTTACTTGATAACATAGTGGATTCTTGTTTCCATACTTTACTGTTAAGAAGTTATAATTAATTGAAGTAATCAGTAGTTAATAGTAGATTCATTTTTCTATATTTCCTGAAGTTTTACATCACAATAGGAACGATTGATTTGGTAGGATTTAATGCTTGTTTTTGAATTGGTAAGGTAGTTCTATAATTTTTTCTGAGTGATTCATTTCTATTTGCATATTGAATGTAGTCTTCTTGAAATTGTTTCTTCATATATTTTCGTTCGTATTGGTATTACATATACTCTTGTGATTTAAAGTAATATCCCTGCATATACTGTGCTGAAAACCTTGTAACGAAAATATGAACTCTAGGTTGACAAATTAATGAGTAGAGGATTGAGTTTATTTTTTAGGAACATCTTAAGCACCCAACAAATCTTATGTGTAAGTGGACCTTCCAAATTACTTTCAAATGGATTAATGAAGTGAAAATGTAATTTTAATGAATCGGTCAAAAGATCATCAATTGGGTTAGATGGCTAGTCATATTGTGAAGTTACACTCTAAAGTGATGATTCATGTGGAAAATTCATTATAAAAGAATGATAGAGTTGATAAGACACACACATCAAGTAAAATTTTAAGGTAAACAACTCTTGATGCTGATGATCAAGGCTTTGAATTTCATCTTCAAATTATTCTATTAATGCACTTGAAGAGTGTTCAATAACTAATTTCTCCATATGCCAACATAGGTTATCCAAAAATCGAGAAATGAAAGAAGAGTAAAGATCTGAAAATAACCAAAAGAGTTGAAGAAAAAACAATAAAATTACATCCATATGTACGTTATTGTTACAATAGTTATTAATAAGGAAACTATGAAACCAATGATTATTATCAATATTAGAATTTCCACTAGAAGGGAGTTCCAACAAGATTTCATTAAAACAAGTTTTCAAGAGAAAATTATAATGAGTTTCGTTGGAAACTTGAAAATCAGTCTCATCAAAATGTTCAAAATCAGATTTTCATTCAGTCAAAGGAAATAAAATTAAAGCATGAGAATCAACTTGATTGAAAATTGTTTTTGAACATGATCCACTTTGTCAAGGTTGATAATCTATGCCATAAAAATCATAATACTCATCAAATATAACTTCCCTTTCTTGAAAATTACATGGTTGATTCAAATTAACAACATCATTAAAATGATAAGAGTGAGGTTGAGAAATAGAATTAATGGGTAAAGAATCACCATCCAAAAAAGTCCAATTTTCAATTAAATCAAAACTAGTTGAAAGGGAGATTTCAATAGAAAGATTGAGAGGACCATTACTAAATGCAATCATATTTGAAAAAGTATCTAGGTACAAAAATTAATGGTTACTAGAATATAATGAATTAGATGTTGGATTAAAATTTTCATCATCATTATTTGTGGCATCATTAACAAAATTAGAATTATGCATTAGTGAACAACTTTCGGTTGTGGAAGTAGAAATTAGTTCTGAATTTAGCTCTAGAAAATAAATATTAAAATGTTCATTATTCAGATATTGTGCTTGATTATTTTTATTTGGGCCATCTTTTTGTTCATTGCAAACATTAGGAAATTCTTCAGCTACATTTTCAGATTTTATATTTATATTTGTATGATCCATTTTAGAAATATGAACGTGTGTGAAACAATTTTCTAAACATTATGGTTGTGATATATTTTCATGTTTATTTATAGGTTTCAGATTCAATATTAACTAATTAGTTTGAGACATCTTGTTCTTCATTATTTTATTTTCTATGTTTATAGTTATAAGGAATAAGATAAGTAAAATAGTCAATTCGATCTTTTCTTGAAGGTAAATCACTGAGATGGAATCTATAGAAAAGTGACAATAATATAGCGTAAAATTCCTCTAGAGACGCATCTTGATGCATGAAAATATTTTCAATTTAAAAACACAAATTTTCATAGTTATAATTTTGATGGGCTGATAGAAATACCTTCATAAAATGCTTCCATGAATGTTTTGACTTAGTTGGAAGTATTTTGAGCCATATGTGAATCCGTCTTCTAAATGTGAGAGTATATAACCTGCAAATTCATTTTGTTATTAATATCGAAAGATTCAAATCTATTCAAAAATCAACAAATATGATCTAAAGCAAAAATTTTACTATTACCGTCATACTTAATATTAGACAAGGATTCAGGATGCTTCTTGGGCATTCCCCTAGTAGGTTTGCATGAGTTAAAATCATGGCCCAAATTAGGAATACACATAGGAGCCATGGTCATCTTAGAAAAAAAAAACTTTTAAAACAAGACCCCAAAAAAATAATCAATCTATGGCCCTCCTTCTAGCACCAAAAATGTTGATGCCCAAAAATTACATCATGAACATTTGGGAAGGCCATCTTGTCAGAGTCCCAAATCAAAATTCTATCCATTTACATGATGAATCTAACTTGTTCTATTGGGTATAATTACTCCATCTCTCTCCTTGTTGACCTGTGGTATTTCTATTACTTACCAACAAGAAGAGAGATATCATATCTACTCTCTTGCAGAGCTCTTGCAGGAAAGTTGTTTGAGATTAATTAATGGAGCAATGAAACACATAAAATATTGCAGAAATAGAAATACATAAACACATAAAACAAGAGAGACATAGATTGACATGGTTCACCCAATTTGGGTTACATCCACGAAGAAACAACTAGTCATTCCTTTTATATTTTCCAACAAAATGAAGAGATAAAACCTACAACATATCCTCTAGAATTTCCTCTTCACTCTCACAAAGTCTCCTCTCTCTTTTTTGCTTAGAATAATAATGCACAACTATAATACAATTCCATAATATAAACCAAGGGTTGTCATCTAGGGAAAAATACCCTGCATTAGCATAAATTCTATTGTCAGATCATCCGCCTAATGAACAAATCATATTGATTACAAAAATAACAAGATTTTACAAGGAACATTTTCAACTATTTTTAACTTTGGGGGTGCTCCCCCCGAACCTCCACCAGGGAGGGCTCAAAAAATCACTGTCATCCCCTGGACCCCATTACGACGATCATATGAGTGAAATTGTTGCCCCATTAGGAATAGGGATCCAATTTTGTTGAAACAAAAAACCTGTAAATTATAAAGAAGATAATCAGGCTCCACAATCAATAATATCCCACTTGGACATTGATTATATAAACTCCATCGTTGATTCACTTACTAGACAATGAATCCACTTGGACCTAGTTGTTTCTCATCTTTTCCATCATACTTGAAGACCAATTGAAACTGATAAGAATATAAATTTTTCCCTAGCTACAACTATTGTTAACATATCTGCAGGATTTTGGCTAGTGTGCATCTTTTTCAACTTCAACAGTCCATCTTCCAGCACTGACCGTTTGAAATGGTAATTGAGATATATATGTTTAGTATTCGAATGAAATGTTGAGTTCTTTGCAAGATGAATGGAACTCTGGATGTCATTGTATAACTTTCCCATCTCTTGTTTCTTTCCCAATTCATCCATAAACCTTTGTAACCAAATCATTTCTTTACTAGCCTCTGTAGTAGCAACATAATATGTTTCAAATATTGAAAGTGAAATAATGTTTTTCAATTTTGAAACCAAACTGATAGTTATTCCACTTATAATAAACACATATCCTGTGGTGCTCCTCTTGTTATCTCTATGACCTTCCATATCTACATCAACATATCCATGTAGAGCAATGTTTAAACCACTAAAGCATACCTGAGAATCCACTTCACTGCCATCCAATGCTCTTTTCCTCGATTATTCATATAACCTCTTACAACTCCAATTTCATGTGCAATAACAGCCTTGTGCAAATTATTGCATACATTAAGCTTCCAATTATTGATGCATATGGAACTTTACATATATTATCCATCTCTTCCTAAGTATTAGGACACATTGTTAGATAATCCAAAAATAAATATTATCATAGGTTATAAAGTTTAAATAAAATAATTATTAATTTAAGATATTAAATTAATAATTATTATTCTAGAATATTTAATAAATATTTGAGATACTTAGAAATAGAATTTTGTTATTAAAAATAGGACTCTAGAATGGAGTCGTTTCCTAGGCTCCAAGTTAGGAATAAAGTTAGTAGAATAGTTAGGAGGTCATTTAATGTAAGTGGACACTTGTTATTTAATAAGTGATCCATAATTAGTGGAAGTTATGACATTGAGCTTATAAATAGCTCATTGCAAGAGTGTTATTGTTGTTCGGGTGTAAACTCTTGCATAATTCTAATGTAATTGTTTTTCTGATTAATAAAATTACATGTCTGAGGACACTTCGGCCATTATTGTGGTATCAGAGCTACGATAATGCTGCAGTGAATGTGAGAAGGATATTCTAGCTCTACAAGTTCTTGGAAAACTCCACTGAATTGATCAGTGAATGATTGGTATGCAAATTGTCCAAGTTTTTTTTTGGAAAAGAAATTTCAGTTTAATTTCAGTCAAATTAATTGTACTCTCGGGTCCTGCTTTAAAAACTAACAAATGTTCTTTATGTGAAAGCCTTAAACTTGTTGGAATTTATTGTTGATTTCCGGCACTTGAGTCATCGTATACAATTTATGGCAGTTATTTAGCCACTTCAAAATTTGAAGCGTTTATTCTTTCAATACATTTTAAAGCCATACAACTTTGCAATCTCCATTTGAGAGTTTTTTTCAACATCTTAGCCGAATTTTTTTTATTCCAATTCTGTGCCCTCATGAATCGAACCAGTGAAGTCCAGAGACCAAGACCGCGTGTGTTTACAAATGTTGTGTTTCATATTACCGAGACTATGTGTGAAGCCCAGAGGCTGGACTCGTAGAATTCATTTGAAATCTGGATAGTGTTCCCAACCATCGATTGCATTGGCTTCTTCAGGGGAAAAGACATATATCATTAATAGTGCGAAGGTCATATTTTTGGACTAGTGGCCCCAATCTAGGCCCATAGATTCTATGACGATTTGCTTGTGAGCAGAAGAATCCAGAGAGATGAGTGGCATTACATCAAGAAAGTGAAGGCACTTACTTTACCAACGCGTGAGTTTGGAAGCTCAGACGTTCGTCTGAAACAAAGCCGAAACATAGTTACACCATCCTTGAAAACAACGCTTCAATTAACTGAAAACTGCTCTATTGATCTCATTATTGGGTGCGTTCAAACTTTTAATATTTTTCCCATCGAATAGAAATTTGCAATGACTTCATGAAAACTCTGCAATTCTGATCTGCGTGTGGAAAATTGGGCTGAGGATTTACGTACTCTGTTGGCTAAAAAGTCTCGGATTAGTCTTCAGATTCAGCGGAACTGGCATTCAGTAGAAATATCAGATCGGTTTGAAAGAGATATTGGAGGTTCAAATTCCATAGGCACAAAGAATGAGGCCAATTGCACTAGCATCTCTGTTAGAAAAACTGAAGATGCTGCTAATGGAATGGATGAAGAATCAGAAAATTTACAGCGTCTCGTCCTGGCTGAAAAATTGAATTAACGGAATTTATTCAGAACTACAGAAGTCTACACACACTCTATCACTGACATAGAGCTCAACTCCAGAGTCTATCTTTCAATATTTAAAAAATAAATTTTATGAAATCTCATTTCTCTCTAGAAGTTGAAAGGATTATTGCTGTATTGGTAAAAAAAATTGAGAAGTTCATAATTGAGTGAATGTTTGCTTTGAAATAATTACTGGTTTGAATTTCCTGAGCAAGCATTGTAGCCGAGCTGTGGAAATGTAAATTTTCATAATGATTGTGCAAAGACCATAAAATTTGGTATTCGAGGTTTTTTGAAGAACATTGTAATATATATATTTTTTATTGGAGTAATAAGGAGATTTTTTTTGTAATTTGTTTCTAGAGAGACAAGTGTGACTCAAAGTAATTTTACTTTAAGGGGGGTTAACCTTTTTTTTTACCAGATTGTGCAATAGAATCATTGTAAAATTCAAAATTTGAAAGTTACCTTGTAAATATTTGAGAAATTAACTAGAGCCAAGTGCAAAGCTCAGTAATTTTTCTCTTGTTTCAACAACTATTCGAGGGTCAAGGCCAAGCCCCGATAGATCATTTTTTTGCATTGTGTGTCATTTTTTTTGTCGCATGTATCATGGTGTGGTGAGTTGCTAAATTTTTGTGCTTGATTCTTTTGGTGCACTGCTTTAATACTACAATGTCTAAATTAATTAATCTCTTCTCTGAAACTGATAAGCTATAAGGAGTGAAATCCTATAAGACATGGCGACATCTAATTGAAAGCACTCTTATTTTTAATGAATTATGGCATGGAATTTGTGATGGCAACATTAAGCCAAATAAACCAACAGATCCAGCTGCACTTGAAAAATGGGAAATAAAAGATGCCAAGGCATTATCTCTTATAAAAGCTTCAGTTACTAATGAAATGTACATACACATTGAGAATTCTTCAGATGAATGGGTTGCTTTACATACATTCAAAGATCTCTTTGATACACAACCTGAATCAAAGAAAGTTGATCATCAATTAAAATTTCTTCAACATAAATTAACTGAAGGTGGTGATGTCCTTGAGTACATTTCACGACTTAAAAAAATTAAGCAAGAAATCATCAATGTTGGTTTTCAAGTTGTTGATGATAGCTTCTTAACTACAATTTTAATTGCTGGATTTCCATCATCATATACTCATTTTTTGGAAACTTTGCAAGTCACTGGAAATTTAGAGAGGATCAAATTTGATCAAATTAGTGACATGTTAGCACAACATGATAAAAAATTCGGGAAGAGGAAGCAGCTTGGGGAAGATGTCTTCCTCATCGAATCCAGTTCCAACAACTCCTCAGCTGACAATTCCAGAAACAAAGGAAAAGGTAATTTTAATCAAAATTAAGCAGTGCAAGGATGTGGTCGCAGTCAACACAAAGGAAACAACTCCAATAGAGGCTCCAATTCATGCAGAAATAATTCTCAAGGTAAAGGCAACAATCAAAACAAAGATATCAGCAAGGCACAGGACAGAGTTCGGGAAGAGGACAAAGAAAAGGTCGAGGACAGTCTCAAGGCAGAGGAAAATCTCAAGGAAGAGGCACCAATTTGAGTCAAATTGTTTGCAGGCGATGTAACAAAATTAGTCATTATGCAGCAGATTGTAGAACTTCTATTGAGAAAATTTCTAAGTTTCATCCAAACTCAGCTCAGTTTGCAAATGATGAGGATGATCCTGATAGTTCTGAATATGTTTTCACAAACAAAGAAGCAACAACTTTACAGGTTTCAAACTTTCTCCACACTGATTATGAAGATGCATGGATTCTTGATATAGGCACAACTCAACATATGACATTTAGACGAGACTTCTTCTGGAGTTTCAAAGAATGTCATCTGAATTCAATCTATCTTTCTGACAAAACCAAACATACTCCTTCAGGCAAAGGTGTAGTTAATTTTTTTTTACCAGGAATCAGAGAAAGAATGATTTCTAATGTATGGTATGTCCCAACATTCAAGCAAAATTTGTTGTCATTAGTCACAATTCGACAAGCAGGGCATACAGTGATTATGCAAGATGGCTCAGTTAAAATCAACTTAGTCAAACAAAACATGAAAACAGTAATGACAGGTTATGAAGATGGAAAACTGTTAAGAATGAAAGGGATGGTTATTCCAAGACATTCAGAATTTGCAGGCACAACAAGTACAAATATTTCACCAATTAGATTATGGCATGTCAGATATGGCCATCTCAACTTTGACAGCCTCTCTCAGTTACAAAAACAAGGCATGGTTAAAGGAATTCCAACCTTCAAAAGGGAAAATGCAAAGTGTGAATCTTGCATTTTTGGAATGTAACATTGAGAGAATTTTCCCACTAGTTCCTGGCGAGCAGACAGGCATTTGCAGTTGGTTCACAGTGATATTTGTGGACCCTTCCCAAATTCACTTGGAAGTTGCAGATATTTTTTACTTTTTATTGACGATTTTAGCAGGATGACATGGGTCTATTTCTTGAAGCAAAATTTAGAAGCATTTGAAAAGTTCAAAACTTTTCATAAGCTTATCGAAAATGAAGTAAAGGAGAAGATTGGCACTCTTCGAACTGACAATGATGGAGAATTCACTTCAAATTAATTCAAAAGTATTGCATGGACAATGGAATCAAACGAAATCTTACCAATGTCTACACTCCACAGCAAAATGGGGCAGTAGAACCAATGAATCGTACCTTGTTGGGAATGGAGTGATCTATGTTAACTTTCAAAAAGTTAAGTCCTTCATATTGGGCTGAAGTAGTTCATACCGCTGTCTATTTGAGAAACAGATCTCCCACAACTTCTTTAGATGGAATCACACCATATGAAGCATGGTTTGGATTCAAACCACAGGTTAAGCATCTCAGAGTCTTTGCATCTATCTGTTATGCCTTAGTTCCCAAGGAAAAATGAACTAAGCTGATGCACGAAGCTTAAAGTGCACAATGCTCGGGTATTCTGATGAGAAGAAAGGGTACCGACTTTTGTCGAATGGAAAATTTATTGTAAGCAGAGATGTGATGTTTTATGAAACTGAGAGTAAGAGTGCTGAAGAAGTTGAAAGTCTTCTTCAAAAGTTAGAAACAAAAACTAATAAAAGAAATGGAAATTTACAAAGTCAACCACATTCACCAAGTTGGTATGAACTTGAATTTCCTGCATCTGACGATGACTCATCTAGTCCGTCTTCTTCATCGGTGCCATCCACGTCTTCTAGAAGTTCATCCAACTCTCCTAGCAGCAGTAGTTCTTCTGACAATGACTCTCCGCCCCCAGAACCTGTTGTTACTCAACAGGCATTAGTTTACATCAACCCTATTTTTAATGATGGTCATTTTTCACAAGCCCAAACCAGTGAGCATCAGTTGCCGAAATGGGCAGTTTAACTCTTGAAAGATGTAAGGCCTATTGAAAAAAATAAAATAGGAACAAAGGGATCGAAACAAAATGAAGGCAATTTTTCTTTGATAGAAAATGATTTTACTGAACCTTCTTCTTTTCAAGAGGCAGTAAAACATAAAGCATGGAAAAAAGCAATGGTTGATGAATATCAGGCAGTTCAAGACAACAACACTTGGCAACTTGTTGATTGTCCTCAGCATGTTAAACCTATTGGATGCAAATGGGTTTATCGAATTAAGTACAAGAAAAATGGTGATATTGACAAGTATAAAGCAAGAATTGTTGCTAAATTTTTTGCGCAACAGGAAGGGATAGATTATGAGGAAACATTTGCTCCTACAGCTAAATGGAACACCATCCGCCTCACACTTTCCTTGGCATCTCAACAAGGGTGGAAAGTTCATCAAATGGATGTAAAATGTGCTTTTCTCAACATAGATTTATAGGAAGAAGTGTACATGACACAACCACCAGGTTTTGAAGTTGAAGGAAAAGAACATAAAGTCTGCAAACTAATAAAGGCTTTATATGGGTTAAAACAAGTTCCCCGAGCTTGGTATGCCAAAATGGATGAATACCTTCGCAAAGTTGGTTTTCATCGTAGTGAATCTGATGATACCTTGTATGTATGCCAACAAGGTAAAAATCTGGTGATTTTGATTATGTATGTTGATGATTTGATCATCACATGCAACAATGATGATCACATTGAACAGGTGAAAAAGGAGTTACATGCAGGTTTTAAGATGACATATTTGGGACCACTTCACTACTATCTTGGAGTTGAATAATTCCAACGTCCACATCAGATCTTCATTTCCTAGAGTAAATATGTAGCAGAAATTCTTCAGTGATTTGGAATGCAGGATTGTAAGCCTGTCCTTACCCCTATGGAACAAAACTTGAAAATTTCAAAATTTGAAGGGGGAGAAAGATGGACAGCACTACTTACAGACAGTTGATTGGTAGCTTGATTTATTTGACAACCACTCATCCTGATCTATCTTATGCAGTCAATATTCTTTCAAATTTTATACAAGAACCACTAGACAGCCACTGGAATGAAGCCAAAAGTGTTCTTCGATATATCCAAGGAAAAAAATATTTTGGTCTTCTTTACAAAAAGACTAAAAATTTTGTACTTGGTGGATTTTCAGATGCCGACTTTGCTGGCAGTATTGATGACAAGGCATAAACCTCAAGTTACTTAATGAACATGGGGTCAGCTGCAGTTTCCTGGAGTTGCAAGAAGAAAGCTACAGTGGCCACTTCTTCAGTCGAAGAAGAGTACATTTCAGCATGGGAAGCAGCATGTGAGATTGTTTGGTTACGTCGTGTTTTACAGGACTTGGGAATTCCTCCAGTAGAAGCTACTTCATTATTCATCGATAGTCAGTCAGCAATAAAGCTTGCCAAGAATCCAGTTTTTCATTCAAAGACAAAGCATGTGAACACCAAGTATCGTCATGTCAGATCTCTCATTGCAAAGGATGTCATCAAGCCAGTGTATTGTCCTTCAGAAGATCAAACCTCCGACATTTTCACGAAACCTCTTCGAAAAATAAAATTTACTAAGTTCAGGGATGAACTTGGTATTTGTTGTAATGTATCTTTGGATCATAGGGGGGAATGTTAGATGACCCAAAAATAAATATTATCATAGGTTATAAAGTTTGAATAAAATAATTATTAATTTAAGATATTAAATTAATAATTATTATTCTAGAATATTTAATAAATATTTGAGATACTTAGAAATAGAATTTTGTTATTAAAAATAGGACTCTAGAATAGAGTCATTTCCTAGGCTCTAAGTTAGGAATAAAGTTAGTAGAATAGTTAGGAGGTCATTTAATGTAAGTGGACACTTGTTATTTAATAAGTGATCCATAATTAGTGGAAGTTAGGACATTGAGCTTATAAATAGCTCATTGCAAGAGTGTTATTGTTTTTCGGGTGTAAACTCTTGCATAATTCCAATGTAATTGTTTTTCTGATTAATAAAATTACGTGTCTGAGGACACTTCGGCCATTACACATCTCCTTAATTAGTTTGAAATTACTAGGAAAAGGTATAATAACTTGTTTTACATTCTGAATATTAAATATTTCCAACACCTTTTCTACGTACTTACTCTAAGACAATGTTAATTTGTGATTTTTCCTATCTCTAGTTATTCTCATACAAAGGATTTGTTTTACAACACCTAAATCCTTCATTGCAAATGAATTTTCCAATTTTCCTTTGAGCACATTTATTTCCCGCATGTTAGACCCTGCAACAAACATATCATCTACATACAATAAAAATATAATATAGCTACCATCGTTTTTTTTAAGATAAACACAATGGTTAGAGTGACATCTAGTATAACCTTGTTCAGAAATAAACCTCTCTAATTTTAGATACCACTCCCTTGGAGCATGTTTTAAGCCATACAATATCTTCATCAATTTGCACGCTAATTTCCCCTTGCCTTTGACCTCATACCCTTGTGGCTACTATATATACATTTTTTCCTCCAAATCCGCATGGAGAAAGGTTGTATTTATATCTAATTGATCAAGATGAAAATCTTCTATTGCCACTAGGATTAAAAAAGCTATGATTGAAGTCATTTTAACAACAGGAGAAAATTTTTCATCAAATTATATACATTAATTTTGTGCAAACCCCTTCACCACAAGTCTATCCTTTGTAATGTTCCAAATTTTGCAATGAGGTAATTGGACCATTAATTTTTCTTTCATGTTAATAAAAGTGAATAAATGGGTGAGGGAGCCTATGTAGCAACTTAATAAACACTCCTAAGGTGCAAAAATTCACTTAAGTGGCTTAAGTTAGCAGCCCCAAGTGTGAAAAGGGCCATAAGCAAGTGAGCTAGACCGTGGTTGACCAAAGTCAACAACTTACCCAAGGGGGGAAGCTTGCACAAGAAGATTGCATAGTTGGATGGAGGGAAATTTGAAATGAGAGAAACCCTAAGGTGAGTGGGGTCCATGTATGCTCTGCATAAAATATGAAGGAGAGCCATTGTTGTGGTTTCATCTTTGGAGAAGAGAATTCAAAGTTGAAGCTGCCTTCAACTGAGGGAGCTTGTGCTGCTTAGAACAAGAGGGATTCCTGTTTAGGAATTCTCTTCTCTTACATGGGAGGCCATGGAGAGATTGTTCTTCATCTTCCTCACATCATGGCTTGAGGCCAAAGAAGCCATTTGCAGCTACTGCGTTATTCTTGCAGCAAGAGAACGCTAGAATTGCTAGTGTTGCAGTGAGGGACCTTCATCATCACACTTCTGGAGCTTGTTTTGTAGAGGAGGAGCCATCTTTTTCTCTAGGAGATAAAAAAAGGAGATCCCAGAGCTTCTATTGCATATTTTGGCATTGGGCCACATGTTTCTCCTCATACCCATTTCAGTCCCTTCCTCTTACAGTGTGATATGCAGAGAGGGTTTGCAGGAGGAGTTCATTTTGTGCACTAGTGAGTGAAATCTTCATTAAGGGGATCATCCCCTTCACTTTGGAGATAATTGAAGGAGGTATCATTGTTATTACAACATCTTCTTCCTTCTCCTATGTTGCATTATATTTGAGTTGCAGCAGCTACACTGCAACTCCGACATTTTCCAGTTTTATGTATTTTAGCCAATCCCTTAGAGGATTGATGTAATAATGTTTTCTAGGGTTGATATCTTGCTCCCCCATATTTATTTGAGCTCATATTGTTATATACTCTCATATATATCAGTTTTCAGTCATTTTTGCCTATAGACTGCGCAGTTATAGAGTATTTTGGTCATGTAGCAGTGTATTTCCTTCATTGCATGTACATTTTCTTTTGAGGCTGATTTGCACTCACCTTGAGAGGTATTTTCCTCAAGAATTTTGTATAATATTTGTTGCTACACATTATATATCAGATTTTCACTCTTATTACATTATGTGAGACATTATCTCACTGCTGCTACTTGTTGAATTTTTCATGATGCTGAATATTCTCTCATTGAGCATTATTTCGGCATACTTGTTGGTGGGAGATCTGAATAACCCCCTTCAGATTATTTCTTTGAGCTTATATTCTGCAGGGAGTTTGTATCAGATATATTCTAAGGCATCCTAGCACTAGATTTCCTTATTTTCACATGGGCTTCCTTATACAGCGTCCTCATGGACAGCTGTAGCAGAAATTCCTTGAAGGGAATTATTAGCTTTTGAAAAGTTCTATTGGCAGAGTCTGCTAGTGGGCTAGGTAACCTCTGGATCTCATCCTTCCTTGTGAAGGTGATATATCCAATAAATTCCCCTAACAGTCAATCTATGAAATATTTCAGTGTTGATTTTTAATACTCTCGGAGTTGGAAAATAGGAATATATCAAGATATTCCCGGCATTGCAGAAATTTCCCCATTTGGGATATTATAGTGGTATCAGAGCTTTGAACTTGGCTCAGCCTATGAAGTTTTAATTTTATAGGAAGAAGAGGTCAAAATGATGCAGAGGATGAGATTGATCTCATCAGTTTTGGGTCCAGCAGGAACCTCTCCAAGGAGGTTGAGGAAACAGAAGGAGGAGAAGAGGAAGGACCACGCACTTCCTATTCTCATAGAGAAATAGAGAAAAATCATGGAGAGGCACATAACAGTGTTGTGTTTATCATGAAGGAGCAGCCTTCATCTCCAGCAGTTGAGGCATCCAGCACATTTGGGGAAGAGATTCTTGCATGCACACAAGATCCTTCAAAACTTTATCAAGGTATGCATGAGTTTTCATTTCCTGTTGATTCAATACATGCCATGAGGGATTGCATACCATGGCAAGTTGTTTGTCTAGAGCAAGATACTTTAATTGCGCTATGCCAGTTTGAGAAAAGGAACCCTCATCATCCTCATGCACTATTGATGAGCCATGTATCACATGTGAGGGTGGGGTTTTGAAGTTTTTTCATGAAGGAGATTGCATTTCAATGTCCCATGAAATGAAAAAGGAGAAATCTATTTTGGGACTGTTAGGTCTCTGTAATAAGCAAGATTGGCAAAAGTCCGATCACAGAGTTAACATCATTTCAACCAACTTTGGGATTCTAGGATCTAGCCCTCCTAAATCTGGAGAGGGATCTCTCCAATATGTACAAATATGGATATTGTCTTTGAAGTTTAGGGTAATGATATTAGGCTAGTTATGAAGACCAAGGGTTTGTTTGGTTTTTTGGATGGTTGAACATAGATGTTGTCTGAGGTGGAAAGATCTATATGCAAATAGGTTCAAAAGTGAGAAGTTGCAAGAAAAAAGAGCAAGCTTTGATCAAGAAGAAAGATGATGGCAGGTCTTCAGTCCATTGGGCTATGGAGTCATAAGAGGATTTAATTGAAACAATCAAGTTCAAGAGTGATCTATGGGGCAAGTCATCTATGCCTAAGGATCTCTTTAAAGTTTGATTTATGGAATGGAGTGATACAATAAGAAAGGGAAATGACAGATGCAGAACAAAGAGCAGCCCAGGATCTGGTAAGTACTTTGAAACTAGCCAGCCTTTGACCAGGCACTTAAGAGAAACATAGAAGAAAACTAGGATCTGGTAAGCACTTTGAAACTATCCAGCCTTTGATACACTTCTGATAGAAAAACATATTAAAAAAAAGGGAAATACAAAGATAACACAGAATGGTATAAGATCTGATAAGTACTTTGAAACTAGTCAGCCTTTAACACATCCTAAGGGAAACCATAAAATATTTGAGCAAGTAAGAAAAGGACTCAGGGCTAACCTTAATTTCCTCAGTTCATCTTCACACAACATATATTGAAAGAAAATTTTAAAGATAACATTCAGCTAAGACAAAAAGATGAGGGAACGCCAGCATCCCTGTACTCAAACCAAATTCAATTATTTTCAAATAACACAGTTGAAAGAAAACATTTAAATAAATATTTCTCAGCCAGAGAAGGTTACTGATATACAGTAGGTCCTAACCCTGTTTAAACTGTTCTTTATAGTGGAAAATGAAACAATTTGAAAACATAAACAAAATACAAGTTACAGTGAGAATAACATCACCATTAGCATAGATCAGGATCCCATAAATCAGCTTGTATTGATGCTTCAAACCAGTTACAATCTTCAGATCCAGTGTTTTAATCCATCTTTCTTCACAACCTAACTTATCTGCTACAAGAAGAGCTCCAAAAGCCAATGAAACCACTATTTACAACAGAAGTCTTCAGCTCAATTACATTGCAATGCTTCAGCAATTACATTAACAACCAACTCCTCACTCATCGTCTACTGAAGTATTTATAGAGAGATGAGGAGGTGATATCTGATGAAAATATCTCAAATACAATTAATGCAGAATTAATGTCTTCTTGGCCCTTGGGGGCTCGATGAAGAAACCATACAAGTGTTCCACTACATTAATTGGTTTATACTTATGAAGTAAGCTCGGAGGGAGCTTTTTTGTTGACCTTTGAGGCTCTGTGTGATCCTAGGGTTACTCTGCAGACATTCTTTCATTAAATTCCTGGCAGAAGTAACTCTTCGGCTGCTTTGAGGTAAAATATCTAACTTGTTCAATAAATTCAGCCTCTGATTGAGCGTTTTGAGGCAATAGGTGGCATTGCGGTGGTTGAGGAATCAATTGGCCTCAGATATGGCAGTGGAGGCAATATGTCTGATAAACACTTTAGGTTTTTTCTTCAATCTGCATTTTAGATCCGGGGATTAGGCGTTTGATAACTGTCTTAGCCCTTGTTAGCCCCCCTATAAATTTTTGACAAGCAAAACAGGGGGCTAAGATTGTTGTTGAGTCTTCAAGGAATGCAATTTCCTCTGAAAACACAGTCTCCTTGAAGCCTCCATGTGTCTTTTATCCTTTGAAAAATCCCCTTTGCTGGTGTCCATCATAAGGCATTTCTGCTGATCAAGAAATGCCCAAAGGCCTCCTTTCCCCTTTATTTTACCCTCATTTAGCCTCTTTTTATTCCCCCTTGTCTCCCTTTCTATTTCCCCATTTACCCCTCAAATCCTCCCAAAATCCCCGTAAAATCTCCCCCTTACCCTTTGTTTAGCCTTTTTCCCCTTTCCCCCTCTATCGTTACCCTTCCCAACCTTCAAAATCCATTAAAATGGGCTAGAACCCACTTTCTGACCTTATTCTAAGGCCTAGCCCCTCTACCGCAAGCCCCTTCAACCACTTCCCCACATATGTCCGCCACCCAAGACCAAGCGCTTAAGTCCCAAGCGCTAATCGCAATCGGAACCGTCGGGCGGGTGCATTTCCTTTGTTATAGCCGAAAACCCCGACGCGATTGTAATTTGTTCATAAGTCTCGCGACGTGTTTTGGTCCATTGATCTGCTTAGATCGAACGGCTGAGCGCTAATCGCAGCCCCCCGCCCAATCGCAATCGCAACGTTCCGTGTGTTCCCCCCGATCAATCACAAGTCTTTTTGCCTGAGCTCCGATTGTGATCCTCTGATCATATCCCGACCATCCGTCCTCCCGCTGATCCGACGGTCATCGCAACTCCCGATCCCCCGATCGCATTGTCCCCCGATTGCATCTGAGCCGTTGATCTGTCCCGCGATCCGACGGCCAGCGCTCAATCGAAATTCCCCTCCCGATCGCAATCGCAAGTCCCATCTCTCTGTCTCCGATTGTGATGCTCCGATTCAATCATAGCCGTCCATCTCCCTGCTGATCCTACGGCTCAGCGCTAATCGCATCGTCGTTCCGCCGCCCCTCTTCTCTCCCTCCGATTGAACGTGAACCGTTGATATGATCCCCGATCCAAAGGTCAGCGCTCAATCGCGCTCCGACCTCCGATCGCAATCGCATGTCCTATCTTCCCGTCCCCGATTGCGATTGCCTGATTGAATCCTAGCCGTCCATCCTTCCAGATCTGACGGTTCAGGTCTAATCACTCTCGGCCTCCGCTGGGTCCCACTCCTGCATTTGTCTCCGTCATATTTCATGTGTTTGGTATGTTTTTTCCCGTTGCATATGTTATTTCGTCGCCCAATCTCCACCGTTGATCTTTGTTCCCAGACCATGATCTAACGATCTGGGCTGCAATCTACCACCAACCATATTGTTCGTAAGTTCTCACCCCTCCATTTGCATCTCCGCTGTTTTCACCGTTCCGCCACCATTCCTCCGCCTTCACAGCAATTCCTCTGCCACCACCGCCCGAGTGTTGTAACAAGCTGTTTCATTGTGTAGCAGTCACAGAGAGGCCTTTCAGCGGCCAAACAGGACAGCAGAGGCGGGTTAGAAGGGATTCGAGCCTGTAATTGAAGATTAACGTTTTAATCCTGCATTCAAAGGCTTAAGGCACTATTCGAAGATTAAGAGCGCACCAACAAGCAATAACTGCGCCACCTAATAGCAGAGTGCTTTTCTCCAAGAAGTACACCTTCTCACAGCGTCCTCCGTGCCTCTCGAGCCCAGGAAAGATTAATACGATGACAGAACCTCTCAAGGGGCTGTCAGGCAGCATTAAAGAAGCATGGAGGGACCTTGCAGATTTTCCATCCAGTTCATTTATTCCAGAATGGCAGCACAGAGCTCCAGACACCAGAAAGGACCCTAAAAGAACATCAGAGGCCAAGTTCAGCCTGACAGAGACTCCCCATGTAGATCACAGAGTACAAGCAACGCCGCAGAAAGCCATTAAGTGGTATGGGCGTGAACACTTCCGCCTTACTGTCTTAATGAGACTCATTTATTTGTTTATCCACTACTGTTTCTTCCGCTTCTCCTATAAGAAATCCCCGAAAACACAATGAAAAGGTTGTTGTTGTTGCCTTGGTGGGGCATTTGCTGTTAGAGGGATTCATTCGACTGTTAGAACAGTCTTGGGAGGGAATAGCAGAGTAGTTGTATGTAATAGGCTGGGAGGAGAAGTCTGGACTGTAACAGCCATTGAGCTTATTGTACATGACTAGTTTTGCATCAATTAATCAAAGCACATTTCACAGGATCCTGGTCTATTGCTATTGGTGATGTTCTTCTTAACTCTGTTTATTTCATTTACATGTTGTTTCACGTTCTTCTGGTAGGCAACAGAAGTATAGCATAGGATTCACCCTTGTTAGGTGCCTTATGTTTCCTGCTCTCCCTACCTTTATGTTTTCTGCTCTATGTGCTATTTAAGAGTTGGTTTCAGTTGATTTAACCAGCGCAGTGGATGTTATTGCCTGCTGGCTGTTGTATGAATTAGTTGAAGCTGTTCTTAGATGTTCTTGTTGGGGTTAAGCTGGAAGGTTTGGGAACACTGGGGATGAGTGTTAGCCCTGTCCACTAGGATCCTTGCGCGACCAGCCGGCCTTTCTAAGATCCCTTCGTTAATCTTATCTCTATTTTCCCCTTGGAGTTTCTAAAGCAGACCTGGAGTTAAATGACCTCTGGTCCGATCTATAAGCAGCCCCTTTGTCTCTTTGAGAGCTGCCTTCGAGTATGTCCAAGCAGGTCTGGAGTTAAATGACCTCTGGCCTGATCTATAGACAGAAATTCGGTTGCTTTCCTTCTTTCACTTTCCTCCTCAATGTTCCATCCCACCATCTAATCTAAAGATCCTTTAGTGTAGATGACTTGCCCTTTGAAAGCCTTGGCTAGTGGATGCAAGTAATTTCCTTTCATGACTCCATAGCCCAATGGATGGCACTGTCTAGGCCTATCCTCTTTGCTGAAATGTCCTGCTGCCTTGTTCCTTTTCTCCCATTGCTTTCTCAGTCCATGATCTCGTGACCAACCCAACAACCCTTCAACCAAACCATTTAAAACCCCTCATGCTTCATAACTAGCCTAACATCTCATTTTGAGCTTCATAGATATATCATTCTTAGCTCTATTTGGAGAGATCCCTCTCCGGGTCCAGGAGGGCTAGATCCTAGGGCCCAAAAGTGGTTCTGATGTTGTCTCATCTTTTGGTCTTGCCAATCTGGCCAAAACATGGGAACCCCAACAGCCCTAATCCCCACAAAACTTGTCCACTAATCTGCTGTGATCTGGTTTACTGTTGTCTTCAATCTCTGATACTCTTTTTCTGTATTGAATTTGACGGTTTTCTCTGTTGTGCAGGGCTGTGCAGGTCGGGAAAGGCATCAATGCCTGTGCAAACATTGAATAAATGTGAAAACTAACTCCGTAAGTGATTTCCTTGGAGAAATCAAAACGTAGGGGATCGTCACCCTCCTGGTCTGAGATTTCCATTAAAAACACGAACAAATGACCTTAACCCTGCAAAATGAAAAAAACACGTAAAGAATCCAGTTTTTATAGGTCAATCTGCTTTGGGGAATGTGCGGAGGAACGCGGGCCATTGGATGGCATCATCCAACGGCTGAGATCAAATCTGGGCGGTCGTGGGAAAAGTTGTGGAGAAATTAAATCCGGACCGTCGATCTGCAGAGATTGATGGTAGAGATCAGGCAACAGAGAGTCAGCGGGAAGGAGGCTGACCAGGCGATGGAATCAGGAAAATGAATGTGAGTCGTCGATCTGCAGAGATCGACGACAGAGATTGAATCTTGGCCACGCGGTGGATGAGTTAACGGGCGCGCATGTCCATTAAAGGTCGAGTAGGTGAAGTGATCGGAAATCGTCAGATGGGAGGGCACAGATCGGATGGTGGAGGTGGATTCCACCGCGTGGTCTTGGTACGAAGATTAGCGCGCGAAAAGAGGTGATGGCACGGCGATTTTGAAACAGCGGCGGGGACACGTGTCGGCCAGCGTATGGAATCGCTGGCCAACGGGAGAAAACCACTTTGGCTCGGAAGGCGAGGCGGAATGAAAACCGGCGGTTTTCTGGAAAATGGCGCGGGGGAGGGGGGTCCACCAGGTGAGGCATGCTCCGCTCCATCGGATCTGGGGAGCAGATCGATGGCCCTGGTTCATCGCGACAATCAAACACGTGACTTCAAATATTTCCCGTTAAACTTTATTAAAATGGGTTTTTTCAGGTTTTTCAAAGGAAAATGGACAGAGAAAGGTCATGCTTTCAGTTTAGCACCCAAGGACTGAGCAGTTGGTCCTGGCGATCGGGTATATGGAGAAAAATGGCAGGGGACTTTAGCCCGAGGGGGCTAAAGCCTTTAACATCATATAGAATGCGCATTTCATAAGATTTCCAATGTTTTCAAAGGGGAAATCAAGGTTTGGATAAAGTCAAAAAGTGAGTTTTTAACCTTAGGGAGTGGATTTTATGAAGGGATAAAGGGAAAACATATGCTTTTGTGGGGTTTTTATGAATAAAAGGAAAAATGGAGAATGAGGTAAGTTGGAAGAAAGGGAAAGAAAAAAAAAGGGGAATGCAGCAGTACTTGACTTGGATTTTTGTAGGATATCAGAGGTTTGGAGAAGGAAACAAGTATGAAGATTTAACCAGCAGTTTATGGATTCACTAAAAAGACTTCAAGCACCAACAATTTCAGGACTGAATTTGTTTCTTGAAGGCTGCAAAAAATATTTAGCCACCAGCTGATATGATAGAAAAATATAGGTGGCTAACAGTGGCTCCACTTGGGGATGGTGCCTTCTTGAAGGTATCAAGAATTCAGACTTGATTTCTATGGGATGCTGACTGGTGCTTGATCCATTGCTTGCTCCTGCTTTTCTCTGAAAAATAATATCAGTCATGAAAGAAACATGAATTTCATCAATACAACTTTCTACCTACCCAATCCTACTGATCTAACATTTTTTCTTCATCAGAGTGCACTTGGATTGGAAAACTCTATTCACAACATTTTATTCTTTTGAAAGCAGGAAATCTAATCTATTTCTACTCCTTATTTCTCCCTGAACTCAGATTAAACAGTTGAGCTCAGATATTTCTCTACCTAATCTACTGTCTGTTGGGATTAAACAGTCCAACAAACTTTCTTTCTCTAAATTCTACAATAGAAATTTAAAAACAGTCAAGTCAAGATTGAGCTGTTTGACTTGCTGTGATCTATGGCATAAGAACAAGCTGCACATAGATTATTATTTGCAGAAAATTAAAATAAAAAATGGAAGGCTTAAGATCTGAAAGTTTCTCATCATGGCCTTCTCTTATTTTCACAGCTCTGTTTTGGCTTTTGAGATGTCTCTTCCTTGATATCTGATTCAGATTTTGGGCAAATTAGAACCAGTTTTTCTCTTTTAAGACTCAGAAAATAAAACAATTTTGAGTCATCTTTCTTTTGAAACTTCGGTTCAGATTTTGAGTTTGTTTGAACCTTTATTTATAACCTAATTCTATCTACTGATAAGCCAAGATTGAACAGTTTGGCAAATCAAATTCACTATCCTATCAGCAGAAAAATTTAAAAGCTAATTAGTCAAGATTAAGCTGTTTGACTAACTAGAAGTGTGTTTTGAGGAGTGGCATTTGAGCTTGCACACTTTCAGCATTTGTTTCTCTTTTTGGCATGGGGCTTTGCCTTTCTTGTTTTCATTCCTGCCCTCTTTTCATTTTTTCTCTGTTTTTGTATTTTCTTGATTTTTCATAACTTTGAATGCAATGGCGGATGAAATATTTACAATGGAAAAGGGAAAAAGGCTCCAAAACATAAAAAATGGATCAAGAGAAGTAATGCTTAAGCATCCTGCCATTGACAGGACCCCCAAACAATTCTGTTCCATCCAGCTCTTGTAAGAAGAATGCATTATTTCCAGCAACTGAATGAATAGAGTAAGGGCCAAGCCATAGGTTGTCAAATTTACCATGCTTTCCCTTGTCTTCCCTCCTTGAGTCCCACTTTAAAACTTTGTCCCCAATCTTGAAATTGCTGGCCTTTGTTCTTCTATAGAATATCCTCTTGATACTGTCTTGTTTCTGTAATGCTTTGTTATACACTTCCTCTCTGGTTTGCTGAAGATGAATGGTTTGATTTATTCTTCTGATTATGTCATTTTCTTCAGTCTGCAACTCTTGAATTAACTTCATAACTGGTACACCAAGGCTGTTAGGAAAAATTACATCTGTACCATACACAAGCTGGAAGGGTGACATACCAATATATTTCTTCAAAGTTAATCTGTCAGCCCAAAGTGCATGGATCAGCTTTGTGTGCCAAGACTTTTTATTTTCCTCCAACAGTTTCTTGATTATGTTCACTAAGCTTTTGTTGGAAGATTCTGCAAGTCCATTACCTTGAGGGTAATAGGCTGTGGAGTGTCCCAATGTTATCTGATACTTGTGACAGAATTCAACCATTTTCTTTGATCCAAATGCTGCTGCATTATCTGTGATGATCTTGGTAGGACAACCAAATCTGGAAAGAATGTTAGTCTCCATAAATTTTATGATAACTGAATCATTGGTCTGCCTACAAGGAATGGCTTCTATCCACTTAGTGAAGTAGTCTGTGGCAGTGAGAATCCATTTATGCTGGGCAGAAGATGGTGGATGGATTTCTCCTATGAAGTCAAGTCCCCATTGTTGAAAAGGGGCTTCAATGGTGATTGGGTGCAGAGGCAGGGGTAGAAAATTTCTCTTGCCTTAAAACAATTGGCATTTATGACAGGCAACGATCATCTTGTGTATATCGGGAAAAAGAGTAGGCAAATAGAAACCAGCCCTCAAAATTTTGTTGGATGTTGACTTCCAATACAAATGACCTCCACACTCTCCTTCATGGAATTCCTGCTTAATCTTCTCTGCATCAAACTCAGGCAAACATTTAAGCAATATACCGCTTTCATTTTTCCAATAAAGACATTTATCAATAATGCAATAGTTTATAGCCTTTAACTTTAGGAATCTTGCCTTTGTTTTTTATAAACCAGGAGGTGTATTTATATTAAGAAAAATGTAAACAATATCAGTGTACCAAGGAGAATTCACAAAATGGTCTTCAATAATGGGAACTGAGAATCCTTCTTGGTCATCCAAAGCATTAACCATATTAATATCAAGAACTTCACAATTTGATTCAGCCATTAACCTAGCTAGACCTTGGCCTTTGATGAGCTTAGTGGGTTTTATCTCTAAATCATATTCAAGAATAACAGCAATCCACTTACCTCTCTTACCATCTGGGTCCTGTGTTAGGATGTCTTTAACAACTGAACTTGGGACAAAGGAAATAATGTGTGAGTGCAGGATGTATACCCTGAAGTCTTTCAAAGCTTTTACCAAAGCAAAAGCTTGCTTCTCCATAATGTTATACTTCAAAGGTGAATCCCTTAATGCCTTGCTAAAGAATGCAATAGGATGCTCTTGTCCTTGTGGATTTTTCTGTAAAAGGACAGCAGCTATGGTATGTTCTGATGCAAATGAGAAGATATAAAATTCTTTTGAAAAATCAAGACTTATGAGAATCGAGGTTTTGGTTAATGCTTGTTTCACCAGTTCGAAGGATGTCTTTGCTTCCAGGGTCCATTTTATCCCTTGCTCCTTCTTCAACATGTTTGTGATATTCCTAAGGAGCTCAGCCAAGTTAGGGATGAACCTTCTCAAAAAGTTTATATTTCCAATGAAATACTGCAATTCTTTGATGTTTCGAGGATGAGAGATTTGCAATATGCCCTCAATCCTCTTTGGATCTATCTTTATACCCTCTTCTGAAATGATGTGCCCAAGAAGTTTACCTTCTTGGAGACCAAATAAAGTCTTCTTAGGGTTCAAAGAGATTCCAAACTTCCTGCATTTCTCGAAAAATTTCCTCAAATGTTCTAAGTGTTCTTCATCTGTTTTTTAAAACACAGTGACATCATCAAGATAGATAATGATGAAGAAACCCAATTCTTCCGAGAATGCTATGTCCATGGCTCTCTAAAAGGTTGCTCCAACATTCATTAGACCAAAAGGCATTTTCACATACATGAAGGTGTCCCAGGGTGTAGTGAAAGTTGTCTTTAATTGATCATCAGGGTGAACTAAGACTTGATTATACCCTGAATAGCCATCCAGCAAAGAAATTCTTTTAGACCCCACCACCCTTTGTAAAATATGGTCCATTTTTGGCAAAGGGTAGTTGTCTTTTAATGAAGCTTTGTTTAAATTCCTAAAGTCTATACAAAGCCTGATTTCTCCAGTCTTCTTCCTAATAGACACCAGATTAGATACCCATTCAGAATATCTAATAGGGACAATAATACCAGCGTCGTGCATCTTCATGATTTCCTTCTTAACCAACGGCAGCTGGACAAGGTTTATTCTGCGCGGTTTCTGTTTGAAAGGTTTTTGGTTTTCTTTAAGAGGGATTTTGTGCTGTATTATTTCAGTGTCATAGGATTTAAGATCTTCGTAACTCCATGCAAAAACATCAGAAAATTCTTTGAACAGCTCTATGTATTTGAGTTTAATGTGAGCTGGCAAAGTTTTGGATAGTTTGATCATTTTCGGTTTTTCCTCACTGCCTATATTGCATTCCTCCACCTCAGTTTCTACAGGTTCCAGTTTAGGTTTATTGGCCACATCATTAAAATCAAAAAAATCTTCTAGAGGGGCCAAACCCTTGGGCAAACTATCATCCTTAGAATCTAGAGTTTCCAACTCCTCTGTTTCAGACTCTGCACTTAACTCTGTTTGGTTTCTAAGTTTGCTAGTCTGAAGGTTAATATCTACAAGCTCAGGAGACGGTTCTTCTTCACCAAGAAAATTTTCTTCACTGCAGTCTGTATCATAGTCTGAATCTGAACTATGGAGTTCAAACTCATTTCTAAATTGCATGAAGTCTTCTATTTGTTTATCTCCATCAAACACCTGCCAATATTTCTTGTTATTCGGGACATCTAGTCTGAATTTAATTTGAGATGTGTCATCATATAGCATTGGGCAAGTTCTAGCAGCAAAGGCTAAATTGTGGGCTGCAATATTTCTTTTCCTTGGGACAAAAGTCAGGTTGGTCTCCTCAAATGTTTTCAAAAGATCCATGACATCATTCCTGTAGGCCCTAAGTCTGGGGTGATTTGCATTATACTCCCCATTGACTTGCCTAATGATTAATTCAGAATCCCCATATACATTGATTTTCTTGGCACCTAAATTTTTCAAGAGATGTAAGCCTAAGAGAAGGGATTCATATTATGCTATGTTGTTGGAACATTGAAAGTTTAATTTACATGAAATGCATTCTGTATGATTGTTTTCAGTGTTAGTAATCTAGACACCTACACCAGCATTTGTTCTAGTGCATGACCCATCAAAATACATAGTCCAGAGAGGATCATCTTCAGTTTTATCAGTTTGGTGCAAGTCCTTTGTATGAGTTGACTCCTCAAGTTTTTCATCAGGTTGAGGATTTCTCTCTTGACTGTCAAGATTTAAGTTTAATGGATTGATGACTTGTAGTTCAAAACCTGTGTTTGGTTTGCTAGGATTTTCAGATATAGTAAAATGTTTTGACAGATCAGCGTTGTATTCCTCTTCCTTCGTTTCAGCCATTAATTCTGTCGAAATGATTTGTTCTGTAAGTGCTTCATCATTAAACATGATAAAAGAATCAAGGCTCATACTTACAGCATACAGAGGAGAGTTTTGAGGCCAGTCTTGACTTGTCACTGTGTATTGCATGTGGGATTCCCTGTAAAGTCTTCTAGTCTGATTGAAAACATGGATAGTCGCATAGGTCATGTCCATTTGCGTAGTACCTTGTAACTTAGCCCCCCAAGATCTTGATAAAATCATTCCATACTTTGGGGGGACATCAGCCACCACAATATCCATGACCAAACACTTGGCTGGAATTTGGGCTAAATTAACACAGAGATCTTTGATCAATCCTAGACATTTAACTCTGCTTGAGTCAAAGGAGTATAGGTCTTTGTAAGGTCTGGTAATTTCAAGACCCAGGCTTTCCATTACATATTTTGGCATTAAATTATGGGAAGCGCCTGAGTCATGCATAGCATTGTGTAGAATTTTGTCAAGAATGTCCAGACTAACATAGAAGGGTGGGACAGGTCCCTCTTGAAACTTACCTTCAATCTTTGGACCAAAAATAAGCTCTGGCTGGTCGTCACTAAGATTGAGTGTATCCTCATTTTCTTCTATGTTTAAAGCCTTCAAAATTTTGGACCTATATACATGTTGGGCAGCTAACTCAGTCAAAGGAACATAAATTTTGATTTTTGAGATTTCCTGTTCCAGGCTGAAAGGAATTTGATTCTTTAAGGTGTTGGTTTCAGCCTTGTTTACTGCCAATTTATCAGCAATAATAGCTTGTTGATTTGTTTTATCTACAGTTGAAACAGTTGTTTTACCAGGAGTACTAGCCGAGGTGTTAGTACTGCTAATGTTTTCACTCTGTTTTTCAATATTTTGAGTGTCTTTCTCTTTACCACTACCAGAATTAACAACCAATGTTTTTTCTTTTTGTTTGACTATTTTAGGCTTGGTTGCAGTGTTGCTTTAAGAAGGTTTGTCAGAGGTTTTGTTGTTGGGGGTTTGTTGATTTGATTTACTTCTGAGTTCATATTCCTTTGAAGGCTCTGTCATGGCATTTTCCATGTCTTGACAACAACTTTCATTATCATCCCTTTTGTCATCGTAAGGTGTATAAAGGCCTTGTTTCCTATCATAATGAACCTCGAAGTCATCATCGTCTACCCCGAATAAGTTTATATCATCCTCCTCTGCTATTTGATCTGTTTCCTCAATCTCACTTAAATAGTTTTGATGAAAGGGGGGAGTGATCAGCTGATCATCTTCCCTAGGTCTGTTTGGAGGTTGGTTTCTTCTAACATTCTGATTTTGGTTTTGGTTTCTGTTTTGAGGAGAATTTTGATTTAGACTTGCTTGCGCCCTCTCTAGAATGCTCATTTTCTTCATCATTTCTTCCATCATTCTTTCCATTTTTGAGCTTGAAGTAGTAGGAGCGGATTCCTCTCTGAACGATACCCTCTTTTCAGCTTTCATTCTTGCTCTCTTCTCCATAAGGTTAACTTCCACAGAAAGAGCACCTCTTTGCATATCTTCAAGGGTTACAAAAACTCTTTCCCTGAGTGAATAGGTCATGTCAGGATCAAACCCTTCAGGAAATTTGTTTAAAGTTGAGCCCTGAGGAGGTTTTAGTTCAGGGGAAAATGCATTATACACACTGTTAAATCTGGTACAATAAGCTTGTACACTTTCCCCAGGGTTCCTATGGAGATTGTTATAGTCGGCAAGGACTTGGAGAGGATTCTTCCTCACTTCCCATTTGTTTAAGAATGTTTGATGGAAGCCTTGGAGATCATTAATTCTATGGGGGGCTAAACCTTTAAACCATTTTCTTGCTTCTCCTCCTAAACTTTGAGAAAATAGTCTAAGCTTGATAGAATCATCATCAATTTCATTTATGTCAAAGTAGTCATTCATCTTGTCCACATGTTGAGATGTTGTTATAGTATTGCTAGCATCATACAATGGAATTTTGGATTGATAGTCCCGTGGAAGGTTGACTAATGGTACAGGAAGGACTAAGGGAGAATACCATGCTGCCATGATAGGTGGTGGGGGAGGATTGACAAGAGGTGGGGTGGGCTAAAATGAAGTGGTTTGAATAGTGGATGAAGGATGAACAGAAGTGGATGGGACATCAGTAGATTGCTGAGCTGCTCTTGGATAAGAGACACCTAGATTATGTAGAAAATGCAAATCAGGGGGTGTTGATTCTCTATTCCCAAGGTGTTCACTTGTTTCCGGAGATGAATGTGAAGACTCAGAATCTAACTGATCTAAATCACCAAATGACCTAGTCCTGAACGGGTTTAAGAAGTCAGTTTGTGATTTTTGTAGAGCTAAAATATTTTCAGGGACTGAATTACCTCTTAGGTGAGATCTAAAAATAGTTGAGGATTCTATCTTAGGAGACTTCCTAAGGATACTTTCTGGGTTATCAACTATCTTAGGTGGATCATGGTCAGGATGGGCTCTAGTGTGAATCTTTCTAGGAGCCACTATGCTATGTTTTTAGACCCAAATAAACAGGAAAAGTTCAACCAGATATGACAATCTTTGAGAGGTCAACTAATCTGTTTTCTCAATTCTAATCCTACAGCCTTTTAACTAAGTTTGAAGGATATTATAATGATGAGGGTTCTTCCCAGTGGAGTCTTAAGGTCTGTTTAGGATTTTGGAGTCGCCAGGTGGAAATTCTAGAGTGTTTTCAAAGGGGTACACTGTCCACCACAGTGTTTTTGAAACATTCCTTTTCAAGGATATCTCAAAACACAACAAAATCTAACCATAGATTGACTGGGAGGGCATTCACCAGATATGTCACCTCTAAAAGAGGATGAGATCCGGAGGCTACCTGGCCCTTTACAGACTCTGTCTTAAGAGTATAGGGTAGAACACATCAAAAGTGTAAACAAAATATCAAAAACTAGTGTTTTACTACCAATCTGAAATGTTTTTGGTATTTTCTGAATTGTTTTTATTTGTGGTTTGGAATAATGTCCTAACTTTGCTTCAAAACTTAGCTACGGTTATGGGGCAAAGATAGCCCACTCTTATGGCTAAGCTAGCTGATTTTCCAAGGTTAGATAAAAACTTAAGGGAATCCTAGTGTTGACCTAGTTTGTCACTGATTCAAACAAGTTTCATCATGATTACCATTTCTTGGTAGTGCTTGAAAAGGCTGCTTTTCACTCTCAAGGTCTTATGAAGTTTCGGGGTTGTAAGTCCCTAGTGGAGTCCCCAGAAATGTTAGGTCTCTGTAATAAGCAAGATTGGCAAAAGTACGATCATAGAGTTAACATCATTTCAACCAAATTTGGGATTCTAGGATCTAGCCCTCCTGAATCCGGAGAGGGATCTCTCCAATATGTACAAAGATGGATATTGTCTTTGAAGTTTAGGGTAATGATATTAGGCTAGTTATGAAGACCAAGGGTTTGTTTGGTTTTTTGGATGGTTGAACATAGATGCTGTCTGAGGCGGAAAGATCTATATGCAAATAGGTTCAAAAGTGAGAAGTTGCAAGCAAAAAGAGCAAGCTTTGATCAAGAAGAAAGATGATGGAAGGTCTTCAGTTCATTGGGCTATGGAGTCATAAGAGGATTTAATTGAAACAATCAGGTTCAAGAGTGATCTATGGGGCAAGTCATCTATTCCTAAGGATCTCTTTAAAGTTTGATTTATGGAATGGAGTGGTACAATAAGAAAGGGAAATGACAGATGCAGAACAAAGAGCAGCCCAGGATCTGGTAAGTACTTTGAAACTAGCCAGCCTTTGACTAGGCACTTAAGAGAAACATAGAAGCAAACTAGGATCTAGTAAGTACTTTGAAAATATCCAGCCTTTGATACACTACTGATAGAAAAACATATAAAAACAAAGGGAAACAAAAAGATAACACAGAATGGTCTAAGATCTGATAAGTACTTTGAAACTAGTCAGCCTTTAACACATCCTAAGGGAAACCATCAAATATTTGAGCAAGTAAGAAAGGGACTCAGGGCTAACCTTAATTTCCTCAGTTAATCTTCACACAACATATATTGAAAGAAACATTTAAATATAACATTCAGCTAAGACAAAAAGATGAGGGAACGCCAGCATCCCTGTACTCAAACCAAATTCAATTATTTTCAAATAACACAGTTGAAAGAAAACATTTAAATAAATATTTCTCAGCCATAGAAGGTTACTGATATACAGTAGGTCCTAACCCTGTTTAAAATGTTCTTTATAGTGGAAAATGAAACAATTTGAAAACAGAAACAAAATACAAGTTACAGTGAGAATAACATCACCATCAGCATAGATCAGGATCCCATAAATCAGCTTGTATTGATGCTTCAAACCAGTTACAATCTTCAGATCCAGTGTTCTAATCCATCTTTCTTCACAACCTAACTTATCTACTACAAGCAGAGCTCCAAGAGCCAATGAAACCACTATTTACAACAGAAGTCTTCATCTCAATTACATTGCAATGCTTCAGCAATTACATTAACAACCAACCCCTCACTCATCGTCTGCTGAAGTATTTATAGAGAGATGAGGAGGTGAGATCTGATGAAAATATCTCAAATACAATTAATGCAGAATTAATGTCTTCTTGGCCCTTGGGGGCTCGATGAAGAAACCATACAGGTGTTCCACTGCATTAATTGGTTTATACTTATGAAGTAAGCTCAGAGGGAGCTTTTTTTTTTACCTTTGAGGCTCTGTGTGATCCTAGGGTTACTCTGCAGACATTCTTTCATTAAATTCCTGGCAGAAGTAACTCTTCGGCTGCTTTGAGGTAAAATATCTAACTTGTTCAATAAATTCAGCCTCTGATTGAGCGTTTTGAGGAAATAGGTGGCATTGCGGTGGTTGAGGAATCAATTGGCCTCAGATATGGCGGTGGAGGCAATATGTCTGATAAACACTTTAGGTTTTTTCTTCAATCTGCGTTTTAGATCTGGGGATTAGGCATTTGATAACTGTCTTAGCCCTAATCCCCACAAAACTTGTCCACTAATCTTCTGTGATCTGGTTTACTGTTGTCTTCAATCTCTGATACTCTTTTTCTGTATTGAATTTGACGTTTTTCTCTGTTGTGCAGGGCTGTGCAGGTCGGGAAAGGCATCAATGCCTGTGGAAACATTGAAGAAATGTGAAAACTAACTCCGTAAGTGATTTCCTTGGAGAAATTGAAACGTAGGGGATCGTCACCCTCCTGGTCTGAGATTTCCATTAAAAACACGAACAAATGACCTTAACCCTGCAAAATGCAAAAAACACGTAAAGAATCCAGTTTTTATAGGTCAATTTTCTTTGGGGAATGTGCGGAGGAACGCGGGCCACTGGATGGCATCATCCAACGGCTGAGATCAAATCTGGGCGGTCGTGGGAAAAGTTGTGGAGAAATTAAATCTAGACCGTCGATCTGCAGAGATCGACGGTAGAGATCGGGCAATGGAGAGTCAGCGGGAAGGAGGCTGACCGGGCGATGGAATCAGGAAAATGAATGTGAGCTGTCGATCTGCAGAGATCGACGGCGGAGATTGAATCTTGGCCGCGTGGTGGATGAGTTAACGGGCGCGCATGTTCGTTAAAGGTCGAGCAGGTGAAGTGATCGGCAATCGTCAGATGGGAGGGCACAAATCAGATGGTGGAGGTGCATTCCGCCACGTGGTCTTGGTACGAAGATTAGCGCGCGAAAAGAGGTGATGGCACGGCGGTTTTGAAACAGCGGCGGGGACACGTGTTGGCTAGCGTATGGAATCGCTGGCCGATGGGAGAAAACCACTTTGGCTCGGAAGGCGGGGCGGAATGAAAACCGGCGGTTTTCTGGAAAATGGCGCGGGGGAGGGGGGTCCACCCGGTGAGGCGTGCTCTGCTCCGTCGGATCTGGGGAGCAGATCGACGGCCCTGGTTCATCGCGACAATCAAACACGTGACTTCAAATATTTCCCGTTAAAATTTATTAAAATGGGTTTTTTCTGGTTTTTCAAAGGAAAATGGACAGAGAAAGGTCATGCTTTCGGTTTAGCACCCAAGGACTGAGCAGTTGGTCCTGGCGATCGGGTATATGGAGAAAAATGGTAGGGGGCTTTAGCCCGAGGGGGCTTTAGCCCGAGGGGGCTAAAGCCTTTAACATCATATAGAATGCGCATTTCATAAGTTTCCAATGCTTTCAAAGGGGAAATCAAGGTTCGGATAAGGTCAAAAAGTGAGTTTTTAACCTTAGGGAGTGGATTTTATGAAGGGATAAAGGGAAAACATATGATTTTGTGGGGTTTTTATGAATAAAAGGGAAAATGGAGAATGAGGTAAGTTGGAAGAAAGGGAAAGAAAAAAAAAGGGGAATGCAGCAGTACTTGACTTGGATTTTTGTAGGATATCAGAGGTTTGGAGAAGGAAACATGTATGAAGATTTAACCAGCAGTTTATGGATTCACTAAAAAGACTTCAAGCACCAAAAATTTAAGGACTGAAATTGTTTCTTGAAGGCTGCAAAAAATATTTAGCCACCAGCTGATATGATAGAAAAATATAGGTGGCTAACAGGGACAATGGTACCTCGTGTGAAAGAGGTACCAAGTGGTACGATACTTACACCAAAGAGTAGAGCCTTATGGATGAAGTGTGCCCAGCGGAAATGTGGAGGATCCATAGCCCATAGGTCCCAGGATCATTTCACAATTATTACTCTTGATGGAAAAATAGAAGGGCATGGGTGCATCATGATGGGATGGAATTTCTCTTACCACTCATTATGTTCCCATTTCAGATTGGGTATGGTGGAAGGATGGGGAGCAACAAACATCCTTTTTGCTCATATTTTGTTTGAATGTTGCGAGAGAAAGAGGAGGCACTAGCATAGTGCAATAGGATTTCTCTTTGAACTTGGATGGCCAAGCAACACCTTCTTCATGGGAGGGGTTCTAAATTTTCAGCAACATGATGGGAGGATTCTTTGACAAGATTCATGCCAAAGAGAAGAGCTTTGAGATGAAAGTGGCCCTACTCCAAAGGCTAGCAGCGCTGTCACTTGAGAGCTTGGATTACTTGTTGAAGTGTTCTCAAAACCAATTCACAAGTGACGTGTCTTGGAGGCATGTAGGAGAGGAGGATGAGGAAGTAATGGATGGCAGCATCCCTTGCTATGTTTTGATTATCTTGGCTTGGGCTCACAAGCACAAGAAGAGACGCCTACATGTAGAAACTTTGGATTCTTCTTCCAGGAATTCTCATGCATAATATCTACTGATGGAGGAGTCCACTTGGGAGGGCATCCTAATGGATGTATATTAGCATATGGCTAGATGCATAGCCCAAGAGATGATGAGATGGTTGGCACAACCGCTCCCCTAATATGTTGCAGTGAAGGGGACTTTTCACTTGAGCCATTTCAGCTCAAAGGCCAAAGTACATGATGAGGGAGGTAACTATTTTTGACATGATTTGCACTCTCTTATATTTATGAGCAACATATCAGTTCAATAGGGATCCTTCCTTCTTGCACATTGTGTTTGGTTGTACTTATGGTTCATTGCAGCAAAATGATGGCTATTTCAGCAGTGGGTTGTGGGGGAAAGCCAGATGGGTTTTGGTGTGCACCTTTGGCACCAAAATGTGTTTCCATTATTACACCTTGCAGGATGGATGTGGCAACAAAAAATTGGTTGCAAAGACACTTTTTTCATCATATATTGAGGCGGTCAAATGATGCCCTGTGCTGGTTCCATGCATGGGACTATTTTCACCTCCTTTCTCTCATAAGTTTATGCTTCCATATGTTGTTAGTGGAACGTTTTTTAGAGGAAGCACTGTTTTTAAGGAGGGAAATGAATTGAAGATGCCCATTTGGAGTATGATTCTCCATACTTTTCATGTTGAATGTTTCAGGAGAAATAATGGGCAGCCCATGATTTCCAAGCTTCACCTCTTTCCATCATGTGGGAGGAGCTATTTGGAAAGTTCAAAATTTTGGAGGAGGCACTTCATGGTTTGTATGATTGATGGGGTGGATTGGGTGTCTTTTGAAGACCATTTCATTTCAGCCATATATCAGCAGCAGCTCCATATGTATCATGAGGAGGGAGAGACTCATTGGGTGGATGTGCCCTTTGGGAAAGAAGACCTCCATTTCTTTTGCAGCACATGCTCCAAGAGGAGTATGAGGGATGATATGGTCACCATGTTCAGCCATGTGTTTTTCCATGAGGTGAACCATATTATTTTTGGAATCCATATGAAGATAAATTCCAACTCATCACATATGAGATGATTTGGGCCAGCTTGATTTGCAGTGTTGGAGGAGAGGTCCTTGGGGATCTAGACTTCATCTTGCCTCTTGAAGGCAACACCATTGCAGCCCAAGTTCAGATTTCACTCCACATTCATCATAAGTGGAGAAGAGGACAGTGTGGGGTAGGCTATGAAGCTTACCAAGTTTAGAAATTCATTCCACCTACTTCTCATGAGCACAAGGTGGAGGAGTACTTTCAAGAGTTGCCTAGTTGGAGGGTGACTCATTTTGCTTGGTTGATTGCTTGAGGGATGGAGGATTTACATGAGGCTATTTCATAATTCCATGCCTTGAGTGGAAGACTTTTTCAATTCATCCTTGCTCTTGCTTGAGGACAAGCAAGTTTTGGGAGGGGAGGACTGTAATGTTACAAATTTTGCAATAAGGTAATTATAACATTAATTTTGCTTTCATGTTAATAAAAGTGAATAAATGGGTGAGGGAGCCCATGTGGAAACTTAATAAACACTCCTAAGGTGAAAAAATTCACTTAAGTGGCTTAATTTAGCAGCCCCAAGTGTGAAAAGGGCCAAAAGAAAGTGAGCTAGACCATGGTTGACCAAGTCAACAACGTACCCAAGGGGGGAAGCTTGCACAAAAATATTACGTAGTTGGATGGAGGGAAATTTGAAATGAGAGAAAACCTAAGGTGATTGGGGTCCATGCATTCTTTGCATAAAATATGAAGGAGAGAAATTTTTGGGGTTCCATCTTTGGAGAAGATAATTCGAAGTTGAAACTGCCTTCAACTGAGGGAGCTTGTGCTACTTAGCACAAGAGGGCTTCCTGTTTAGGAATGCCCTTCTCTTCCATGGGAGGCCATGGAGATATTGTTCTTCATATTCCTCACATCATGTATTGAGGCCAAAGCAGTCATTTTCAGCTACTACGTAATTCTTGCAATAAGAGAACGCTAGAGTTGCTGGTGTTGCAATGAGGGACCTTCATCATCACACTTCCGGAGCTTGTTTTGTAGAGGAGGAGCCATCTCTTTCTCTAGGAGATCAGAAAAGGAGATCCTGGAGCTTTTATTGAACATTTTGGCATTGGGCCACATTTTTCTCCTCATACCCATCATATTCCCTTCCTCTTACAGCGTTATATGCAGAGAGGGTTTGCAGGAGGAGTTCATTTTGTGCACTAGTGAGTGCAATCTTAAGTAAGGGGATCAACCCCTTCACTTTGGAGATCATTGGAGGAGGTATCATTGTTATTGTAGCATCTTCTTCCTTCTCCTATGTTGTATTATATTTGAGTCGCAACAGCTACACTGCAACTCCGACATTTTCCAGTTTAATGTATTTTAGCCAATCCCTTAGAGGATTGATGTAATAATGTTTTCTAGGGTTCAGATCTTTCTCCCCCATCTTTATTTGAGCTCATACTGTTATATCCTCTCATATATATCAGTGTTCAGTCATTTTATCCTATAGACTGCGTAGTTATAGAGTAGCTGGGTCATGTAGCAGTGTATTTCCTTCATTGCGTGTACATTTTCCTTTGAGGTTGATTTGCACTCACCTTGAGATGTATTTTCCTCAAGGATTTTGTATAATATTTGCTGCTACACATTATATATCAGATTTTCACTCTTATTACATTATGTGAGACATTATTTCACTGCTGCTACTTGTTGAAGTTTTCATGCTACTGAAGATTCTCGCATTGAGCATTATTTCGGCATACTTGTTGGTGGGAGATCTGAATAACCCCTTTAGGGTTATTTATTTGAGCTTATATTCTGCAGGGAGTTTGTATCAGATATATTCTAAGGCATCGCAGCACTATATTTCCTTATTTTCACATGGGATTCCTTATACAACGTCTTCATGGACAGTTGTAGAAGAAATTCCTTGAAGGGAATTATTAGCTTTTGACAAGTTCTATTGGCAGAGTCTGCTAGTGGGCTACGTAGCCTCTGGATCTCATCCTTCCTTGTGAAGGTGCCATATCCAGTAAATTCCCCTAACAGTCAATCTCTGAAATAGTTCAGTGTTGATTGTTAATACTCCCTGAGTTGGAAAATAGGAATATCTCAAGATATTCCCGGCATTGCAGAAATTTCCCCATTTGGGATATTACATCCTTATACCTCTATTTACCTCCATCTTCTTCCTTTATCCTATGTTAGGGTCCTATAAATTTAGGATTCATAATTTTGAATTGAATTTTTATAGTCTTGTAAAATATGTACATACCTTGCTTTCTGCAAGTTGTTTTCCCATATTTTGAAAAAAATAAAATTAAAAGAATAATAAAAAAATCAAAAAGAGGGTAAAATTCCTAAAAGAAAATCAAAGGAGTTAAAAAATATAGACCCCAAAAGAAAAAATATGAAAATAAAACATGAAAGTGTGCAAGTCCAAATGCCACTACTTTTTACTTTTTAAAAATGATTATGGCAGAGTGTCAATAAATGCCATAATCCATGATGAGTTAAAACTGTTTAAACTTGACTTGTCATGTTTTCAATTTCCATGTTTTAGATAGCGAATAAATATTGGTCAGACAGTTTAATCCTGACTAATAAGTAGATAGGTAGAGAATAAATGAGGAGCCCAACAATTCAGTCTGGGCCCTCGGATGAAATAGGTAGAATTAGATAGTTTTTTTATGCTTTAAAAGAATAAATGTTTCAAGGTTTCAAGCCTAAATGCACCTACTAAAAGGATGAAAAAATGTTAGAGTAATGTTGGGTAGGTAGAAAGAAGTGGAAAAAGCATGTAATATTCATCACCGGGCTAAAATCACTAATCTCCCTTTCCCTGTATGTATTCAGTATTCTATACTACCGGTCAAAAAGGCTCAGAGCATTTCTCTGATTTTTGTTGTGACTGGACCCAAGGCTTGATAACTCGATAGTGGAAAATGTTGATTTCTTATGATAAATTCCCCTTTTATCATTATTTATCCCTCATTCACACTTTTTAACTCATTTTCCTAAGTAAGGACTCTTTCTTACTTAATGAAACCTAAAATCCCATTTAATTGACTTCCTTCATTCATAAAGCATACAAAAACCCTCAAAAAACACTCTATCCTACGTAAAATAGTGAAATCATGAAATGACAAGCTTTGCTTTATTTTATTCACTTTACTTTGTCATTTAGTGTATTTTTGTGTATTCCATTTCCCCTTGTCATATTAACTTCTAACTTACTTTATTAATTCCCTAAAAATAACTTATCCTATCTATATAAATCCCTTTATTTTAAATACCCCCCAAAACCCACTATTATAAAGATTTTGGACCAAAGGTATTATCCACATGTTAAATCAAAAACCCAAAAAATGTGCCCTTTGGTCTAAAACTAACCTTAATGAAATACCCCGCCCCCTATGGTTATTATACCCTTCATGGTTTAAAACTATATAATAAAATCAATCACGTGCCCATACGTATGTTTAAAACTAAACATACTCCCTCATTCATCGCATTTTTAAGTCTTTTCCTTTCATTCTATCCTTGCCATGTAAAGCCCCAAGCTTTACATAGGCTAACCTAGGATTAATCATATAACCCCACCTCATGCGCCTCCACTCATATATATATATATATATATATATATATAATTATTTAACCCCATTTTTATATATATACCATCCTGTATACATAAGCTCCGCCTACACATACTTTAAACCTTTATCCATTGAAAAAAAAAGGTTTAAACTCTTTTTAAACTGCCTAGCGCATAGTATTTCCCCAGTCCCACCATCCTAATTAGCCGCATCTTCCCAGCAGATCATGACCCTTCGCTCCCGATTTTCAGATCCAACGGCACAAGATCAATGTCATGCCCACAAATTGATCATCCACCCAAAGCCCAAACGGACACAAAATGGCTTGTTTTACCCATTCTGCCTCCTGTGACGTGGAATATTCTCATAGGATCGCGTTCGTTTTAACAAAAACTACTTATTGCTGGAAATGAACGCGAAAACCACAGCTGGTTTTCTCATTTTAAACTCAAAACCACTTTCGCCATTTGATGAGACCTGCATTTAATACATTTATGGTGATTAAAATTAAAGGTTAAAACCTTTGATACACCATTTTTGTTGTTTATTTACACATTTCAACTATGAAAAAGCTTCGCTCAATTGTGTAAGAATCCTTTATCCCAAATTGTCGACTTATACCCAGGAAAAACCGAATTTGACCACTAATTCCTTATTTCAAGACCAGTAAAGCCATTTCGCTACACTAGTAAGCCGGACCATACCGCAGGAACAACGAAAAGCATCAGATAATCCTTTCAACCACCAAATACCTACGTTTAAGGTATTTTTTCGACCAAAGTAAAGCTTGCAAATCTCATTGGAAACCTTCTATAATAGAACTAAGCTTTCAATTAGAAGAATTCACTGGAGGAAATTGCCCAAAAATGCCAAAAATAGGTGAAACCCTGGCCAATTTTTTCCAGGAAGCTCTGTATTGCAAAACTAACTCCTTGAAGCCAATTTCCTTAAGTTTTAAATACCCTGAAGACCTAATTCAAATACATAGAAGGACTTAAAGCCTGTAGATACCTTAAAAACCTTTTTTTTAGTCAAAATTCACTCAGGAAACCCTCGTTTCCTGTTTTATCCCAGTTTACATTCTATGAAAAGGCTAATTGAGAAATAAAACCAACAGAAATTATCTTTAGCCTAAGAATTTCCCAATTCATCCTATGCTAAAAGAAAAATAATCCTGCAAACAATTCAATCTTGCAAAATTATCCCAAAATGACTAAAAAGCAGAGCACAACTAAACCTAGAGGATCTAAACCAACTAAGCCTGGGGGATCCAAACCCCCTAAATCTTAAGGATCTAAAGCTGTTAAATCTACTCCAGTCCTTACTGCTAAATCTACTATGTTATTGAATCCCCTCCATCTACCTGTAGCTGTTGTAGAAAGCCTCCCATTGACTGATATTGACTACAAAATAGTTGATCCGGTTGTATAATTTAACCTATTGGAAATACATAATTGTTGTTATGAAAAATACTTGGACAAAGATGAAATACCTATTTGGGAGACTCATTTACCCAAATATGTAGTTCCATTGACCCACCCTGGCCAAGATCTCATCAGATTATGTCAAAAACATTATGTACCAGATCAAAGGGCCATTGTCAATGCTGATAGATAAATCCTTTTCACCATCAGAGCAGAGTCAATAAATCATATGCTGAAATTATAGTTTGATCCTAAGTCAGTTCCCCTATCTATAGAAGCTTTGACTCAGCTGTACTTACGCCTGGAATTTCCCAAAAGGTCATGATATTTCACAACTTTTTGCCTTCCCATGTTGACATTCCCAAGATAAATCCTCTTTATTCTACTGCTAAATTCCCTAAAGGGTCTAGACATATTATCTCTATGCTATCTTTTGTACTTGGATACTTTACAGATGGATTCAATGATGAGTCCATTCTCGACTTTCTATCCACCTTGTCTCCAGGCCAACCTGCTTCAATCATCTTTGATTTTGCTGGTTTCATAGCCAACAATATACATTATCATCTGACCAAATTACCCATTGAAGAGGTTTTTAGATACTCATCCTATCTGTTTCACTTATTCTTATTCTTTCAAGTTGATAGATTTCCTATTGCATTACAAAAGATGGACTTGGATGGAAAGCCTCTATGCATTTTCTTCTGGACTTCATTGCTTAGGAAAGAGGGCAGTAATTTCACCTACACAGACTTTTCAGACCTTTTTCTACATCCAGCAATGAACATTTTGTATAAAGCATAGCAACCCAAAGTCAGTGGGGAAATGAAAAGAATCCTGCAAATGTCATAACATAATAAAGTGGGAGATTGGTATCTCTATGAGAATCATACAAAGTTAAGAACTTTTGGATCCAAATTATTACCTTATAAGTTTCCTAGATATATGAGCATGAGAATTTTTGCACTGAAGTACTTATGACAAATTCTTAATTCTGATTCTATTAAATTCATGGCTGCTAGAAAAAATACTCAATTTAGATTAAGAAATAGGTTAGTCCCTTTATCATAAAAAAAATAGATGCAGAAAAAGAAGTCACAATTAGATTAGCAGAGTTCAAATTTCAAGAAATATTCCCATGGAACTACGATCCCAAGGAATCCTGAGCAGTCTAAGGGTAAAAATAAAATTGACTCCCTTCATACATGAGCTTAAGCCCGATATTGAGAAGTTTTCCAACCAAGGAGAATGGGTGGAAAATACACTAACAGATATAGCTAGTACAATAGAGACAACAGGTAAAATGGATACAGCACAAGCTCTTGAAGTTGTAAAGCAGCCAGAAATATCAGCAAAAAGAGGCAGAGAAGAAGGAGCATACACAGCAAAAACAACTACATAAACTAAATTCAAACTGATTTATAATAAAAGGCTTAAACTAAGTTCAGTTGACAAGGAAAAAGTAACCATTGATGTTGATGAGACAGAAACTCCAGTAACCAATGATGATATAGTCGCAACTATAATCAATGAAACCCTTATAGAAATAAAAAAGGAATCAACTACTAATCAGGAAGATACATAGATGATTAATAAGCATCATAACATGGAGGCCTCTTCCTCACAGACAGCTGAGGAAAAAGATTTAGATATAAAGGAGAAATATAAGCAAATAAAGTAGAAGAATGAGGAAATCAAATCAGAAATATATTCTCAATTCCTCAAGAAAAAACTTGGAAATCAAAATAGGATACTGACAGCCTTTGATTATTCTACAAACAAGATTATTATGTCATTTTTACAACCAACTACCTCAGCACCAAAACAATGGAAAATTATAAAAAGGTCGAGTTTGAGGTAGACACTTGATATGTTCATGAGCTGGACCAAATGGGAATTTCATAGACATGACTCTAAAATGTTGTATTCAATAGTAATTGACTAAATAAATGGAGTACTACCAGTGTGAGAATAGTCACCCATGAGTCACGGGGATCAAATGAAGTTAGACAAGGGATCTTTGTATGCAAAGGACCTAAGGATTAAAGCCTTAGAGGATTTAGTTTTACAGATGGGATATGATCCCTCAAATATTCAAGCAGCATAATTGTTGGTTAAGAAAAAGAATGATGATATTGCAGCTTTGAGGAAACAACTTAAGCTTCCTCAAAGTGAGAATCCACAACCAAATAAATCCTTCAAGATGAAACTGAAAAAGAAGAGATGATGAAACTCATCCTCAAATTAACTACTCAGATCAAAGAAATGGAATCCCAAATAGACCAGCTTGTCCAAGAGAAGGAAACTTTGAAAGAAACTGACACTCCTATCATTCCTTTAGTTATACCAGTGATAACCACAGCAGTGGCTTCCACATTAGGAGAGAAAATAGCAACAAAAGAACCACTGGCAACTGCAGTGCCAGTGATTTAAACTACTACTTCAACAACAGACTCTTCTATAACATAGGTTCAAAAACCAGATGAAGCAGGCCAAATTGTTAAAGCTATGGAGGAAATGTCTTTAAAAACTAATGAAATCAACAGCCTATAGAAGATGATTGATAATCTCGAAGCTACAAATAAGTTAGCTTTGATAAATGCTAAAACCCATGAACAGAGAGCAATCAGATTGGGAGAACAAATCAAGAATTTACAAAAAGAGCTAAGTTTTAGTGAGCAGATTTCATTTGTAAAAAATCATCTATGGAAAAACATAATTGAAGACATTCACACTCAATGGCCTTCAATTTAGGTTATATATGAGCAAAGATATTTATTATTAGCAGCTTAGGCAGAGATTCAAAAGACCAAGGATGAGTTAACTGATAAGCCTGCTCAGGCTTTAAACCTCATCACATTCTTGAACAACAAGAACAAGGCAGAACTAGAGGAATTACAGGTATTGGTCAAAACAGAAACAATCTTACATATTAAAAAGGTTGTAACTAAGAATAATTTGATGAACAATCTAGAAGAGAAATGTGAATCAATGAACATTGCCATAACAAATTTTATGGTAAAATACACAAACTTAAGACGGAGGGGCCTGCCAGACATCCATGTTTTTAATGAAAAACTAATGCCCCAAAAATATTATGCTAAAAATATAAGGGAATTTGCTAAGGAACAAGTCAACAAACCATTACCACAAGGCACTCCCATGGGAAAAGTCCTCCTTCAGCATTTTGAAGATTTGTTCTTTTTTAGCATGAGATTAAACATGTTTTTGTTTTCAAGCCCACTTTTGCTAAATAAACAGAGGCTGATGAGAATTTTAGGAAGCTAAAGAATGTAAAAATTCCCAATGAAGAACAGTGGCAAACATTTTCTGATTTAATGTAACAATGAGAGGTAAAAAAGTGAAGAGAGATTACCTTCAAGAAACAGTCAAGAAAGCAGTAAAAAAGAACAATGAAATAAAAAAAAAAGTTTGTTGATTTTACTGCAAAAAGACATATTTTTATAGCAGTAAAATAGTGAAACTGTAGCAGCGTTAAAGAGTATCAGATGAAAGAGTGTCAGCGAAGGCAAGTCAAAAGCCTGATATTTTCTAGCAGCCATCAAGCGGGACAACTAGTCAATCAAAAGATCCTTGTTAGATAAAACAATCCTATTTATTTTGGATAAGAGGACAACTTGTTGATCTGTTAAGCAGCTGTCCCTCTTATTATGTAAAGATATTTTTTTTTTCCTAAAGATATTCCTAGATTTCTCCTAGGATATTTGTAACTAAATTTTGTATAAATACTTCTACATTAGAAGTATTCAGGGTGGAATAAAATTGCTGGACTTACTATAGACATTTTTGTTGAACATTGGAGACTATTGTGTGTTGAATTCGAAGTAGCAAACTGGACAAGTTGACTGGCATCATAATTCAGGATCCCTGTGATAAGTTGATGAGTGAAGTACTTCCTACTTGTCACTGTTTCCTTTTCTAAGTTTCATGCATTCATTTTATGTTTGTTCTTTCTGAATGTGTAACTAGGAGTATTAATACAGGATTAGTCAAGTGCTCCCTGTCTTTAATTAGTTTCCATTTTAATGTTTCTTCTGATTTCCGGTGCAAGGAACCCTTAATTTCTCCTTCTCCCGTTTGACCTCTGCCTTCTACTTCCATTTTTCAGATCAAAGGATCCTTAAGTGCCCTTCTCCAGTCTTCCACTAAGCACTGCCCCAAATCTCTTAGGGTTATCTATCTTGCCCTGTTTTATCCCAGTTTACATTCTATGAAAAGGCTAATTGAGAAATAAAACCAACAGAAATTATCTTTAGCCTAATAATTTCCCAATTCATCCTATGCTAAAAGAAAAATAATCCTGCAAACAATTCAATCTTGCAAAATTATCCCAAAATGACTAAAAAGCAGAGCACAACTAAACCTAGAGGATCTAAACCAACTAAGCCTGGGGGATCCAAACCCCCTAAATCTTAAGGATCTAAAGCTGTTAAATCTACTCCAGTCCTTACTGCTAAATCTACTATGTTATTGAATCCCCTCCATCTACCTGTAGCTGTTGTAGAAAGCCTCCCATTGACTGATATTGACTACAAAATAGTTGATCCGGTTGTATAATTTAACCTATTGGAAATACATAATTGTTGTTATGAAAAATACTTGGACAAAGATGAAATACCTATTTGGGAGACTCATTTACCCAAATATGTAGTTCCATTGACCCACCCTGGCCAAGATCTCATCAGATTATGTCAAAAACATTATGTACCAGATCAAAGGGCCATTTTCAATGCTGATAGATAAATCCTTTTCACCATCAGAGCAGAGTCAATAAATCATATGCTGAAATTATAGTTTGATCCTAAGTCAGTTCCCCTATCTATAGAAGCTTTGACTCAGCTGTACTTAGGCTCCCTCGAATTTCCCAAAAGGTCATGATATTTCACAACTTTTTGCCTCCCCATGTTTGACATCTAAGAGTAACCTCATTATTCTAACGTTTAAAATTCCTTGCAGTGAAGGGCCTAGACATATTATCTCTTATGCTATCTTTTGTACTTGGATACTTTACGTATGGATTCAACGATGAGTCCATTCTAGGTTTCCTGTCCACCTTGTCTCCAGGACAACCTCCATCAGTCATTTTTGACTTTGCTGGTTTCATAGCCAACAATATCCATCATTAGCTGATAAAATTATCCATTGAAGGAGTTTTTAGATACTCATCTTATATGTTTCACTTATTCTTATTCATTCAAGCTGATACGTTTCCTATTGCATTACAAAAGATGGAATTGGAGGGAGGGTAAGCCTCTATCCATTATCTTCTAGACTTCCTTGCTCAGGAAAGAGGGCAGTAATTTCACCTACATAGATTTTTTAGACCTTTTTCTACATCAAAAAATGAACATTTTGTATAAAGCAAAGCAACCCAGAGTCAGTTAGGAAATGAAAATAATCCTGCAACTTTCAAAACAGAGTAAAATGGGAGATTGGTGTCTCTATGAGAAACATACAGAGTTAAGAATTTTTGGATCCAACTTATTACCTTATAAGTTGCCTAGATATATGAGCATGAGAATTTTTTCACTGGAGTATTTGAGACAAATTCTCAATTCTAATTCTATTAACTTCATGGCTACTAGAAAAAATACTTAATTTAATTTAAAGAATCAGGTTGGTCCCTTTATCATAAACCACATAGAGGTAGAAAAAGAAGTCACAAAAAGATTAGCAGAGTTTAAATTTCAAGAAATTTTTCCATGGAACTATGATCCTCAAGGGATCCTGAGCAGTCTAAGGGTAAAATGCAAATTGACTCCCTTCATACATGAGCTTAAACCTGAGATTGAGAAATTTTCCAACCAAGTTTAATGGCTGGAAAATACACTGATAGAAAACGCAAGTAATACAAAGACAACAGGTAAAATGGATACAACATAGGCTCTAGAACTTGTAAAGCAGCCAGAGACATCAATAAAAAGAGGCAAAGAAGAAGGAGCATAAACAACAAAAGAAAAATTCAAAATGATTTATAATAAAAGGCTTAAACTCAGTTCAGTTGACAAGGAAAAAGTAACCATTGATGTTGATGAGGCAAAAGCTCCAGTAACTAATGATGATATAGCCATAACTATAATCAATGAAACCCTTATAGAAATAGAAAAGGAATCAACTGCCAATTAGGAAGATACACAGATGATTAAAAATAAGCATAACATGGAGGCCTCTTCCTCACAGACAGCCGAGGAAAAGGATTTAGACATCAAGGAGAAATATAAGCAAATAAAGTAGAAGAATGAGGAAATCAAATCAAAAATATATTCTCAATTCCTCAAGAAAAAAACTGGGAATCAAAATAGGCTACTGAAAACCTTTGATTATTCTACAAACAAGATGATTTTTTCATTTTTGCAACCAACTACCTCAACACCAAAAACAATAGAAGATTATAAAAATGTGGAGTTTGAGGTAGAAACTGAAAATGTTCATGATATGGACCAAATTGAATTTCATAGACATAGCTCTGAAATGTTGTATTCAATAGTGGTGACTAAAGAAATGAGTGCTACCAAGTTACAAAATATTGTACTTAATATGTAGGATCAAATGAAGTTAGGAAAGGAATATTTGTATGCAAAATACCGAAGGATTAAAGCCTTAGAGGATTTAGTTTTACGGGTTGGATATGATCCCTAAAATATTCAAGCAGCAAAATTGTTGGTAAAGAAAAAGAGTGATGATATTGCAGCGTTGAGGAAAAAACTTAAGCTTCCTCAAAGTGAGCATCCACAAACCAAAGAAATCCCTCAAGATCAAACTGAAAAAGAAGAGATGATGAAGCTCATCCTCAAATTAACTACTCAGATCAAAGAAATGGAATCCAAAATGGACCATCTTGTCCAAGATAAGGAAACTGTGAAAGATCCTGACACTCCTATCATTCCTACAGTTATACCAGTGATTACCACAGTAGTAGCTTCCACATTAGGAGAGAAACTAGCACCAAAAGAACCACTAGCAACTGCAGTGCTAGTAATTTCAGCTACTACTTCAACCACATATTCTTCTACAACATAGGTTCAACAAACATATGGAGCAGGTCATATTGTAAAAGATATGGAGGAAATGTCCTTAAAAACCAATGAAATCAACAGCCTAAAAAAGATGATTGAAAGTCTTGAAGCTACAAACAGGACAACACTGATATATGCTAAAACTCATGACCAAAAGGCAATCAGACTTGGAGAACAAATCAAGGGCTTACAAAAAGAGCTAACTTTCACTGAGAAAATTTCATACATAAAGAATCATCTATGGACAAACATAATTGAAGCCATTCACACTCAATGGCCTTCAATTTAGGTTATATATGAGTAGAGAGATTTATTATTAGCAGCTCAGGTAGAGATTCAAAATACCAAGGATGAGTTAACTGATAAGCCAAATCAAGCTTTAAAACTCATCACATTCTTGAACAACAAGAACAGGGAAAAACTGGAGGAATTACAGGTATTAGACAGAACAAAAACAATCTTATAGGTTAAAAAGGTTGTAACTAAGAGGAATTTGATGAACAATCTTGAAGAGAAATGTGAATCAATGAACATTGCCATAACAAAGTTTATGGTAAAATACACAAACTTAAGACAGAGGGGCCTTCCAAAAATCCATGTTTTTAATGAAAAACTGATGCCCCAGAAGGATTATGATAAAAAGGTAAGGGAATTTTCCAAGGAGAAAGTCAGCAAACCATTTGCAAAAGGCACTCCCACAGGAAAAGTTTTCCTTCAGCATTTTGAAGATTTGTTATTTTTACAACATGAGATTAAACATCTCTTTGTGTTCAAGCCCACTTTTGCTAGATACATAGAGGATAATAAGAATTTTAGGAAGCTTAATAATGTCAAAATTTCCAATTTAGAACAGTGGCAAACATTTACTGATTTAATGTAACAATGAGAGGTAAAACAATGAAGAAATATTACCTTCAAAAACAGTCAAGAAAGCAGTCAAAGAGAAGAGTGAAATAAAAATACAATTTGTTGATTTTACTGGAAAAAGACATATTTTTACAGCTGTAAACAGTGAAACTGTAGCAGTGTTAAAGAGTATCAAGTAAAGAGTATCAGATGAAAAAGTGTCAGCAAAGGCAAGTCAAAAGCCTGATATTTTCTAGCAGGACAACTAATCAATCAAAAGCTCCTTGTTAGATAAAACAATTCTATTTATTTTGGATAAGAGGACAACTTGCTGATCTATTAAGCAGTTGTCCCTCTTATTATGTAATGATATTTTCTTTTTCCTAAAGCTATTCCTAGAACTCTTCTAGGATATTTGTAATACATTTTGTATAAATACTTCAACTTTAGAGGTATTAAGGGTGGAATAAAATTGTTGGACTTACTATAGACATTTTGTTGAACATTGGAGGCTATTATGTGTTTGAATTCGAAGTAGCAGGCTGGACAAGCTGACTGGCATCATAATTCAGGATCCCTGTTATAAGATGATGAGTGAAGTACTTCCTACTTGTCACTGTTTCCTTTTCTAAGTTTCATGCATTCATTTTATGTTTGTTCTGTTTGAATATGTAACTAGGAGTATTACTACAAGATTAGTCAAGTGGTCCCTATCTTTAACTAGTTGTCATTTTAAAATTTTCTTCTGATTTCCAGTGCAAGGAACCCTTAATTTCTCCTTCTCCCATTCGACCTCTGCCTTATACTTCCATTTTATGGATCAAAGGATCCTTAAGTGACCTTTATCCCGATCATACCACCTCTAAAATAACACTTCTCCCAAATCTCTTAGGGTTATCTATCTTGCCTCGTTTTATCCCGCTTACATTCTATGAAAAGGCTAATTGAGAAATAAAATGTTGTATAAATTACCTTAGCCCAATAATTCAAGAATTCTGGCATTCATTCTATTAAAAATAAAATAACTTCAAAACAATTCAATCTTGCAAAATTATCCCAAAATGACTAAAAAGCAGCAGCACAACTAAACCAGAGGATCTAAACCAATCTGGCTCGGGGATCCAAACCTTTCAAATATGTAACATCTAAAGCCGTTAAATCTACTCAACGTGGAAGAGCTAAATCTACTATGTTATCGAACTTCTCCATCTACCCGTAGCTATTGTAGAAAGCCTCCCATCGACTCGATATTGACTACAAAATAGTTGATCCGTTGTATAATTTAACCTATTGGAAATACATAATTTTGTTGTTATGAAAAATCCTTGACAAAGATGAAATACCTATTTGGGAGACCTATTTATCCAAATATGTAGTTCCATTGACCCACCCTGGCCAAGATCTCATCAGATTATGTCAAAAACATTATGTACCAGATCAAAGGGCCATTGTCAATGCTGATAGATAAATCCTTTTCACCATCAGAGCAGAGTCAATAAATCATATGCTGAAATTATATTTTGATCCTAAGTCAGTTCCCCTATCTATAGAAGCTTTGACTCAGCTGTACTTAGGCCTGGAATTTCCCAAAAGGTCATGATATTTCACAACTTTTTGCCTTCCCATGTTGACATTCCCAAGATAAATCCTCCTTATTCTACTGCTTAATTCCCTAAAGGGTCTAGACATATTATCTCTATGCTATCTTTTGTACTTGGATACTTTACAGATGGATTCAATGATGAGTCCATTCTCGACTTTCTATCCACCTTGTCTCCAGGCCAACCTGCTTCAATCATCTTTGATTTTGCTGGTTTCATAGCCAACAATATACATTATCATCTGACCAAATTACCCATTGAAGAGGTTTTTAGATACTCATCCTATCTGTTTCACTTATTCTTATTCTTTCAAGTTGATAGATTTCCTATTGCATTACAAAAGATGGACTTGGATGGAAAGCCTCTATGCATTTTCTTCTGGACTTCATTGCTTAGGAAAGAGGGCAGTAATTTCACCTACACAGACTTTTCAGACCTTTTTCTACATCCAGCAATGAACATTTTGTATAAAGCATAGCAACCCAAAGTCAGTGGGGAAATGAAAAGAATCCTGCAAATGTCATAACATAATAAAGTGGGAGATTGGTATCTCTATGAGAATCATACAAAGTTAAGAACTTTTGGATCCAAATTATTACCTTATAAGTTTCCTAGATATATGAGCATGAGAATTTTTGCACTGAAGTACTTATGACAAATTCTTAATTCTGATTCTATTAAATTCATGGCTGCTAGAAAAAATACTCAATTTAGATTAAGAAATGGGTTAGTCCCTTTATCATAAAAAAAATAGATGCAGAAAAAGAAGTCACAATTAGATTAGCAGAGTTCAAATTTCAAGAAATATTCCCATGGAACTACGATCCCAAGGAATCCTGAGCAGTCTAAGGGTAAAAATAAAATTGACTCCCTTCATACATGAGCTTAAGCCCGATATTGAGAAGTTTTCCAACCAAGGAGAATGGGTGGAAAATACACTAACAAATATAGCTAGTACAATAGAGACAACAGGTAAAATGGATACAACACAAGCTCTTGAAGTTGTAAAGCAGCCAGAAATATCAGCAAAAAGAGGCAGAGAAGAAGGAGCATACACAGCAAAAACAACTACATAAACTAAATTCAAACTGATTTATAATAAAAGGCTTAAACTAAGTTCAGTTGACAAGGAAAAAGTAACCATTGATGTTGATGAGACAAATTCCTGGTGACCAATGATGATAGCTTTAACTATAATCAATGAAACCTTACAGAAATAAAAAGGAACTTAACTCAATCGTGAAGATACATAGATGATTAATAAGCAATTATAGAGGCCTCTTCTCACGTACACCGAGGAAAAGATTTAGATATAAAGAGAAATATAAGCAAATAAAGTAGAAGAATGAGGAAATCAAATCTGGAATATATTCTCAATTTCAAGAAAACTTGGAAATCAAAATAGGATACTGACAGCCTTTGATTATTCTACAAACAAGATTATTATGTCATTTTTACAACCAACTACCTCAGCACCAAAACAATGGAAAATTATAAAAAGGTCGAGTTTGAGGTAGACACTTGATATGTTCATGAGCTGGACCAAATAGAATTTCATAGACATAGCTCTAAAATGTTGTATTCAATAGTAGTGACTAAATAAATGAGTGCTACCAAGTTACAGAATATTGTTATTAATATGCAGGATCAAATGAAGTTAGACAAGGCATCTTTGTATGCAAAGTATCTAAGGATTAAAGCCTTAGAGGATTTAGTTTTACAGGTGGGATATGATCCCTCAAATATTCAAGCAGCTGAATTGTTGGTAAAGAAAAAGAATGATGATATTGCAGCTTTGAGGAAACAACTTAAGCTTCCTCAAAGTGAGCATCCACAAACCAAAGAAATCCTTCAAGATCAAACTGAAAAAGAAGAGATGATGAAGCTCATCCTCAAATTAACTGCGTAGATCAAAAAAATGGAATCCCAAATGGACTAGCTTGTCCAAGAGAAGGAAACTATGAAATAACTTGAAACTCCTATGGTTCCTACAGTCATTCCAGTAATAACTACAGCAGTGCCCTCCACTTTAGGAGAGAAAATAGCACCAAAAGAACCCTTGGAAACTATAGTGCCAATGATTTTAACTACTACTTCAACCACAGATTCTTCTACAACACAGGTTCAACAAATAGATGGAGCAGGTATGATTGTAAAATATATGGAGGAAATGTCCTTAAAAACCGATGAAATCAACAACCTAAAAAAGATGATTGAAAGTCTTGAAGCTACAAACAAGACAACATTGATAAATGCTAAAAATCATGAGCAGAAGGCAATCAGACTTGGAGAACAAATCAAGGGCTTACAAAAAGAGCTAAATTTCATTGAGAAAATTTCATACATAAAGAATCATCTATGGACAAACATAATTGAAGCCATTCACACTCAATGGCCTTCAATTTAGGTTATATATGAGTAGAGAGATTTATTAGTAGCAGCTCAGGTAGAGATTCAAAAGACCAAGGATGAGTCAACTGATAAGCCAACTCAAGCTTTAAAACTCATCACATTCTTGAATAGCAATAACATGGCAGAATTGGAGGAATTACTGGTATTGGACAGAACAGAAACAATCTTACAGATTAAAAATATTGTAACTAGGAATAATTTGATGAATAATCTAGAAGAGAAATTTGAATCAATGAACATTTCCATAACAAAGTTTATGGTAAAATACACAAATTTAATATAGAGGGGCCTGCCAGACATATATGTTTTTAATGAAAAATTTATGCCCCAGAAGGATTATGATAAAAAGATAAGGGAATTTTCCAAGGAGCAACTCAAAAAACCATTAGCACAAGGCACTCCCATAGGAAAAGTACTCCTTCAGCATTTTGAAGATTTTTTCCTTTTTACAACATGAGATTAAACATATTCGTGTTCAAGCCCACTTTGCTAGATACATGTGAGGCTGGTGAGAATTTTAGGAAGCTAAATAATGTCAAAATTCCCAATGCAGTGAACAGTGGAAAACATTTACCGATTTAATGTAACGATGAGAGGTAAACAAATGGTAAGAAATATTACCTTCAAAAAATAGTCAAGAAAGTAGTAAAAAGAACAAAAGGAAATGAAAAGACAAGCTTGTTGATTTTACTACAAAAAGACATATTTTTACAATAGTAAACAAGAAGCTATAGCAACATTAAAGAGTATCGATGAAAGAGTCTCAAGGAAAGTCAAAAGCCTTATATTTTCTAGTATGCGCAAGGTGATGTGCCTAGTCAATCAAAAAGTTCTCACATAAAATAATTTGATTATTTTGGATAAAAATGACAGCTTGCTGTTTGTTAAGCAGCTATCCCTTTTATTATGTATTGATATTTCTTTTTTCTAAGATAATTCCTAGAACTCTTCTAGGATATTTGTAAAACATTTTTGTATAAATACTTCTACATTAGAAGTATTCAGTGTGGAATAAAATTGCTGGAATTACTATAGACATTTTTGTTGGACATTGGAGGCTCTTGTGTGTTTGAATTCGAAGTGGCAGACTGGACAAGCTGACTGGCATCATAATTCAGGATCCCTGTGATAACCTAATGAGTGAAGTACTTCCTACTTGTCACTGTTTCCTTTTCTAAGTTTCATGCATTCATTTTATGTTTGTTCTGTTTGAATGTGTAACTAGGAGTATTACTACAAGATTAGTCAAGTGGTCCCTATCTTTAACTAGTTGTCATTTTAAAATTTTCTTCTGTTTTCCAGTGCAAGGAACCCTTAATTTCTCCTTCTCCCATTCGACCTCTGCCTTATACTTCCATTTTATGGATCAAAGGATCCTTAAGTGACCTTTATCCCGATCATACCACCTCTAAAATAACACTTTCCCAAATCTCTTAGGGTTATCTATCTTGCCCTGTTTTATCCCAGTTTACATTCTATGAAAAGGCTAATTGAGAAATAAAACCAACAGAAATTATCTTTAGCCTAAGAATTTCCCAATTCATTCTATGCTAAAAGAAAAATAATCCTGCAAACAATTCAATCTTGCAAAATTATCCCAAAATGACTAAAAAGCAGAGCACAACTAAACCTAGAGGATCTAAACCAACTAAGCCTGGGGGATCCAAACCCCCTAAATCTTAAGGATCTAAAGCTGTTAAATCTACTCCAGTCCTTACTGCTAAATCTACTATGTTATTGAATCCCCTCCATCTACCTGTAGCTATTGTAGAAAGCCTCCCATTGACTGATATTGACTACAAAATAGTTGATCCGGTTGTATAATTTAACCTATTGGAAATACATAATTGTTGTTATGAAAAATACTTGGACAAAGATGAAATACCTATTTGGGAGACTCATTTATCCAAATATGTAGTTCCATTGACCCACCCTGGCCAAGATCTCATCAGATTATGTCAAAAACATTATGTACCAGATCAAAGGGCCATTGTCAATGCTGATAGATAAATCCTTTTCACCATCAGAGCAGAGTCAATAAATCATATGCTGAAATTATATTTTGATCCTAAGTCAGTTCCCCTATCTATAGAAGCTTTGACTCAGCTGTACTTAGGCCTGGAATTTCCCAAAAGGTCATGATATTTCACAACTTTTTGCCTTCCCATGTTGACATTCCCAAGATAAATCCTCCTTATTCTACTGCTTAATTCCCTAAAGGGTCTAGACATATTATCTCTATGCTATCTTTTGTACTTGGATACTTTACAGATGGATTCAATGATGAGTCCATTCTCGACTTTCTATCCACCTTGTCTCCAGGCCAACCTGCTTCAATCATCTTTGATTTTGCTGGTTTCATAGCCAACAATATACATTATCATCTGACCAAATTACCCATTGAAGAGGTTTTTAGATACTCATCCTATCTGTTTCACTTATTCTTATTCTTTCAAGTTGATAGATTTCCTATTGCATTACAAAAGATGGACTTGGATGGAAAGCCTCTATGCATTTTCTTCTGGACTTCATTGCTTAGGAAAGAGGGCAGTAATTTCACCTACACAGACTTTTCAGACCTTTTTCTACATCCAGCAATGAACATTTTGTATAAAGCATAGCAACCCAAAGTCAGTGGGGAAATGAAAAGAATCCTGCAAATGTCATAACATAATAAAGTGGGAGATTGGTATCTCTATGAGAATCATACAAAGTTAAGAACTTTTGGATCCAAATTATTACCTTATAAGTTTCCTAGATATATGAGCATGAGAATTTTTGCACTGAAGTACTTATGACAAATTCTTAATTCTGATTCTATTAAATTCATGGCTGCTAGAAAAAATACTCAATTTAGATTAAGAAATAGGTTAGTCCCTTTATCATAAAAAAATAGATGCAGAAAAAGAAGTCACAATTAGATTAGCAGAGTTCAAATTTCAAGAAATATACTAGGGAACCACAGATCCCAAGGAGTAAACTGAAAGGGCCTAAGGGTAAAATGAAAATTGACTCCCTTCATACATGAGCTTAAGCCTGAGATTGAGAAGTTTGCCAATCAAGCAGAATGGGTGGAAAATACACTGACAAATATAGCTAGTACAACAGAGACAGTAGGTAAAATGGATACAACACAAGCTCTTGTAGTTTTAAAGCAGCCAGAAATATCAGCAAAGAGAATCAGAAAAGAAGGAGCATACATAGAAGAAACAACTACAAAATTCAAAATGATTTATAATAAAAGGCCCAAACTTAGTTCAGTTGAGAAAGAAAAGGTAGTTGACATTGAAGATACAAATGCTCCAAATGTAAATAATGATGAAGCAGCAGTGATAGTAAATGAAATACTTGTAGAAATTGAAAAAGACAAAATAGTAGGTAAAGATCACACTCAAATGATTGAAAAACATAATAATATGGAGGCCTCTTCTTCACAAACAACTGAGGAAAAGGATTTAGACATGAAGGAGAGATATAAGCAGATAAAATAGATGAATGAGGAAATCAAATCAGAAATATATTCTCAAATCCTCAAGCAAAAACCTGGGAATCGAAATAGGCTATTGACAGCCTTTGATTATTCTATAAACAATATGATTATGTCATTTTTGTAACCAACTACCTCAGCACCAAAAACAATGGCAGATTATACAAAGGTGGAGTTTAAGGTAGACACTGAAAATGTTCATGAGCTGGACCAAATTGAATTTCATAGACATAGCTCTGAAATGCTCTATTGAATAGTGGTAACTAAACCAATGAGTGCTACCAAGTTACAGAATAATTTTCTTAATATGCAGGATCAAATGAAACTAGACAAGGCATATTTGTATGTAAAGGACCTAAGGATTAAAGCCTTAGAGGATTTAATTTTACAAGTGGGATATGATCCCTTAAATATTCAAGAAGCATAATTGTTGGTAAAGAAAAAGAATGAGGATATTGTAGCTTTGAGGAAACAACTTAAGCTTCCTCAAAGTGAGCATCCACAAACCAAAGAAATCCTTCAAGATCAAACTGAAAAAGAAGAGATCATGAAGCTCATCCTCAAATTAAATGCTCATATCAAAGAAATGGAATCCCAAATGGACCAGTTTGTCCAAGAGAAGGAAGCTGTGAAAGAACCTGACACTCCTATCATTCCTACAGTTATACCAGTGATTACCACAGCAGTGGCTTCCACATTAGGAGAGAAAATAGCACCAAAAGAAGCACTGGAAACTGCAGTGCCAGTGATTTCAGTTACTACTTCAACCACAGATTCTTCTACAACACAGGTTCAACAAACAAAAGGAGCAGGTCTGATTGTAAAAGCTATGGAGGAATTGTCCTTAAAAACCAATGAAATCAACAGCCTAAAAAATACGATTGAAAGTCTTGAAGCTACAAACAAAACATCACTGATAAATGCTATAACTCATGAGAAAAACGCAATTAGACTTGGAGAAAAAATCAAGGGCTTACAAAAAGAGCTAAATTTCATTGAGAAAATTTCATACATAAAGAATCATCTATGGACAAACATAATTGAAGCCATTCACACTCAATGGCCTTCAATTTAGGTTATATATGAGTAGAGAGATTTATTAGTAGCAGCTCAGGTAGAGATTCAAAAGACCAAGGATGAGTCAACTGATAAGCCAACTCAAGCTTTAAAACTCATCACATTCTTGAATAGCAATAACATGGCAGAATTGGAGGAATTACTGGTATTGGACAGAACAGAAACAATCTTACAGATTAAAAATATTGTAACTAGGAATAATTTGATGAATAATCTAGAAGAGAAATTTGAATCAATGAACATTTCCATAACAAAGTTTATGGTAAAATACACAAATTTAATATAGAGGGGCCTGCCAGACATATATGTTTTTAATGAAAAATTTATGCCCCAGAAGGATTATGATAAAAAGATAAGGGAATTTTCCAAGGAGCAACTCAAAAAACCATTAGCACAAGGCACTCCCATAGGAAAAGTACTCCTTCAGCATTTTGAAGATTTTTGCTTTTTACAACATGAGATTAAACATATCTTTGTGTTCAAGCCCACTTTTGCTAGATACATAGAGGCTGGTGAGAATTTTAGGAAGCTAAATAATGTCAAAATTCCCAATGAAGAATAGTGGAAAACATTTACTGATTTAATGTAACGATGAGAGGTAAAACAATGAAGAAATATTACCTTCAAAAAATAGTCAAGAAAGTAGTAAAAAAGAACAGTGAAATGAAAAGACAGTTTGTTGATTTTACTACAAAAAGACATATTTTTACAATAGTAAACAGTGAAGCTATAGCAACATTAAAGAGTATCAGATGAAAGAGTGTCAGCGAAGGAAAGTCAAAAGCCTTATATTTTCTAGCAGCCAGTAAGCAGGACAGCTAGTCAATCAAAAGCTCCTTGTTAGATAAAATAGTTCTATTTATTTTGGATAAGAGGATAGCTTGTTGATTTGTTAAGCAGCTGTCCCTCTTATTATGTAAAGATATTTTCTTTTTCCTAAAGATATTCCTAGATTTCTCCTAGGATATTTGTAACTACATTTTGTATAAATACTTCTACATTAGAAGTATTCAGTGTGGAATAAAATTGTTGGAATTACTATAGACATTTTTGTTGGACATTGGAGGCTCTTATGTGTTTGAATTCGAAGTAGCAGGCTGGACAAGCTGACTGGCATCATAATTCAGGATCCCTGTTATAAGATGATGAGTGAAGTACTTCCTACTTGTCACTGTTTCCTTTTCTAAGTTTCATGCATTCATTTTATGTTTGTTCTGTTTGAATGTGTAACTAGGAGTATTACTACAAGATTAGTCAAGTGGTCCCTATCTTTAACTAGTTGTCATTTTAAAATTTTCTTCTGTTTTCCAGTGCAAGGAACCCTTAATTTCTCCTTCTCCCATTCGACCTCTGCCTTATACTTCCATTTTATGGATCAAAGGATCCTTAAGTGACCTTTATCCCGATCATACCACCTCTAAAATAACACTTTCCCAAATCTCTTAGGGTTATCTATCTTGCCCTGAATACATTTGTACCTTTTTGGCCTTGATTTCTACTGCTGATAGCTTGATTTAGACTCCATAACCCAATGGAAAAATATATTTCTCTCTATCCTACCTCCAAGTGATTTTTTCCCACCAAAACCTCTTAAAACGAAACCAAATGTTCTTTCATAACTAGCCTAAAAACATAAATCAAAACAAAGATAAATCTTAAAGAGAGAGCCCTCTCTAAACTTTAGGAAGGCTAGATCCTAGAGTTCCAAGTAGGTTTTTGGTTACCTCTAGTGTTCTTTGACTAAAAAATCAAAATCCCACAACTTAGGAAATTACTAGAGTGATAACATCCTATAAACACATTTTTTCTGCAATGTTGTTTTACCTATAGACAACTTGACTAAGTCCCAATTTTGGTTTTGCATTAAGGATTCCATCTCTTCTTCCATGGCTTTCTCCCACTTCTTCCTGGTTCATACTTGCATTTATTCTTTATGTCTTTTCAGTTCACCATAATCAATAGGCAATACATAATATAATGAATCGTTCAGGGGATCTGCTTATCCTAATAGTTCTTCTAACACTACTTTCAGGTTTTTGAGGTGTTTGTTGTTGTTGTGGTTCTTTTTGTTGTTGCAGCTGCTAATCATGATGATTTTCATGCACCTTTACTTTTTTTGTGATCTCATCAAGCACTGTGTATTCTTTTTTTTTCCTTTTCCTTTTCATTTTTTTCCCTGCATATCATCATTATACAAGAAATTTTCATTCAATATGGCATCTCCGTTCCTAATGATTTTGTGATTTTCATAATCATATAAGTGATAACCAAAATAATTAACATTTGATCCAATAAAGGTACCTTTATTTGATTTTTCCTCAAGCTTTGTTCTATTTTCTTTATTAATGTGGAAAAAGGATTCACAACCGAAAGTCTTTAAAATACAATATTTTAACTTTTTACCTATCCAATCCTCCTCAAGAATACCACTATCCAAGGAACTTGAAGTTCCTCTGTTTATTAGATAAACAAAAATAAATACAACATCTTCCAAAAATTTTAAGGTAAATCCTGCATGCAATATCACGCACCTTTCATGCTCCATGATTGTCCTATTCTGTAATGTCCCTAATGGGGAAATTTTTGCTCCATCGGGAGCATCTTAGATGTTCCATTTTTCCTTCTTCAGTGAGACAATGCAAGTCCATTTCATAGATTGACTGATGGGGCATTTACAGGATATGACTCCTTCTAAGAAGGGATAAATCCTAAGGCTATCTGGCCCTTCTCAGACTCTTTCGATGGATATGCAATATTCCACCTCGGGAATTTCTGCTACAGGGTCCTTGAGGACGCTGTATAAGGAAGCTGCTGCATAAATAAGGAAAACCAGTGTTGGGATGCCCTAGAATAACTCTAATAAAACTTCCCTGCAGAAAATGAGCTCAAAGAAATGACTCTAGATGGGTTATTCAGATCTCCCCAATATATGTCTCTAAAATAATGCTGAATGAGAGATCTTACAACAATATATGAACATGAACATGAAATATGCAAATATGAATACATCATGAGAGGGAAATGCCATATCCATCATTAGATTGTGATATATCAATATAAATATACAAGAAATAATTTAGGGACAAGCCACTCAAACTCTAAGAACAAACCTCCAATGAATAAACAATGTAATACATGAATTGATGAAACTCCATAAAATGCCAGAGTAGATGCAACTGCACTGAGTACATGAAGGAATAGCTACTGAATATTAATAAAATACATAAATGGCTGAATTAATACAAGAAGTAAGCCCAATAAAAGAGAAATGGGCTGAAATACATGATTTCTAGCCAATCTAGGAAGATTGCTAGAAATGCAGGAGAAAACCAAAATGTGACAACAGAGTTGTCACTGAAACTGAACCCAAATAAGAATGAGGCTGTGGCTGATCTGAAATATGATGGCCCTCCTCTGATAATGTCTCCAATACAAAGGGTTGATCGCTTTGTCTCAAAAACATCCTCCTTGAAGCTCCAGAAACCCCTCTCTCACTGCCTCCTCCAAAATAACACAGTTCTCCTCATGGACTGCACAGTGGGAGATGATGGAAGTATTGGCCCATGCCAACTGATCTGAAATAAGCCTGGGAATCCTCCTTGTATCTCCTCCATGAATAGAACCCTACATCACTGAAGAAAACAAGCTAAGAAGACTCCATGAGTTCCTCTCTAGCTACACCCAGCTACACAACATCCTCTCTGCTACAAAAATAACGTTGTAGAAGATGACTGAAGCTATGGTCAATGACAGATTGAGGAAATGAAGCTCAATCCTCATCCTTCCTTAAGGAAGAGGTAGGGATTCCTGACTGGGAAAACCCTAGTGCTCGAGGGCACCATCACCCTGCTAAACAGCCCAGGGATGCAAGCTTTTGCAGACCCTTGTTTGAAATCTAGAACATAGCATAATGAAAATGGGCTACCATCTCTTCCATATAAAGTGAGAGAACTCCTCTCCATCATGGTCACCACCATTTAGGGTTTCCACCTTTGCATGAATGTCTTCCCTTAAAAACTGCACAGCTTCTCTAGGAAGCCTCTTCCTCCTTAGGCAGTGTTGTTGACTTTAGTCAAAGATGACTAAGTTAAGTAAGCTGGGTTCCATTCACACCATTTGTTTTTATTTCAGCTACTTTATTCACTCCCCTTTAACATTAGGAGTGTTATTTATTCATCTAAAAGGGGCTAAGGTGTCTCCTTGCCCATTTTATTAAACAAAAATCAAATGTGCAACTATAATGTCCATTTTAGCTTGAGGCTAAAAATTGGGAAATTACATATTCAACCTTTTTGACACACCATTTTCTTATGTTATTCCTAGAAATGTATTCTTTCTATGAATTCCATTCCATGAACAATATTTATCAAACTCTTTGTTTCAATATTCACCTCCATTTTACGATTTGAGACACTTCAACTTATTTCTTGTCTCGTTCTCAACCAAAGCATTCCATTTCTTGAAAGTATCAAATACATGAAATTTACTTGGAATATAATAAATAAAGGTTTTCCCATTTGCATAATCAATAAAAGTAACATAATAGCGAGATCCACCAAGAGATGATACCTCAGAATGTCCCCTTACACATGTATGCACAATCTCTAGTTTTTCACTCTTCTTTTCCTTCCCAACCCTGAGAAATCTGAATCTTTTATATTCTCCATAAACACAGTTTTCACATAAATCCAAATCAACATGCTTCAGACCTAAAAACAAATTGTTGAGTGAAGAATATGCATCCCCTTCTCACTCATGTTCTCGAGCCTATGATGTCAGAGTGGCATATATTCTCGTGTGGAGGCTAAAGCATTAAAGAAATTAGAAATAACATTGCATAAATATAAGTTACCATCATTTTCACCTTTTGCTATTACCATTTCTCCTTTAGTGACCTTCCGGGTTTTGTCTGTAAAAGTAGTTACACAACCTTCACCTCCCAGTTCCCTTGTTAAAATTATATTTTTATTTAGACATGGAATATTCCATACCTCATTTAATAACCATTGGATTCCATTCTAATTCTTTATAAAATCCTTACCCATTCCAACAATTTTACTGGGTTTATCATCATCCCTATTTTACAGGGTTTATCGTCACCTAGACGAACCTGTCCAAAATCTCCTTAAACATAGTCATGAAAATTTTTCCTATCAACTGTGGAATGGAATGCTGCCCACGAATCTACAACCTAGACATAAATAATATCCTCTAATTAAATAATCAAAGCATCCTGAAACACGTCACTTGTCACATTCACTTCATGATTTTTCTCTTGTTTTCCATCTCCTTTTTTTCCCTTATGATATTTGTTGTCTTTCTTCAAATGCCATTTCTTCCCACATTTCCAACACACTATCCCTGATATGCACTTGGATATGTCATTACTTGACTTACTGTGATGTCATGGGTTCTTTCCTCTCTCTAGTTGTATTCCTTTAGTCTCTACATTCAAAACATTACCTGTTATCTCACCTCATCTTTTCCTTCGCATTTCCTCGGTAAGGTTAGCACCAATAACATAATCAAACTTTAAAGTACTAGATCCATAGACAAAGTTACTAATAGCCATGACTAATCCATTCCAAATTTCTTACAATGAGCACAGAAACAATAGATCCCTAAATTTATCTTCAAAATTTACCCATAAAAAACTTAACTGACTAGTAACCATGTTAAATTCATTTAAATGATCAACAATAGATCCACCTTCTGACATCTTCATATTGAATAGGTGCTTCATAGGAAATACCTTATTTTAGGTAGAGGGTTTCTCATATAGTTCTTCCAATGTCGTCATTCATTAGAGAAATTTTGAGGTCTAAAATGGGCCTCCTAAGGAATACTATAAAATAATAGTGGAAATAATAATATAATATTAGATTACTTAGGTAGAAAAAAGAAAAAACTATTTTTTCAATTCATATTTTCAACTTATCGCCCTACAGTTTTACTCAAATTTTGAGTGGGAGCACTCGTTGGATGCATAATTTAAATCCTCATCCAAGGAGTACCCTTTTTTTATACTTTTGATGGACCTTGATATACGAAAAATGAGAAATATATTAAAAAAAACATGATTGCAATCACGTTTTTCATGTATTTCTTATTTTCATGTAGTGGGGTCCATCTAAAGTATGCCCATTTCAAACCTCAAAATTTCTCTAATGAAACCTTGTATTTTTTTTCCTTTAAAATTTTGAATGCCACTGACATTACCAGACATCCGTATTGTTAATAGTACCTTTTTTTCGAGAATATCCCATTATTCATCTATCATACTCATTGACGTATTTGATTTTACGCTTAATGGTAGGTACAAATATTTCTGGTATAGATAATATTCCATCTGCATCTTCCACAATCGGTAGTTTTGGTTGCTAAATTTCTCGACCCTAAACCTAAAATCTTCTGCCATTTCTCCTACTCGAAGCAGGAACCCTTTTCTCATGCGAGTTTATCAGTGAAATACACCTTTGGATGTGATACAAGTTGTTAGAAATTAATTAACGGAGCAATGAAACACATAAAAATATTTTATAAACACAAACACATAAACACATAAAACAAGAGGCACACAAATATGTGAGGTTCACCCAATTTGGGCTACATCCATGGAGAAATGATCATTCCTTCATTTTATATTATCCAACAAAATGAAGAGATCCAACTTACAACAGATCCACTGTAATTTCCTCTTCGCTCTCACACAATATCCTCTCTCTTTCTCTCTCAAAATAATAATACGAAACTATAATAAAATTCCTCATATAACTCAAGGGCTGCATTCTAGGGGAAAAAACCCCTAAATTAACATAACTTATACCATCAGATCATCTGCCTAATGAATGACCTAGATTGACTACGAAATTACAATATTTTACAAGGAAAATTTTCATTTATTTTTAGCTTCAGGGGTGCCTCCGAACCCCCACCAGGGGTGGGCTTAGAAAATCATCGTCACCCCCCTAATGGTGATCACATGGGAAACGTTTCCAGCTTGTTAGGAACAATGATCCAATGTGGTTGAAACAAAAAAAACTCTAAATAATGAGGAAGATAATCAAGCTCAACACCCAACAATCTCCCACTTGGAGACTTAATATATAAAATCCATTGTTGCTTCACTTGTTGGACACTGACTCCACTTCGACCTGGTTGTTTCTCATATTCACCATCATTCTTGAAGACCAATTAAAACTGAACATAATCTTAGTTTTTCCCTAGCTACAAATTTTGTTAACATATCCGTAGGATTTTGGCTAGCGTGTATCTTTCCATCTATCCATTTTCCAACACTGAACCTATGAAATGGTACTTGAGTTGTATATGTTTCATCTTGGAATGAAATGTTGAGTTATTTGCAAGATTAATGGCACTATGGTTGTAACTCTATAACCTTCCCATCTCCTTCTTCTTTCCTAATTCATCCATAAATCTTTGTAACCAAAACATTTTCTACTAGCCTATGTAGCAACAACATAATCTAATTTATTTCTTGAAAGTACAACAATTTTTTGAAATTTTGAAACCAAACTGACAGTTATTCCACCTACAGTAAATACATACCCTGTGGTTCTCCTCTTATTATCTCTTTCACTTACCATATCTACATCAACATATCCTTGTAGAGAAATTCTTTCACCACCAAAGCGTAATTCTTGATTTTTGGTACCTCTCAAATATCTAAGAGTCCACTTCACTGCCATCCAATTCAATTTTCCTACATTTTTCATATACCTGCTTAAAACTCCCATTGCATGTGAAATATTATGCCTTGTGTAGACCATTACATACATTAACATTCGAACTCCTAATGCATATGGAAGTTTACACATATAATCCATATCTTCCTAAGCCTTGGGACACATCTCCTTAATTACTTTGAAAGTAGTTCGAAATGGCTAGCCAAAGGTGTACTAACTAGTTTTTCATTCTACATATTAAATATTTCCAACACATTTTCTATGTAATCACTTTGAGACAGTGTTAATTTTTTATTTTTCCTATCTCTAGTTATTCTCATACGAAGGATTTGTTTTGTAGCACCCAATCCTTCTTTGTAAGTGAATTTTCCAATTTTCCTTTGACCACATTTATTTCTTTCATGTTAGACCCTACAACAAGAATACCATCTACATATAATAGCAATATAATATAGCTACCATCGTTTTTCTTTTTAATATTAAAAAAATGGTGAGAGTGACATCTAGTATAACCTTATTGAGACATAAACCTATCAAATTTTAGGTACAAATACCTTGGAGCCTATTTTAAACCATACACGCTCTTCTTCAATTTTCACAGTAATTTCTCCTTCCCTTTGACCTCATACCCTTGTGGTTGCTGCATATTTATTTCTTCCTCCAAATCCCCATGAAGAAAGGATGTCTTTACATATAATTGCTCAAGATGAAAATATTCTACTACCATTAGGCTTAAAATAGTTTTGATTGAATTCATTTTAACAACAGGAGAAAATTTTCATCAAAGTTTATACCTTTCTTTTGTGAAATATCCTTCACAACAAGTATATCATTATACCTCTTTTTACCTCCATCTTCTTCCTTTAATCCGTAAACCCATTTATTCTAGAATGTTGGTTTATTTGCAGAAAACTTGACTAAGTCCCAAGTTTGGTTATGCACAAGGATTCCATCTCTTCTTCCATGGCTTGCTCCCAATTATTCCTGATTTCTACCTGCATTTCTTCTTCATATATTTCTAGTTCACGAGAATCATTCAATAATAAATAATATAATGAAAGAGACTACCGTTCAGGGGGTCAACTTATCCTGCTAGATCTTATAACAGTACTTTCATGTGTTTGAGGTGTTTGTTGTTGTTGAGGTTGTTGATCATTATGATTTTCATGAACCCTTACTTTTTCTGTGATCTCATCAAGCATTGTGTATTTTTTGTTTTATTTTTCCTTTTTCTTTCCCTGTATATGATCCTTATGCAAGATAGTTTCATCGAATATGACATCTCCACTTCTAATGACTTTGTGTTTTTCATAATCATATAAGTGGCAACCAAAATCATTAACACCATATCCAATAAAGGTACATTTAATTGATTTTTCCTGAAGCTTTTTTATATTTTCCTTATTAATGTGGACAAAGGCTTGACAACCGAAAGTATTTAAAAATGAGTAATTTACCATTTTAACGATCCATGCCTCCTCGAGAATACTACCATCCAAGGACCTTGAAGTCCCTCGGCTTATTATACAAACAACAATATTTACAACATTTGCCTAAAATTGTAAGGGAAATCCTGCATGCAATATCATGCACCTTGCATGCTCCATGATTTCCCTATTCATCCTTTCTAACACACCAATTTCCTATGGTGTTCCTGGAAATTCATTCTCTTTGAAAATTCCATGCTATGAACAATAGTTATCAATATCTTTGCTGCAATATTCACCTCCATTGTCTGATCTGAGACACTTCAACTTCTTTCCTTTCTCATTCTCAACCAAGGAGTTCCATTTCTTGAAAGTATAAAATAAATCAGATTTATTCTAAATACAATAAATCTATGTTTTCTTAGTTTCATCATCATTGAAAGTAACATAATAATGAGAGCCACTAAAATATGATACTGAAGCAGTTCCCCATACATATGTATGCAAAAGCTCTATTTTTGTTCTTCTTTTACTTGCCAACACTAAAAAATATAATTGTCTTATGTTTTACATAAAATTAGGGTTTCCTTCTAGGGGAAAATACCATAAGTTAACATAAATTTTACTATCATATCATCTTCCTAATGAATGATCCAAATTGACTATGAAATTACAATATTTTAGAAGGAAATATTTCATCTACTTTTAGCTCCCACCAGGGGGGGGGGGGGGGGGCGCTTAGAAAATAATTATCGCCCCCCCTTGGACCCCCTAACGATGATCATATGGGAGGCGTTTCAATCCCGTTAGGAACAAAAATCCAACACAGCTGAAACAAAAAATATTTGAATAATAAGGAAGATAATCAACCTCCACACCCAACAAAAGTGACCCTCAAGTTGAATTGAGTGCTCAGTCAATCCACACGTTAAGGTTTCCCCCTTTCTGATGGGACTCCTAAGAATTAAATTAATTAATATAAGTATGAATCGAATTCTAAATGCGGTGCAGAAAAGTAAATACAACTAATCCAACTCGATACTTAAGAGAAAATTCCAAAATGTCAAGTGCAAGACTTTAAATAAATTTGGGATTCAACATGTTTTTAATGATGAATATCGAACTGTTTAAGGAGTTATAACAACTGATATTGTTACTAACATATATGCTTTGTATGGATATTTAAAAAAATGAATTATTGGTCATCAAAAATAGGAAATAGTTCACTTAATTTTAATGACAATTAAATTGATTTTAGATAGCAAATTTGTCAGTAAATAGTTACTCATAAATTTGATTTAAGCATTTGAGAAAATAGGAAAACTAATAATAGATCAATGATATTACAATATCACATAGTTGATCTTGTACACAATCATTCTTGTATCTAAAAGAAGTGCAGAATAAAGAACAATTAACAACGATCTGCAATTGAATGAGTATGAATTGTATTGAAAAATAATATTATCTGAAAATACAATAATTGAACCTGAATTTGTGGCTCTGATTCATAAATAATATCCTCAACAATGTTTCAAAATGATCAGTTTTTCCAGCAATAAGAAGAATTGAAAAAGTGCATGTTCCGCCTCACTAACAAAGATTGAATTCTAAAAGAAAACCCCCAATCTCCTCATATGTGAGTTTTCCTCCCAATCTACTGCTCAATATCCCTTTAAAAATGTGTATATAGCCTCTGAGTTGTAGAAAAGATAAGCCTCTTCCTCATTCTCATAACTAATATTAATAATTTACAAAAAACTACCAAAAATGGAGAGTTGTTGGAAGTGGTTAGGATCCACCAGTTTTGGAGTTGAAAATCTTCTGTTAGGTCCCTTATTACTAGTGTAGTCCCTTATTTTTGTTAGTGTAGCCCCCTTATTGTAATTTTTGTACCTCTATAGTCCCCATATTGTTATTATTGTGCCCCATCAAACCCCACTATTGTTATTGTTGTGCCCTTACATTATTATTGTTACGTTGGCTAGGATTATATTGTGATCCCATTTACTCCTATATATAGAAATGAGGTTTTTTCATTTGAATCATCCAATAATTGTTCATTTATGTAATGTAAATGAGGTTTCCTCTTCTAAGTGGCTGATTTATAAGGTGTTGATCTCTCTTTTCTTCTAATTTTGGTGCTAGTTTCATAACATTTGGTATTAGAGCTTTGGATTCTAGGGTTTTGCTGCTTCAAACAGGTCATCGTAGCATTTTCACTATAACTTTTTTATACGAAGTTTCATAAGTTAAAACAAAAACCAATTTTCAAATAAATAGTGATGAACGTCGTGTAAAAAATTTAGATCTTGGTTTGCAATATTTTTGGAGCTATGATCTATAGAAGTTAGGGGTTTTGCAGGCTCCTGAATTTCATCTCAAAGAGGTGACTGCTATAGGGTAAAATTCTTGGGTTGTTGGATTTCTAATATCACTCTCAGGGCTTTCCGGTGCCCGAGGCAGATAGTAAGGTTATCTGCATAGTTCACAAAGAAGGCATATACATGTTCATATCAACTTAAATAACTTGATGGAATGAGATGGAGTATTACCTCTTTAATGATCTTGAAGTCTTTTGGAGAGCGCTAGGCAGTGGAGCAGGAATCCTTCTTCACCAACTCCAAATCTCAACCCTGTGATCAATCAAATCACCCGCGTAATCTCTACCACAATATGTATTTCCTATCGATTAAGTTAATGTATGACAAACTTTAAACAATGCACATCTAAGCCATTCATCTCATGCTATATAAGTAATTGAAAAACAATAACGATATCAATGCATAGAATGGACAAAACATATAGAGTTCTATTGATTTATAAAAAGGAGGATAACAACCGTCGGTTGTACCAAGCCCTCCTCAGCCTTCCAATCTCTCTATCTCTCAATGTGGTGATGTCTTGATCAACAAGTTCTCAATGAACCTCTTTGATCTTTGACCTTCACACTACAAAAATAATGCTCTGCTTCATAATTATTCAAAACTTTAACAATCCTTCGACCTTGAACCAAGAGCCTTCAGCTCCATTTTATAGGAGATGGAGAGGTAAATCATTGCCTCTCTCCTTCCACCAGTTCTAAATAGAAAAAAACAAGATGTTTCCTCAACTTCCATGCTTTTGCCTTCCTTGAGAGTTCATTTGTTTTTGGCAAGGCCCAATAAGAGACTAGTGCTTTGCAGTTTCCTTTTTGTACTGACTCTCCTATGAGAAAAAGCTAGAAATTCAAATCATTCTCCTCGTTTTTTTCCCATTTCAAACTCAAAACACGGGTAACGCTATCTTCTAGTGTAAACAGAGCATTTCCCTAGCCACTAATGCAGCCTATTCGTTGATCAGATGCGTTATAACGCTCTTGTGCTGTTATAGTGGTGCGTTACCTTGGCAGAAGTAGGTTTAGATTAGGTCTTTGTAATCTTTCCATATTTATCTTCTCCTCTGAGATGATGAGGAGGTTTTCTAACCTGTAACAGCTGCCCCCTAAAGTGTGAAGTCAGAGACGAAGACGATGGCCGAAATACTTTATAATGTGTGTAGTAGATATAAAGAGACTTAAAGACTGAGGAAAACCTGAAACAACAACATATGTCAGAAAATATAGTATCTGCCTTGAGTCAGGCATTCCCATGCTCAAAAGATTAATTAACATGATTTCTCTAGAACAGAGATATGAAGAATCTTTCCACCGATAAGCACAATGTGGAAATTTCTGTCATAATAGGATCAGGTTGAAGAAGTTGTCTCCATAAACAATATCGCAACTTGGGGAAGGGAACATAGCTTTAATGATGCAACCTTTGCCCCAAGGTCTTGATCGCCACTTCACTTAAACTGCATATTTCTCAATATTTGAATTAAGGAGCTCTCGTCAAACATGTGAGAAATCATTTGATTAATAGTCGATAATGAAAAATGTTAACAGAAGCGAAGGTGGCCACCGATAATGATGATGGTCCCTAAGATGCACAGTACAATATAGCGAGTGTGAAAAAAAAAATTGAAGTCGAAAACTCATAGAATCATTTGATCAGGAGCCAATGATGAAGACTCCTAATCAAACACAAGACTACCTGCCACTGATGTCTGCAAGTATTCGGGTACTGATGGGTTTTTGTATCAACTCCCTAGATAAGATGTTGAAATTGATAGGAAGAGATCTGTTGAAAGGTAAGCACTGAGGCGTCCTACATCAATCAGCACGAAACGGAAACAAAATGATTTTGTTTTTGATGGAGATAATGAAGAGAAAAAGGCGATGTCTGACGACAAATAACTTATGGCATAACAAGTGGTTTGGTTGATAAGAGGAGCAGTAGATAACGAGATCTTCTTGAACAATAGAAGGCACTGTAACGGGGTACTAAGCAGCTGAGGCTTAATGAACACCAAAGAGTTTTTTAGGATTTTACTGGTGTAGGAACACTAGGAGATGAAGGCTAATACTCATAGATGGTAGGGTTCGGCCAACTGTGAAAGAGTTTTCTGGGAAGTGCCATGTTCAATATTTTTGCTGCCAAATCGACCTTTCTGAAATATAACAGAGGTAGTATCCATTTTGTCCAAAATTTTCCCCGTCTGATTAGGTTTAACAAGTCCAGACGAGTAAACTCGGTGAATTTTTCATATTTAGAGAGTCTGAAAAATATCGTAAAAGACAACTCCATGCCCCGTCTAATTAGGTTTAATGAGTCCAAACGAGTAAACTCGGTGAATTTTTCATGTTTAGAGAGTCTGAAAAATGTCGTAAAAGACAACTCCATTGGGGTACCTTTGTCATGTCTTAATAACCGAGCATGAAAGGAAGAATAGTAAGCCCGAAACAGTTCATTTTCCATGAGTTATTCCATCGAAGCTGTAAAAGTGAGAAATCTATGTTCGATGGACATCTACCTCATTTTTTTATGAGTACGAGGAGAAAAAGTAAACTCAGTACTCTTTGTGAAATTTTAACAAGTCCAACAAAGAAAAAATCGGTGCTCTCTGTGAAATTTTAACGAGTCACACGGAGAAAACTCGGCTACTTTTTTGGTTTAAAGAGATTTGAAAAAGAGGAAAAGAATGGCTCCGTACTCTCTGTCGTGGTAGTTTAGCGAGTCCAACAAATGCAACTCGGGTTTTTTTCAGTTTTATGAGCTAGAAAAAGGTCCCTAAAAAGAAAGCTCAATGCTTCTTCATATTAGTTTTAACGAGTCTGAAGAAGAGAACTCCAGGCTTTTCAGATTAATGAGCAAGAAAAAGACCATAGAAAGAACGCTTGAAATAAACTTCATATAAGTTTAACGAGTCCGAAGAAGAGAACTTGAGGTTTTTTGGATTAACAAGCAAGAAAAATACCGTAAAAATAATGCTCGATAAACGGGTCAAAACATGTTAATGTCTACATATAAATCTTGATCACTCATCAGGACATCAGTAACTAAACTCAATAGTTGCGACACATGTGCAGGAAGAAATCACGAATTTTTGCAGACTAGCTAAGAGAGTAATGCCCCAGAAATGGCTATAAGAAGGTGAGAAGACTTTCATTTTCACTATTTTGAGTATGGGTATACCACCCCTTCCTATGCGGGACGTTCCAGTTTGTTTGCAGCGTAATACTGTAGGTGTGCAGGAGAGATTCCTGGTGCCTCTGAGGAGGATAGCCAGAGTAGTTGTATGTTATCATGAGCATCAGGCCTAGCTGGTGGAGCAGATGTATAAGTGTCAGAGCGTGGCTTAGTATAGCCAAATTTTTTTAAAACACCCAATTTTTGGAATATTTTTTGATGTAACTATTGTACTGGACACGACATATATATATATATATATATATATATATATATATATATTTTTTAGTGATTTTATGTTTTTTTTTAATTTTTTATGTATTTTCAATGGGATAAAAATATATATACTCATGTGTAAATCTTTTATAAAAAACGTGACAAATGCCAATCTAACACACAGTTTGCCAAAGAATCAGCTAATGCATTAAATTATATAGGAACGTGCTCAAATGTGATTGTTTTGAATTGACGTTATAAAAGTTGCAACCTTAAAAAATAGCGTAACAAGACTAGATGACGGACACGGTAATGATTGTTTAACTGCATAATGATGAGTTGGGAATCTAACCTGACCACTAAACTGCAGATGTCACTAGACGCTGCCTCCGTGAGGAGTTGGATCACTGACATGTACTTGGAAACGTTATTGGTGGCACTACCTAGGAAAATTCCCCCAGAACCAAGAAGTTCCGACTTAGGTGTGTAGAGAACCCAAGCAGCTGAAGCAATGTGTCTAGTGTGACGACTAGCACCGTCTGCGTATCTGACATATGATAAGGAGGATGACGACATCTGTGTGAAAAAATATTGTAGATGAGAAAAAACAACTCGAAACCCAAAAAATATCCAGAGACATAAAAAAAATAGGCAAAACTTATATACATAAAATTACAAAGCATACGCCTAGTGTGAAACTAGGCAAAATAATTCTTTAGTTAGAGCCCGTTGCGGGGCTCCGCAAGCGAAATTCCATTACAGTCCTGAAGTTCGTAGGCCCCTTTTGAGAGGACTTTAGTGATGATGTAAGGACCAAGCCATAATCGTTGGAGTGTTCCTGCCCCCAAGAAGTCATTTTTTTGATCATAGAGTAGAGCAAGGTCACCCTCTTGGAAAGAACGAGGCTTGATAGATTTGTCGTTTTGAGCTTTGACTTGGCGCTGGTGAGCTTCGAGTGCGAGTGTAGCATCTCGATGAATTTCATCCAAATGATCGAGTGAGAGCAAGCGCTCTTCTGTGGTAGTGGTGTCAGGCAAGAGTTCCACAGCGAGTTTGAGTGATGGAATTTCACACTCATTGGAAGTACTGCCTCCAGGCTGAATGCAGGTTGAAATGGCGTGAAGTCTGTGGTAGTTTTGACTGACGTTCGATATGCCCATAATGCAGAATACAACTTCTGATGCCATGTGGTTTTATGGTTTCCGAACAATCGACGAATCATGGTTTTGAGGACGCCATTTACGACTTCGACTTGACCATTAGCTTGAGGATAATAAGACGAAGATTGATCTTTGCGAAAACCTAGCATGGATGTTAGTTCGGTCATCAAATGATTCTGAAAGTGGGATCCATGATCTATGACAATAGATAGGGGTGCGCCGAACCAACATATTACCTGATTGAACAGGAAGAGAGTGGCGGTTTCGCCATCGGCCTTAAAAGTGGGAATGGCTTCCGCCCATTTCGTAAAATAGTCGACCGCAACCACGATGTAGTTGTGTCCATTTTCTAAAGTTGGATTGCAGGTGACAAATTCAATTCCCCATTTAGCAAAAGGACCAATGGAGATAACCAGATGAAGGGGGGCAGGATGAGCACGCATTTTCTTCATCAAAATTTGACATGGATGGCACTTCTAGACCGCTGTAATGCAGTCTTTAAACAAAGTGGGCCAATAGTAACCTGCGCGCATGATTTTTTGGGCAGTAGCTATGCCCGAAAGATGACCACCGCACGCCCCCGCATGGCAGTCATTCAAAATGCGTTCTGATTCATTTAAAGTGAGATAGAACCGGAGAATAGTATCAATACCACAGTGATATAATGTATCATTTAGCACGAGGTAGTTCTTTTCCTGATGGTGAATACGACGACGGTCATCGGATGTGAGATTTGGGTGGAAGTGTTGGGTTTGTAGGTAGACCAAAATGTCTCCATACCATGGGTCCAAAGAATCAACCAAGTATACAGATTCATCAGGAAATGTATCATGAGCTACTTCTCCTGGGTCGATTCTAGGAAGGTTCAATAATAATTCGGCGAAGACGAGGGATTTCTTTGCTTTGGCAGTTGTGAAGACCAAATCAAATTGTTGGAGGATTATGATCCATTTGGAATATTTTCCTCCAATAATTTGTCGAGACAGGATGTTTCGCATGGGGTTCTCCAAAGCAAGAATCGTAGTTTGTCGCAGCAATATATAATGTCGGAGTCGGGTGACGGCAAAAACTACCGCCAGAGAAATTTTCTCCACATGTGAATAACGTAGTTCAGGTCTGATTAGAACTTTTGAAAAATAGTATATCACATGTTCACTGTTGTCACTGTGAACTTGAACCAGAACCATTCCAAGTGAGGATGGTAAGGCTGCAAGGTAGAGGAGAAAGTTGCGTGAGTAGTCGGGGGCACTAAGGAGTGGGGCTAAAACAAGTGCATTTTTTAAATCATCGAATGACCATTGAGCTTGGTCATCCCACAAGTATAGTGTTCCTTTCTTCAATAATCACATAAATCCTTTCGTCATCTCGGCATAGTTAACAATGAATTGACGTAAAATTTTTGCCTTCCCTTGAAAACGTTGGAGTTGGAGGATGGATTGTGGTGCCGACAATTCAACAATTGATTTAACATTATCGGGATCAACCCTAATCCCGTGCTTGGAGACAATGAAACCTAACAGACATCCGGACTCGACCATGAATACACACTTATGAGGATTTAGACGTATATTGTAGACTTTACACCTAGAAAAAATTTCTTTCAGATGAGCAAGGTGATCAGGTCATTTTTTGGAATGGGTCGGAAGGTCATCCAAGTAATCCTATATAATATGTCGAATTTCATGGAAAGTGTATTCCATAGCCTGCTGAAAAGTTGCTCCAGCATTCTTCAAACTGAATGGGAGTTTACGATACACAAATGTGCCCCAAGGACAGATAAAGGAAGTTTTATGTTGGTCTTCTTTTTTAATCGCAATCTGGTTATAGCCCAAGAATCCATCCATGAAGGAAAAATATTCACATCTAGCACAATCGTCGAGAATCTGATCTATGAACGTCGTAGGATAATTGTCTTTGGGACAAGCGGCATTCAGATCGCGATAGTCAACACAAACTCAGATGGTGCCTTATTTTTTATTGAAGGGAATCAGATTGGAAACCCATTCCGTCAAAGGAATGAGATAGATGATGTTATTGCCTAAATCTACCTCAGGCTGAAAAAGGCAAAGTTCAGGGTAACATCAAACCACACTAAGTCTGGTAGCTAGCCCTACCAGATCAGGAGAGGGCTCTCTCTGGGTTAATATTAGCAAAAATAATCGATGGGGTTTGAGATGACTTGAAATAAAAGATAATTTTAGGCTAGGTATATAATTAAAGGAGTTTGATTTTGATTTTGGGTTTTTTGTTGGAAACAAAGGGAAAGGCAGTTTTGGGTTCGGGGATGAGGCCTAGTTTTTGCAGAGTTCTGAATGGGGCAAGGAAGGAAATTTTTTTGATGCTTTGGATTGAATGAATGGATAGTTCAGACCGGTGAGGAGCTGAAGAGGGAAAGAGGATTTCAAGAATCCTCTTCAAATAGATTGAAACATGGAAAATTAAACAAAACTGAAGGCAGAGCAAAGCAATCTAATGAATTCCAACTTTATAACTCATTTTTTTAATTTAAGAAGAAAGGAGAAGGGAAATGATACACATAAGCATATATGAACTTAAAATCACATAGAGAAACACACCATCAAAACACAAAGCCACATGGATCCCAAAGAGTGCTGCAAACCCTGGTCTATTCCTTTTCCAAAATTGCAGAGATCAAATGTACAATGAAGTGCCAAGCAATCCCAAATGTCCAACACTGAAAATAACTGAAGAAATACAAGACATAGACATGCATAAATCATCCCCATGTCCCTATGGGTCAAGCTCATCATTCTAGGAGTTGTTTCAACCATATATAAACTAAGAACTGGAAAATAGGCAATGAAACAACTTGCCTCTATATGATAGTAAACCAATTCATTCACTTACATTTCACTTTTTGGTGAATGAATCTACTTGTTGGGAAAAATGCGCGAGAGGAATGCGTATTTAGGGCATACTCAAATATTTTTACTTTTTCATGCTCTAAAACCCATACGCTACTTTACTTGATCAGACTTGCATATATACGCGGATACCCTTCACAAAACTCGCGTATATGCAGAGATATTAATATGAAATTAATTCATTACTTAGATCCTTGCATTTATTCATTCATCATATGTTTATATAGCAACAGACATGTGCAGTAATAATAGAGTAAATCATCACACATAAGCATCACACATGAACACTAGGATTTTAGGTGGAAACCCAAGTCGGGAGAAAACCCCTGCTGATGTTGTCTCAGCCTTCAATGTTTTATTATAAATAAAACATCTTACAACTATGTACTGGCGCAGAATCATACCAGTACGCAGGCACCCACCTGCGCTCGTTTACCCGCCTCTCCTGGAAGGGAGCTACGACCCCCCTTCTCTTGTTTACCAGCCTTTCCTGGAAGGGAGCTACGACCCCCTGCTCTTGTTTACCAGCCTCACCTGGAAGGGAGCTACAACCCCTTGACTGAAGGATACAACCCTCAGCACCACCATGGATCACGTTTCATCAATTTTCACACTGGATCCAACAGCTTCAATAGAGCACAACTTGCAGGCCACTTTTCATCATATTTTCAGACTGGACCCACTCCACACATTTAAGCTCAATCATACATCAAACTGAAACTCGTTGACAGATAGCAGTACACTAGCAGAATAGATCAGACATTTCATACCCCATACTTCAGCAAACACTAGTTTGAATACGCACTTTCCTTTCACTGATACCACGTATATACGCTCTTCCATTCACATCAACCCGCGTATACATCTGCACATTACAGAACAACATACGCGCTTTCTCTGTATCCAACCCGTGTATATACGTGCTTCCTCTGTTACAAACTAGCGTATAGATCTTCAGACATTTGGGGCAGCATACTTCTTCAGATCAGATATTCAGTTCAGATTTAACCCTTCACTTCAGACAGATGTTCGCCTCATCTCAGATCTAAGCATTCCACAAACAGATCTATAAGATACAATACATTTTAGATCTAGATATCCTTCTTCATCATTTTCTTCATAGGTGCATCACAGATTCAGATCTATCATCAAACTGTTACCCTTTCCATACAGACATACTTCAGAGTGAAGTATCCATTCAAACCCAGACTCATGCACACCGCTTGCACAATGAATTTCTTCTCCTTAAATAGATCTAGCCTTTGACAATACCATGAGTCAAAACCACATTACTTCCAATGGTATTCCTAGACGGGATCACATATACAATCCAACGCTCAATACAATGGGTCAATACCATGGTAGTAACCCCTGGTTTTACATATTTAGAGCGCATTTTAGCATACGCGACTTGGCACGTACTTTTCCGCGTGCATACGCTACTTCTCCTAGACAAACCCGCGTATGCCTTGAGACACACAATTTTCATCATTGTTCTAGCACATACTGAGATTCCTTTCATCATTACAACTGAGTTGCTCTGTAGACACATCATATCACATCAAATTTACATCATTACCAAGTCCATCATGTCATTTTCCATTAATTACAACTTCATTAAGTAGGTTTCCATCATCTTCATCAAGTGGGTTGCCATCAAGGACAACATATTGCATCATATTTCCAACAATCTCCCCCTTTGGACTTGATGGAAACCACGATGGTGTTTGATCACAATAGATAAATACATTAAGCATAAATATATTCTCCCCCTATTCAAACACCATGTCACTCTCCCCCTTTGACATCAAGGGCAAAGGGTGGATCAAAACCAACACAAGGTTTTTCTCCTCATGTAGCGCTGTAGATCTGATGTGCACTGAAGTTACCATGCTCCCCCTGAGTTCATGCTGAATCTTCAAACATATTTTTTTTTAATGAATTACATGACTCTATGACCTTCCTATCACTAAGGACTCATACTTACATCAAAGATCCAACCAAGTGGATTTATAGATGAGACTCAAATACCCAACCAAGTGGGTTTACACAATTTGACTCAACTACCCAACCAAGAGGGTTTACACATTTTGACCCAAGTACCCAAACAAGAGGGTTTAAACATTTGATCAAGTCCTTACATGACAGAATATTACAATTTTACATCGTAGGTCTCAACATGACCTTTTCATCAAATGACTTTTTATGACCAATACCAGAAATACCTCAAGAGAGAGAGATCTTATTTCAGAATCATCAGAATGCCAACAATGCATTACGCTCAGCAAGGCTAATGGTCCCCCTGAAAATGTGCATCCAAGCATCCTCTCCATATTACCAAGGCTCCTCCTTAGCTTGTGCAACCTGAATACTTTCAACAGCAAGTTATCAGCAACAATATCTGCATGATCTGTCCTTATCTCTAAATCATAAGACTTCCATCTCATCCATGTGTGAAAATAAAGAATACTCTTCGTAAGGAAACGGGGGCTCATCCATAATCTCGTCATAGAGAAGCCACTATGCATCATTTATCATCATTTAGAAGAAGCCCGAGTAATCACGATCCAGACCCATGGCGATCCGTAGCGGTTGACCGCCACGGGGCCCTCTCGCGCCTGCTCCACGATCTTCGAGAGCTTCGCATCCTACAAATTTCCTTTATCATAAGTGTATGCGTATCTCACTTTGTAACTCGCGTGTATACGCGGCTTTAGTTCACTAAACCCGCGTATGGAAAGTGAAATATAGAAAATTTCACATTCCTTCATCTCCCCTGAGTTTGTACCACCTGTACCTGTCTTCTGCATATTAGATTCTCTGTTAGAAATAATCATAACTAGAATAACCAAAACAATCATGAGAATCATCATACATCGCTCCCCCTATGACAATACTTTACTAATCCCTATAATGTATCTCACATTACTCCTGCAGTCATTAAGAGAAGTAAACTTTAGAAGCAGATGACTGCTGTAGGGTCGGTATTCCCTACGTTTCTGACCGATCCTCCTTCCTTTTCCATCTTTGCTTGAAATTTCTAATTGTGTGCTGGAAATAATCCAATTTCTCGAGATGCATTTCATCTGCATTCTCATACATGTCCCATACTTGTTACAAGCATAACATCTTATGTGACCGAGAAAAGAGTAAGCACTTAAGAATCATCTTGTGTTCTTCTATTCTTTCTTCTATTGCAATCAGTTGTTTTATGACCATAATTCTTTTACACATGAAAAACAATATCCCTTGAAGAAACCAGAGTACCTTCCTGAGTAGAATCTGTTTGTTTGTGGCTGAAACAATCTGCTTCTGCAATTGGCTGCAACATGCCCATAATTATGACACTTAAAGCATTCAACATTATTGAATGTTTTCCTTTGAGAGTTCATGATTTCCGGTTGATCTTTTGTCTCTTTCAACACTTCAAGTTTTGCATTGACATCCTTTGAGTCTTTAACATTTCCTTGTGAACTAGATTCTCCTTTAACAGTTTCATGAAAACCAAGACCAAGTTTAATAGAGGGAGACCTTTGACTTCTAAGAATATTGTCTAGAATCTTAATACTATCTTGAAACCTCAAGAGTTTATCCTCTAATTTACCTTTGAGAATGTTTACCTCAACCTCCAATATTTTGCATTGCTTCATCATGCTTTCTTCGACCCTTTTTCCTTCTTCTACTTGATCATTCAATTTTAAAATTTCTTCCTTCAACCAATTTTCTTGTTCTTCACATGTTTGTAACAACTCTTCATTCTTCTTATTTGAATTTTCTGGATCTTCTTTGAGAGAGATGATTTCTGCTTCAATCCCTTCCTTTTCAAATGATAGGGGTTCTTCATTCTTCTTATTTGACTTTTCCAGATGTTCCTTGAGAGAGATGATTTATGCTTCAAGTCTTTCACTTCGATTGGTTGCATGAACATAAAACTTTTGATACTTGTCTATCTGTCCATTCAGTATTTCTTTCTGTTCATTCATTCTAGAGATCGTATCTTTGTAGATAGATTCTATATTATGAAATTGATTCCAATCATTGCTTTCATCATTGATCTTGAGATTTTCTTCTAGACTTATACTGTTACTTTCACTATATCTTCACCATTGCATGCACAAGAAAGTGAATCATGAGAACAACAATCAGTACCTGTTTCATCTTCTTCATTTTCTGCTGCACATGTTTTCTGAGATATCTTCTTTCCTTGAGTAGCCCTCTTCTTTTGCTTCCTTGCCATGAGCACTTTCAGATCTTGGTCAAAATCTTCTTCATCTTCACTTGACATTTCATCATCATCTTCATTTGTTTAATAACTCTTTCCCTTTTCAAATTGTTTCCCTTTATCATGATTTTCTCTATAAGGACATTTAGCAGCATAATTACCAACTCTTCCACAATCAAAACATTTAAAGGGAAGCTTACCTCTGAATCTTCCAGTACCTGGTTGGAGTCTTCTCACAAAATTTGCTTCTTCTTCTTCTGATATATAACTTGATTCTTTGACAACTTACTTTTATTTTCCTTTTGCACATGCCTTAAAGGCAGCTTCTTTGTTTTGAGAGGAGCCTTCTTTTCTCATTTCAAAAGCAGTTAGAATACCATGTAGTTGAGCAATAGTAAGAGTTTGCAGATCTTGCCTTTCTTCAATAGCTGATACTTTTGACTCAAATTTTGAAGTCAAAGATCTTAAGACTTTTTCAACCAGAGTAGTATCGGTTATAGTTTCACCCAAACTTCTCATTCAATTTACAATATCATCTAGATGTAAAAAGAAACTGGCAATACTCTCATCAATATGCATCCTTAAATTTTCATATTCAATTCTGAGAGTTTGGAGTTTGGCACTTTTTACCTCTGTATCTCCTTCCTAGCTTAGAATGATTTTGTCCCATATTTATTTTGCTGAATTTAGCTGCATCACTTTAACAAATTCTGATTCAGACATGATTCCTAATAAAATGATATTCACTTTAGCTGATTTCATATTTCTTCCTTTCTGTTTACATGTAGGAATACTTGCGGATATTGATAGCCTCCTTCCCACGATTTTAAACTTTTGCACCAAGACTTTACTTGAGATATACTTTGTTCGTATCTTCCGGAATATCCAGAATAACGGATTATCTCCATTGAATAGAGGTGGCCTTATAGACATTATTCCTTCATGACTTCCCATTTACGACGGATCTCCCTTCAAGCGATCAAACTTCTCTGACACCATTGGCAGGGCTCTACGATACCAATTGTTGGGAAAATACGGGGGGGGGTGAATCAGTATTTAGGGCATACTCAAATCTTTTTACTTTTTCATGCTCTAAAACCCATACGCTACTTTACTTGATCAGAATCGCGTATATACGCAGATACCCTTCACAAAAATCGCGTATATGCAAAGATCTTAATATGCAATTAATTCATTACTTAGATCCTTGCATTTATTCATTCATCAGATGTTTATATAGCAACAAACATGTGCAGTAATAACAGAGTAAATCATCACACATGAACACCAGGATTTTAGGTGGAAACCAAAGTCGGGAGAAAACCACCGCTGCCGTTGTCTCAGCCTTCAATATTTTATTATAGAGAAAACATCTTACAACTTATGTGCTGGTGCAGACTCCTACCAGCATGCAGGCACCCACCTGCGCTCATTTACCAGCCTCTCCTGGAAGGGAGCTACGACCCCCTGCTCTCGTTTACCATCCTCTCCTGGAAGGGAGCTACGACCCCCTGCTCTCGTTTACCAGCCTCACCTGGAAGGGAGCTACAACCCCCTGACTGAAGGCTACAACCCTCAGCACCACCATGGACCACGTTTCATCAATTTTCAAACTGGATCAAAAGCTTTCTTTAGAGCAGAACTTGCAGGCCACTTTTCATCATATTTTCAGACTGGACCCACTCCACACATTTAAGCTCAATCATACATCAAACTGAAACTCATTGACAGATAGCAGTACACCAGCAGAAAAGATCAAACATTTCATACCCCATACTTCAGCAAACCCTAGTTTGAATATGCGCTTTCCTTTCATTGATACCGCGTATATACGCTCTTCCATTCACATCAACCCACGTATACCTCTGCACATTACAGAATAACCCATACGCGCTTTCTCTTCATCAAACCCGTGTATATACGCGCTTCCGCTGCGACAAACTTGCATATAGATCTTCAGAAATTATAAGGTAGCATACTTCTTTATATCAGATATTTAGTTTAGATTTGACTCTTCACTTCAGACAGATGTTTGCCTCATCTCAGATCTAAACATTCCATAAATAGATCTAGAAGATACAAATACATTTTAGATCTAGATATCCTTCTTCATCATTTTCTTCATAGGTGCATCACAGATTCAGATCTATCATCAAACTGTTACCCTTTCCATATAGACATACTTCAGAGTGAAGTATCCATTCAAACCTAGACTCATGCACTACCTTGCACAATGAATTTCTTCTCCTTAAATAGATCTAGCCTTTGACAATACCATGAGCCAAAACCACAGAACTTCCGATGGTATTCCTGGACGGGATCTCATAGACATACCAGTGCTCAATACAATGGGTCAATACCATGGTAGTAACCCTTGGTTTTACATATTTAGAGCGCATTTTAGCATACGCGACTTAGCATGTAATTTTCCGCGTGCATACGCTACTTCTCCTAGACAAACCCGCGTATGCCTTGAGACACAAACTTTTGATCATTTTTCTAGCACATACTGAAATTCCTTTCATCATCACATCATATCACATCAGATTTACATCATTACCAAGTTCATCAAGTAGGTTGCCATCATCTTCATCAAGTGGGTTGCCATCAAGGACAACACATTGCATCATATTGCCAACACTACTAATATGAGTAAAAATGTGCCCAAATTACATCATAGTCATGAAATTACATCAATTTACATCAAGAGTTACATGAAAAACTCAAAATAGCCAAAACTAGGCGAAAATCTGAGCTGCTGAGTGAAAAATAGGTCAAATTTCCCAATGCGTCGCGCCTGAAATCTTTATGCGTAGCACAACGTTGAGGTTGATTTTAAGTGCCTTCCTGAAGTATAAATTGAGCGCAGGATAGCTCGTTGGAAAGCCCTACCTGTATACTTTCCAACCCAAGTGTTATTTCTGAATTTGGTTGCCATTTTCCCCTCCAAAAATCCAATCTCCCAACACTGCTTCCTGTGTGTCCAAAAAGTGGCAGAAAGGCCATTTTTGAGGTGTTTTTGACCCTTTAGGCAACCCAAAACTTGTCAAAATTCTTAGGTAATTTGTAGGAATGCATAAATTTTCATGAAAAATCTAGAAATGCAAAGTTTTCCTCCAAAGGAGCTGCCAATTATAAGCGCGCGCCAAGTGGCGCTACGCATCGGGTGGAAAAATCTGTGTTTAGGCCAAAAAATTCAAAATTGACAAAAATTTTCCCAAATTTCTTGAAATTTGGGCTGAATTTCCACCATCAAGCACTATGCTGGGCCGAAGAAGATTCGGCCAAAATTTGGAGTCTATCATGCCTTTTTCGACACTTTAGTGCCCTTCTTAGCCTTGCTTTCAGGATCTTGATCCTCGCTTTGCAAACATGATTTCGTGCCCAATAATGGTTCTTCATGTGCCTGAGGATGTTCTTTTCCTTTTTTTCCTTCTCCAACAGCTTCTCAAGATGAATATTGACCCTCTCAAGCCAAGTCTCTCTATCAGCTTCAATCTCCCGCTCAATGGGTGTCATCTCGATTTGGCTTCTTCGGGCAGCTTGCCGGTTCTCACGGATGTTTTTCAACTCCATGATTGTTTTCTAATCCTCCAATTGTTTGTTCTACTACTCCAAGTAATTTATGATCCATTGGGCTCTTTACAGTTTGACGGTCAATGTGTCAATCTTCGCTTTCTGCTCCTGAATGGTCTCCCTCAACTTTGATCTTGGAGAGCTCAAATCCTCATCAATAAGTATGAAATTAGTATCCTGGCCTCCTGAAGGGCCCTCATCCTGCATAGGCCTCTTACCTCTGTCATGTACCTGCACCTGTGCTGCTGATGATGGCAACGAGACCCCTTCCACCCCAGGTGGAGATATTACTCGTCGGGCTACTGCAAATAATACTCTGGTGCCTCTCTGATAAGTAACAAACACTGGCACACTGATAGGCTCTGTCTCGTGACCTTCAGGCTGATGAGAAGGTTCACCTGGCTCATGAACAACCTCCGGAGGCACCTGGGGAGCTGTGAATAAATCACAGGAAATGAAATCCTCCCATGAAATACCTTGCAATCCAAGCTGATGTACAACCATGATCTTGATGAGTGCATAGCGATAAATACTGTTGTACTGCTGCTCAGGAGTTTTCTTTTGCACAAGCGTGGTCATCCTCTTGATATTTCGGCACATGAAATAAGGTAAGTTCATCATCCTCACTCTAGTGAAATGCATCAATAACCTTATGTGGTAGGCATAGAGGCGTGAAAACCGGCCCTCACAACTGAAATATCTGATAATGAGTTTCACTAGAGGCGCATAGGATTCCTTCAGGAATCGGAATGGGAACACTCTGCTGAGCTACCTCACAAAGGTAGGCCTGATGTATGGTTCATAATGCACTCTGTCCACATGCTATCTTTTGTTCCATTGTTCACTCACATTCGGTATCCCGATTTATTGAGAAATGGTTTTTGGTGTCAAAGTGAAATTTACACCAGCAAGAGTTACCTGACCATCATGTAAATGAAATACAAACAAACGAGCCAACTCCTGATGATGATGAATCCTAGCGATCATCTCACAATACTGATAGCATGAATGTTCTCAAAAACATGACATGGCAAGTGGGCAAGCTTGCAATTGAGTCAATGAGGTGGGCTCTTCTCTCACATGTTTGCCACCTTTACGAGGCCTTCTCAGTGCATGTAGCTCAGTGGTAGAATCACTATCTCTGTCATAGGATGTATTAGTGTCTGTCTCCATGATGTCCATGCAAGGTGTATGTTGGCTTATATGAGAGGAAAATGAGAATTTGGTGCTTTTTTTCAATTGCCAAATATGTGTCAAAGGGGAGGGACTGTAGGAGAAATAGGGCAGTGGGAACAATAGGGTTTAATCAAGTGGAATTTACCTTTTGGAATTTTGACAAATGTAAGGACAATGGACAGTCACTTGACTGTTTGGGAAACTTGGGGTTTGGGAATTTTTATAAGTGAAATGGGAAAGGGAGAGTGATAGAAATGCAATTACTTAGGGATAGGGATAATGGGAATGAGATGATATCAGTGGCATTAGGGATGTAAGGGGATAGGGGATGTATTGATAGTATAACAGTGAGAGGAGGAAAAAATAGTGAGAAATGAACAATTTTGGCACCGAAACAAATTTTTAAAACACCAACTTCAAAACCCTAAGGAGGCACTTCAACAAGAGGATAGGGTTTATAGCTTTGGCATTCAAATTCTCCAAAATGCATTTTCAAATATTTGTAAATGACAACTACAGTCTCACATGAACTTACTTGGACAAATGAGAGCGAGCGATTTGGAATTTTTTGGAGGCAATGATAAAAATTTAGGTGTCGGCCCTGTGTGCTGCAACAGTGGCCCAGTGCGTCACGCTCTCCTTATGCACCGCGACAGTTCAACTTTTCACGGTGTAGAGTGGCCCTATGCACCGCGCTCGGTCAGTGCGCCGCGACCTCCACCCAGTGCATCGCGAAAGTGAGTTTCACACACATTCTACCCTAAAAAACTGGCTTCGTTTCCTTCACTATTTCTCTTGGCTTCACTCTTGTCTTGGCTTGCAAATGGATTATTGAAACACAAAAATATCTTTTATGCCATAGGCTTTGATTTTTGATTTGAAAAAACCCACTTTGTAAAGTCTGAAAACTTTGGCACTTTTCACATAAACTTTGTTTTTGTTTCCTTTGTGATTTTTGAGCTGAATGATGAATCTCTTGTCTGTCTTTGCAGGGATAGCTGGCATGGGATTTTAGCAAAGGTGACCAAGGCTGCGCCTGAAGAACTTTACAACCGAAAAACTTTGAAAATTACATTGCATTTATTACAAAAGGATAAAATTGACAATTTTTCTTCAAAACAGAGTTTTGAAGAAAAATCATTATCAAGCATTATGATGATGAATTTTTTGCGATGAAAACCTATTTCAAACCTCCCTCATGTGCCTGCTGACATTATTAGTCATTTTGAAGACTAAATTAACGAAACCCTAGACCTAATGAGACTAAAAACCCTAAAATGACTCTTTGCTTACTGGGAGACCAAAAATGACTGTAAATGATTTTGATGAACATACACGGACCAGTAGGTACATGACATGAGGGATATGAGTGACAAGACCCTACCGTCAAATGATCCATGCTCCTAATGGAATGAAGCTGACTGAACTGAGTGAGACACCTAAAATGAAATGCAATAAGAGAAATTTGATCTCTGATGGAGGGATGAAGATACCAACTCTAACATTGGCTCCAATGGGGATGGTAGCTCCTTGGATGTGCCAAGAACTACAGATTTTTGGGAGAGTAGGAAGTTCCTTCGTCCATTGGGCTATGGAGTTCATAACTTTGACAAATCAACACAAGACTCTTGACTCATTTTACTGACTAAAAATTGACATAAACTGACTCAATTTTGAAACCAAAATGACTGAAAAACCTGACTCGAAAAAATAAAACCAAAGCTGAAATCAATCTTCAGAGTTATAGCCTTCACCTCGGGCCCCAAACTGAAGAAAAGATCACAGCACACACTTGCAATGAAACTGAAATAAACGGTATGTATAGTGACAATGTAAACAACAGAAAACATTTCAGAAATGATACCACTTGAGCAGCTGACCATTGACCGGCCCTCCTGGACAATCTTCCCCGTTCATCTCTTTCAGAAGAAAAGAATTCTCACCCTGATATGTAGCAATTTTAAAGGGTCCTTTCTAGAGATTTTTGAGCTTACCATGCTTACCCTTTTCCTCGTTTCTTGCATCCCATTTCAGCACCACTTCTTCCAATTGAAATTTGTCCGCTTTGGCTCTTCTGTCATATATTTTCTTAATTCTCTCTTGCAGCTTGAATGTGTTTTGAAAAAATTCTTCTCTCATCTACTGCAAATGGATCATTTGATTTATTCTTCTTTTCATATGATCATCTTCACTGCCAGCTTCCTGTAGAAGTTTGACCATTGGAACTACGAGAGAGGTAGGAAATATTGTGTCAACTCCATATACTAGCTCAAAAGGGGACATACCAATGGATTTCTTCTGACTCACTCGATCTTCCCAAAGTGCATTAAGCAACTTCTTATGCCAACTTTTCTTGTTTATTTCCAGCAACTTTTTAATGATGTTGACCAAAGATTTGTTGGAAGACTCTGCCAATCCATTGCCTTGTGGATGATAAACGGTTGAGTGTCCCAAAATTATGTGATACTTGTTACAAAACTCAACCATCCTTTTTTATTTGAAAGCTGTTGCATTATTAGTAATTAACTTATTTGGGCAACCAAAACGAGACAAAATGTAATTCTCAAGAAATGAAATTATTACCGGATCCGTAGCTTGTCTGGTGGGAATTTCTTCAATCCATTTCATGAAATAATCTGTCGCTGTGAGGATCCACCTGTGCTGAGCTAAAGAAGCAGGATGAATCTCGCCAATGAAATCCAAACACCACTGTTGAAAAGGAGCACTTACCTCAATGGGATTAAGAGGAAAAGGCTACAATTTCTTCCTCCCTTCAAAAATCTGACATTCATGACAACTTTTGACAATCTTATACACATCAACAAAAAGTGTCGGCCAATAATATCCCGCTCTCAAAATATTTTTGGCTATTGTTTTCCAAAAAGTTGACCCTCGCAATCTCCCTTATGAAAATCCTCCATAACTTGCTTTGCTTCTTCTTCAACCAAACAATTTAGCAAAACACCACCAGGATCTTTCCAATAGAGTAAATTATTCAAAATAAAAAACTTAGCAGCCCTCAATTTCAGATTTCTACTTTTGTTTCTAGCCATGCTGGGTGGTGGTGACAAATTTTGAAGCACATATACAATATCTGAATACCAAGGAGAAAGAAAAAATATTTCTGATACTTGAACTGATGAACTTTCCTCATTCTCCTTGGACATAGCAGCAATGAGATTAATGTCCAAAGCATGTAAATTTGATTCAACCATTAGCTTAGCCAGCCCTTGTCCTTTGATAAGCTTTGTAGGCTTTATCTCCACATCATACTCCAACAAGGCAGCAATCCATTTGCCTCGTCTCCCTTCTGGATCCGTTTGCACTAAAACATCCTTAACTGCAGCGTTAGGGACATAAGAAAGAATATGAGAATGCAGAATATATACCCGAAAATCTTTCAATGCTTTAACTAAAGCAAGAGCTTGCTTTTCAATGATGTTATATTTTAAGGTTGCATCTCTTATGGTTCGGGTAAAAAATGCAATTGGTTTTTCATGCTCATCTCTTTTCTGCATCAATACTGCTGCCATAGTATGCTCTGAAGAAAATGAAAAAAAAATAAAATCCTAAGTATAGTCCAGGCTGATCAAAACCGGAGCTGAAGAAAGAATCAACTTCACTAAATTGAAAAAATTTATAGCCTCTTCAGTCCACTTCACTACACTATATTTCTTAAGCATAATTGTAATCTCTCTTAGATGTTCTGCAAGATTAGGCACAAAGCGGTGTAAGAAGTTCATCTTACCATTGAATGACTGGATCTCCTTTTTGTTCCAGGGAAGATCAATTTGCTAAATAGCTTCTACTTGAGCTGGATCAATATGGATGCCATCCTTTGATATTATGTGACCAAGAAGTTTTCCCTCATCCATGGAAAACAAACTCTTCTTCGGATTGAGTGACACACCATACTTTCTACATCGCTGAAAAAAAATCTTCAAATGATAAAGGTGCTCTTCATTAGAATTAGAAAAGACTATCAGATCATCAAGATACACAACTAGAAAAACATCTTTCTCATTTGCAAATGCCATATCCATTGCTCGCTGAAATGTCGCACCAGCATTCTTCAAACCGAAAGGCATTTTAGCATAATGGAAAGTTCCCCATGGAGTGGTGAATTTTGTTTTGTCTCTATCATCCTCATGGACCAGAATTTGGTTATACCCGGAATAACCATCGAGTAGCGACATACGAGATGCTCCAACTACTCGCTGAAGTATGTGATCCATTTTGGGCAATGGATAATTATCTTTCAAAGAAACCTTATTCAGATTCCTAAAATCAATGCACAAACGAATCTCACATGTCTTCTTGCGTACAGGCACTAAATTGGAAATAGAATCTGAAAATCTTATGGGAATGATGATACCAGCCTTTTACAATCAATTCACTTCCTTCTCAATTGAGGGCAACAACTTTGGATTTATTCTTCTCAACTTCTGCCTGAAAGGCTTTTGATTTGGCTTGATCGGAATGGTGTGCTGAATTATATTGGTATCATATGTCTTCAAATATGAATAGTCCCAAGCAAATACATCGGCAAAAGAAGACAATAAACTAACATATTTTGATTTTACCTCTGGTGGAAATGCTTTGGACAATTTCACCATCTTTGGATTTTCAGCTGATCCAATGTTCACATCTTCAACTCCCTTTTCGGTTGGCCGCAAGGTTGGTTTTTTAGCTACGTCATCCTGATCGAAGAGCTCCTCTAAAGGTATCAAGCCTTTAGGAATGACATTATCCTTCAACTGCAAAACTTCCATCTGATTTACTTGCACATCAGTCTCACCATCATCATGCTCCATATCAATTGAAGTGTCTTTGAATTTGCCTTCATTTTGCATAAATTCATCGATCTCATCATCATTTTGGAATACTTTCCAATACCTTTGATTTTTTGGGATAGTCGGACGATGTTTCACATGAATTTCAAATTATTTACTTGAGTTCATAGAAATCTTCAAATTAATTGCTTCCTTTGCAAGCGCATCTGCAATACCATTCTGAATACGAGGAACACAAGTCAAAGTATAGTCTGAAAACAATTTCAAGATATCAAGAACAGCATTTCGGTAAGCCTGCATTCGAGGATGCTTAGCTTGGTATTCACCCTTCACTTGCTTAATTACCAGCTCGGAGTCGCCATAGACTGCAATCCTCTTAGCATTCAACTTTCTAAGAATTTTCAGACCAGCAATCAAAGCTTCGTATTCTACCTCATTATTCGAACAATCAAAATCTAATTTATAAGAACAGACCCTTACATTACTCGGTACCTTGTTTAGGGCGTAAAAAGGGTTGCGTACCCAAATGCCAATTCCAGCACCATCACTACCTACTGCACCATCGAAATCCATGGTCCACAAACCATCTTCATCTTCTTCCAAGTGCTGAAATTATGTTTGCTCTGTTTTTTCTACTTGCTGTCCATCAATTTTTTGCTTCTGTCGGAAGGTTGATTGCTCAGCGGAACTTTCAAGTTCTTGTCTCTCTTTCTTTATGGCCTCTATGAAATTCTCGGTGATTTATGGAATGTCTTCTACTTCAACTAACTGACTATTTACATCATTTAAACTATCTGAATACAAAACAAAAGACTCTAAATATGTATGTACATAATTGATTGGATGATTTACCGGTTTCTCCTTGCTGGTGATCATATACTTCATATTTTTCTCCCAATACAATCTTCTCATATGACCAAACACAGGAATGGTAGCATAGGAGAAATCAAGTTGCAATGTTCCCTTCAATTTCGCTCCCCAAGATCTGGAAAGAAGCATGCCAAATCTAGGAGGAATATCTGCCACAACCACATCCATCAAAACATTCTAAGTCAGAATCTGATCTAAGCTAACCACCAAATCTTTGATAAGCCCAATGCATCTTACTCTACTAGAATCGAAAGAATAAATATCATGATACTTCCTAGTGATGTCCAATCCCAATTTCTCCATGATTTCTCTCGGCATGAGATTATGAGATGCTATGGAATCAAACATGGCATTATGTAACACAAAATCATGCAATATTAAGCTGATATAAAAAGGAGGCACATCACTATCTGAAGACTCACCATCCAATGCTGGTCCAAATATCAACTCAGGTTGATCATCTTAAACATTCACCATATCATACATTGGATCGAAATTCAAAATTTTAGACACCTGACCCTTATAACTGCTATTCTTCATCAATTTAGTCAAAGGAATGGAAACTTTTAACTTAGCAATTTCACTCTCTAAGTTAAAAACTGAAGTTTTTTCTACCTCTTTGACTGGAACATCCTTCTTTTCAAATTTCTCCCTCGATATGATTGGCTGATTGGATCTTTCATTTTCTAATGGGGATTTACTAGTAGTGGGATCAACTATCTCTTTTCCCTTCTTTTGTGCAACAGGTGAATCATTCTTTGGTGCTGAAACTTCCTTTCTTTTTTGGATTGGATTGATAGGCACATATCTGTTTCTAAGTGAATATTGACGTTGTTGGGAAGACAAAGCATTCATATAACCTCTCTGATATTCATCCGACTCTTCTTCAAGAGCTGTCTCATTTGCCAAAATGAAATCCTCATCCTTTTGTACAGCTGAGTTTTATGCATACTCCTCATCTTCAGTGATAAAAGTTGGCAAATCATCAGGTGTAAAGAAGTGATTTTCTTCCCCTATTACATTATCTTCATCATCTGATTCTGGACCAACAAAATTCTGTTGTAAAGGTGTCTTTACCTGCTGCTGTACTGCTGGTTCTTGTGCTCGCTGCTCTCGTTTTTTGATCCTGAATTGTGGTTGCTGCTGGCCACAGAATTTAGGATTTCTAATCTGTGGTTCAGGCTTATAAAGTGTTGATATTTCAATCATATTTTCCACCTTGCGGAGTACTTGATCTGAAGTAGAAGCCTCTTCCTTCATTACTACTTTCTTTTCCACTTTCAATCTAGCTCTCTTGTAATTCAAATTAGCCTCAACACTCACTGCAATTTTCTGCATGTCCTCCAAAGTGGCCGGATCTCTTTCTCTTAATTGATAGGCCATGTCTGGATCAAAACCATCTGGAAACTTAAGCAAATCCGACCTCCTAGATGGCCTTAAATCATCAGGAATTGCATTGTAAACCGCATTGAATCTAATACAATAATCTTGGACAGACTCACCAACGTTCCGCTTGATCTTGGTATATTCAGAAGTGATCTGAAGAGGATATTTTTTTACTTCCCATCGATCCAAGAATTGTATCTGAAGCTTAGCCAATGTAGCAATAATCCTAGGCTGCAAAGCTCTGAACCACTTTCTTACTTCTCCTCCAAAAGTTTGCACAAATAATCTCATGCTCACATTTTCTGCATCAATTTCATGAAGGTCAAAGAAATCTGCCATTCTATCAACATGTTGCTGAGCAGGAACACTTTGAGGAGTGCCATCAAACAATGGAATCTTACTTTGATAATCAGTGGGCATGTCATCCAAGTTTTGAGGCAACACAAGAGGTGCAAATCGGGCAGCCATTGCTCTTGGTGGATTTACAATCGGATTTGGAAATATGGGAGGAGTCGGAGTAGTAGATGTATGAGGTGTGGATGGAGGCGATACTATTGTAGATTTTTTATCAGAAATAGATGGTTGCATGGGAATGGTAGGAATAAAATGAGGCTCAGTATGAACTTGTGAATCGGAAGTAACTGCTGATGGCCCAAGAGTTTCAGATGCAGACTCTATGAACTCAGGAATGTTTGTTGCCACAATGGAATTTTGAATATTCAAGATGTAACTATCAATGGATCTATTAGCTTGTTCAATTTCAAGATATTTGATAAACTAAGGATTTATGACAGTAGAACCAATAGCACTTTCAGACTTCGTCTCAAACAACGACAACTCAAATTGTTCATCAAATTCAAGATCTTCAAGGTACTCAAACACAGCAGGACATGAATGAGATTTGAATAGAGGAATCACAGGACTTTCTCAACGAAGAATTCTTGAAATAAGATTGGGATTTTCATACACTGGAGGTGGATCGGGATCCGAATTTTCTCTAGTATGTCTTCTGGAAGCTAGTGTGTTGAATTATTTTCAAAAATCAAAGGGACAAAACCAACTTGTTTAGACTAACAAATTCTAGACTCATCACCCAAAAGTCCAGAACGATTTGATGTACTGGGGGAAATTTAAAATTCAAGTGTCACACTTACAAACTAGACTAGAGATTGACTGAAGCAACGTTTATCTACTTTCGCTAATGCAAAGCAAGAGCGTTTTGAAGGCTACCTGGAATAACTTCAGGCTCCGTTTGTAGCTTATAAAACAAATAACACTAACAAGCAAACCATTTACTCCCCAGTATGGTCGCCACTATGTTATTGCCTAAATCTACCTCAGGCTAAAAAAGGCAGAGTTTAGGGTAACATCAAACCACGCTCAGTCTGGTAGCTAGCCCTACCAAATCAGGAGAGGGCTCTCTCCGGGTCAATCTCAGCAAAAATAATAGATGGGGCTTGAGATGACTTGAAATAAAAGCTAATTTTAGGTTAGGTATATAAGTAAAGGAGTTTGATTTTTATTTTGGGGTTTTTGTTGGAAACAAAGGGAAAGGCAGTTTAGGGTTCGGGGATGAGGCCTAGTTTTTGCAGAGTTCTGAATGGGGCAAGGAAGGAAATTTTTTTTATGATTTGGATTGAATGAATTGATAGCTCAGACCGGTGAGGATCTAAAGAGGGAAAGAGGCTTTCAATAATCCTCTTCAAACAGATTAAAACATGGAAAATTAAACAAAACTGAAGGCAGAGCAAAGCAATCTAATGAATTCCACCTTTATAACTCATTTGTTTAATTTAAGAAGACAGGAGAAGGGAAATGATACACATAAGAATCTATGAACTTACAATCACATAGAGAAACACACCATCAAAACACAGAGCCACATGGATCCCAAATAGTGCTGCAAACCCTGGTCTATTCCTTTGCCAAAATTGCAGAGATGAAATGTACAATGAAGTGCCAAGCAATCCCAAATGTCCAACACTGAAAATGAATGAAGAACTACAATATATAGACATGCCTAACTCATCTCCATGCCTCTAGGGGTCTAGCTCATCATTCTAGGAGTTTTTTCAACCATATCTAAACTAAGAACTAGAAAATAGGCAATGAAACAACTTGCCTCTATATGATAGGAAACTGATTCATTCACTTACATTTCACTTTTTGGTGAATGAATCTAATAAGATGAGTAAAAATGTACCAAAATTACATCATAGTCATTAAATTACATCAAGTTACATCAAGATTTACATGAAAAAGTCAAACTAGCCAAAACTAGGCAAAAATCTGAGCTGCCGAGAGAAAAATAGGTCAAATTTCCCAATGCGCCGTGCCTGAAATCTCTATGCGTAGTACAAATTTGAGGCTGATTTTGAGGGCCTTCTTGAAGTAAAGATTGAGTGCAGGATATCTCATTGGAAATCCCTACCTGTCTACTTTCCCACCCAAGTGGAATTTCTAAATTTGGTTGCCATTTGCTGCTCCAAAAATCCAATCTCCCAACACTGCTTCCTGTGTGTCCAAAAAGTGGCAGAAAGGCCATTTTTGAGGTGTTTTCGACCCTTTAGGCAGCCCAGAACTTGTCAAAATTCTTAGGTAATGTGTAGGCATGCATAACATTTCATGAAAAATCCAAAAATGCAAAGTTTTAACTAGCAATTATAAGCGCGCGCCAAGTGGCGCTATGCGTCGGGCAGAAAAATCTGTGTTTAGGCCAAAAAATTCAAAATTGACAAAATTTTTCCCAAATTTCTTGAAATTTGGGCTGAATGTCCACCATCAAGCACTATGCTGGGCCAAAGAAGCTTCGGCCAAAATTTGGAGTCTATGATGCCTTTTGCGACGCTTTAGTGCCCTTCTTAGCCTTGCTTTCAGGATCTTGATCCTCGCTTTGCAAACATGATTTCGTGCCAAATAATGGTTCTTCATGTGACTTAGCATGTTATTTTCCTTTTTTTCCTTCTCCAATAGCTTCTCAAGATGAATATTGACCCTCTCAAGCCAAGTCTCTCTATCAGCCTCAATCTCCCGCTCAATGGGTGTCATCTCGGTTTGGCTTCTTCGGGCAGCTTGCCGGTTCTCACAAATGTTTTGCAACTCCATGATTGTTTTCTGATCCTCCAACTATTTGTTCCACTGCTCCAAGTGATTTATGATCCATTGGGATCTTTTCAGTTTGACGATCAATGTGTCAATCTCCGCTTTAGGCTCCTGAATGGTCTCCCTCAACTTTGAGCTTGGAGAGCTCAAATCCTCATCAATAAGTATGAAATTTGTATTTGGCCTTCTAAAGGGCCCTCATCCTGAATAGGCCTCTTACCTCTGTTCTATACCTACACCTGTGCTACTGATGATGGCAACGAGACCCCTTCCACCTCAAGTGGAGATAGTACTCGTCGGGCTACTTCAAATAATACTCTGGTACCTCTCTGATAAGTAACAAACACTGGCACACTGATAGGCTCTGTCTCGTGACCTTAAAACTGATAAGAAGGTTCACCTGGCTCATGAACAACCTCTGGAGGCACCTGGGGAGCTGTGAAGAAATCACGGGAAATGAAATCCTCCCACGAAATGCCCTGCAATCCAAGCTGATGTACAACCACGATCTTGATGACTGCATAGTGATAAATACTGTTGTACTGCTGCTTGGGAGTTTTCTTCTGCACAAGCATGGTAATCCTCTCGATATTCCAACACATGAAATAAGGTATGTTCATCATCCTCACTCTAGTGAAATGCATCAATAACCTGATGTGGTAGGCATAGAGGCGTGAAAACCAGCCCTCACAACTGAAATATCTGATAATGAGTTTCATCAGAGGCGCATAGGATTCCTTCAGGAACCGGAATGGAAACACTCTGCTGAGCTGCCTCACAAAGCTAGGTCTGATGTATGGTTCATAATGCACTCTTTCCACCTGCTGTCTTTTGTTCCACTGTTCACCCACATTTGGTATCCCGGTTGCTTGAGAAATGGTTTCTAGTGTCAAACTGAAATTTACACTAGCAAGAGTTACCTGACCATCATGTAAATGCAATACAAACAAACGAGCCAAATCCTGATGATGATGAATCCTAGCAATCATCTCACAATACTGATAGCATGAATATTCTTGAAAACATGACATGGAAAGTGGGCAAGCCTGCAATTGAGTCAATGAGGTGGGCTCTTCTCTCACATGTTTGCCACCTTTACGAGGCCTTCTCGGTGCATGTAGCTCAATGGTAGAATCACTATCTCTGTCATAGGATGTATCAGTGTCTATCTCCATGATTTCCATGTAAGGTGTATGTTCTCTTATATGAGAGGAAAATGAGAATTTGGTGCTTTGTTTCAATTGCCAAATATGTGTCAAAGGGGAGGGATTGTATGAGAAATAGGGCAGTGGGAACAATAGGGTTTAATCAAGTGGAATTTACCTTTTGGAATTTTGACAAATGTAAGGACAATGGACAGTCACTTGATTGTTTGGGAAACTTGGGGTTTGGGAATTTTTATAAGTGAAATGGGAAAGGGAGAGTGATAGAAATGCAATGACTTAGGGATAAGGATAATGGGAATGAGATGATATGAGTGGCATTAGGGATGTAAGGGGATAGGGGATGTATTGATAGTATAACAGTGAGAGGAGGAAAAAACAGTGAGAAATGAACAATTTTGGCACCAAAACAAATTTTTAAAACACCAACTTCAAAACCCTAAGGAGGCACTTCAACAAGAGGATAGGGTTTATATTTTTGGCATTCAAATTCTCCAAAATGAATTTTCAAATACCTGTAAATGACAACTACAGTCTCACATGAACTTACTTGGAAAAATTAGAGAGAGCGATTTGGAATTTTTTGGAGGCAATGATAAAAATTTGGGTGTCGGAGCTGTGCGTCGCGCTATCCTTATGCGTCACGACAGTTCAACTTTGCATGGTGTAGAGCGGCCCTATGCGCCGCTCTCGGTCAGTGCGCCGCGACAGTGAATTTCACACACAGTCTACCCTCAAACACTGGCTTCGTTTCCTTCACAATTTCTCTTTGCTTCACTCTTGCCTTGGCTTGCAAATGGATTATTGAAACACAAAAATATCTTTTATGCCATAGAATTTGATTTTTGATTTGAAAAAACCCACTTTGTAAATTCTGAAAACTTTGTCACTTTTCACATAAACTCTGTTTTTGTTTCCTTTGTGATTTTTGAGCTGAATGATGAATCTCTTGTCTGTCTTTGCAGGGATAGCTGGCATGGAATTTTAGCAAAGGTGACCAAGGCTGCACCTGAAGAACTTTACAACTAAAAAACTTTGAAAATTACATTGCATTTATTACAAAAGCATAAAATAGACAATTTTTCTTCAAAACAGAGTTTTGGAGAAAAATCATTATCAAGCATTATGATGATGAAATTTTTGCGACGAAAACCTATTTCAAACCTCCCTCATGTGCCTGCTGACATTATTAGTCGTTTTGAAGACTAAATTAACGAAACTGTAGACCTAATGAGACTAAAAACCCTAAAATGACTCTTTGCTAACCGGGAGACCAAAAATGACTGTAAATGATTTTGATGAACATACACGGACCAGCAGGTACATGACATGAGGGATATGAGTGACAAGACCCTACCGTCAGATGATCCATGCTCCTAATGGAATGCAGCTGACTGAACTGAGTGAGACACCTAAAATGAAATGCAATAAGAGAAATTTGATCTCTGACGGAGGGATGAAGATACCGACTCTAACAGATGAAACCAGCGTTTAAAAGTTTTTCTACCTCAATTTTGATGGCGGCCACTTTGCGCGGGTGGACAGGTTTGAGTCACTGCCGAATTGGTTTTGCATTTTCATAAATCTTGATTTCGTACTTGACTATAGATGGGTCTATGCCGGGAATTTCATCATAAGACCAAGCGAACACATCGCGAAATTCCTTGAAAAGGGATGTGAAACGTGCAATTTCCTTAGGATTGCAATCTGCTCCAATCTGAATATTTTCCACGATACTCGTTTTGACTGATATATCAATGAGCATTGTCTTCGAAAGATTACCCATGTTCCCTTCAGAATCGATAGTTTGAACAGTCATGTAAGAATAGTCATGTAAGCAAAGGGAACCATCTCAGGTGGGTCAAAGGATGGGATTTCAGTATTTATCACGTCCGAGTCGATCATCGAAGCACGATGGTGAAACTCTCCCCAAGGTCATTCTTCTAAAGACATGATCTCTCAAATAGCTTCGTCTGTAGGCAAGACTTCATTGAGGAGATACTTAGAGAGAACTGTGATGGGTGGAAGGTTTGTACCTTTGGTCGAAACCATAGCAGTGGAGGGTTCAGATTTAATTTGGATGGCTTGGTAGGCCAACTTGGCTGGTGAGAGCGGCATCTGATCTCCATAGGAATCAATGTATGAAGGTTCCAGGAGGATCCATGGGTTGATAGAGCCATCGAAAGTGGTGGATATCATTGCAACCATATTTGGTATCTCTAGCGGCAAGAGATGAAAACAACCTAGTAGGGAAGATGCCTTCAGAAGACCAGTACCAATACTGATGTAAGAGTCAGGACAACCTCCTATGAGGGGTATAGTGCTACTTGGTAACGTGGAATAATGAGGGGTGCAGAAGGATAACTAATCCACTTTGACTATTTTCCCATATAATGGAAATAGGATGAGTCGGAAGACCAAAGAAACAATGGCGATCATGGCATAAGACCAACTGTGACCAATTAATAAATTATAGTCGAGATGGCGATCTACGACTTCAACGTCCACGGTTACCATTTTTCCATTCAAAGTGATGGGAAAGCTAGCAAGGTATCCTTTTCGGAGGAACGTGTGGCCATCAAAAGATTTGAGGGAATTCGACAGTGGTGTTAAGGTTGGAGAACCTAAAGCGAGCCAACAAGCTTGTGACATAACGCAGATCGAAGCACCTTTGTCAATGACAGTGCGATGGATTGGTCTCCCTTTCGACACAACCTGCACTTGGAATGAGAGTTTGTGCGAGAGGCGAGTCTAATATTTTTCCATATCAAATATAGCTAGCATGGAATCCTGGGGGTCTATTCCACCAATGGCCGAAAGCAAGGCTTTCCTTTGTGCTGGACAAATTTACAATACTTCGAGAGCAGACATAGCTGACGGTGTCTGTGTGAAATCTTCTACAATGTTGTAGTTTTGGGCTGCACATGCAGAGGTGTTATGAGTCGTGCGTCGAAGTGTCCCTTTCGGGGGATGAATCATAGGGTTAGCAGTAGGCCGTTCGATATGAAAATCGTTAGGTGGCAGTGGATTTAAACTAGTACCAGGTTCTTGAGCGTCTATCATAGGATTTCCATAAAGCTTGGCTTGTGTTTGAAGTTCAACACTCTCAATGCCATAAATGGTGGATGATCCTTCACTGGAATAATGTGAGCCATCGTTTCCCTGTTGCTGGGGTTGTGGCAGGTTGTCAACCATGTGTTGGTGTTGCTGTTGTTGATTAGGGAAAGGATTATGAAGAACGACAGGTGTTCGCCCAGAATCCTTGTTTGCGATAAAATCGGTGCATTCCTGCAGCCGAGGACATTTATATGTCAAGTGGTCCTCCGCACAGATCTTGCAAGGAAATTTCATGGGTTTATCCTTCCCTTTGTAATTTTTGGCAACATTTTTCTGATTAGGATTATTCTGATTGTCCGACTGCTCTTCCGAAGAAGATGTATTTTTCTTGTTCTTCTTATTCTTTCCACTAGGTTTTTGTGAAGTTTGCACATAATTTACCTCAGCGGTAGGAAGAGTAGTCATTTGGTTAGGGGCGGTGGCAGCCGAAGATGGCTAGGAGGTTTGCCCCTGAGACTGTTTTGTGGCTACGCTAGATATTGTGCCAACGAGACCATCAGCATGGGCTCTATTTTTTTGAGTAGCAGGAGGATTTGGGTTACCAGGGGCATTGGGGAGTAAATCATATAGCGTGCTAGATTATGAATAGATTAAATCCAAATTTTGGGCACGAAGAATGCATTGATCTTCTGTAACTGCACCGGATAGGCCAATGTCTTTAGAGATGTGGGGTAAGAGAGACTTACAAAACCAATTAGGTAGAAGATGATCCAGGATTGGCACTTTGACTAGCCTCCTCCTATGCCTCCATTCATGAATGTGATCGGAGATGTGGGTGGTGGTGTCTTGGCGCAACGAGGCTAACAGTTCCGTTCCGGTTTCAAATCTGATTGGTAATTGGAAGTTCTTTAGAAACTCCATTGCTAAAGCACCAAAAAAAATTATGGCGGCGCGTGGCAATTCAATATACCACTTGGCGGCATTGCTTGTAAGGGTGCAGGGAAACAGTCGAAGTCGAACACTATCATACACCATGGAATTAGATATTTACCATAAATGAAAGGTGGTGATGTGTGCGGTTGAGTCTTCCCCTTGTTTTCCATTGATCTTTGGGATGTCAGAAGGAATCTTCTGCGGTACTGGAGGCCAGAGCGGGTTGTGATTGATGGGGTCATTAGTCAGTTTATAGATTTCGGGAATGTATAGAGCTGCCAAAAATGGAAATTGTGGGTTTGCACCCGAATCTAACCAAGGAAGTATTGGTTTACTATGTGGACCATAGTGTCCATCCATCAATGTGTTACCAGTAGGATAAGTAGGACTTTGATAAAAATTTCCTATAGGTGGAGGGGTAGGGTTATATGGTTGCTGTCCATAGGGCATATTGTATTGTGGGGCAAATGGTTGGTTGTCCCCAGTGTAAAAGTGCCCTCCCATTCCAGATGGAGGTTGGGGTGGGTTAGTCCATATGGATGCAGTAAAGCTTCTCGGAGGCATGCTACTACTTGCATAGTTCAGCAACGGCATAGACCCTACACTGATATTTAAACCACTTAAGGGAATAGTGTTAACAATAGGTTGTCTAGTTTGTCCTAAGGATTGCAGGGGTAGTGAAATGTTCCCTATTATCTGCATGCTGGTGACACTACCCCCTGGTATGGTGGCCAAGGGGTTTGAATCGAAAGGGTTGCTAAAAGGAACCAAAGTAGTCACACTCATGGGAGGAGCAACCATAGGTCCTAATGTGATCACTGTAGGAGTAGATCCCGAAGGACTCTCGGCGAGTTACTTACAGTTTTGATGACCGTAGGGTTGGGACTAGGTATATGTTGACTACTGGGGTTACCAAGTGATGGCATAGAACTGAGAACTAGCGGGGAGGATGGTGGCGAACCTGGGATGGTTTCCATTGGTATCAACCCTGTGGATGTCGGTTGTGAAATGGATGTTTTTGCGGCCGAAGACATGTCTTGGTGTGGTGGAATTTGAACTATCACAGGCCCTAATGGATCACTGAGCGGAGGATTGTAATGAGGTACGACACCTTCTGTGAAAGGGTCCTACAGAAATTCTGTATGATATAAGGTTATGTGAAAATCAGGGTTTGTCAATGGAGAATGCTCTTTCGTAGAAGGCACGGGTTCACCAAGGTTCAGTTCTTCCTCAAGAGTGAGAGGAGGTAGAGCTCACTGTCGTCCAGATAGAAGGCGTGGGTCAAATGACGCCACGGTGACCTCTCTAGTTTTAACAAATTTTTAAAAATTGTGATGTATTATAAAGTCTCAATGACAGTAACCACACACCTAAAAAAAGAAAAAAGAAAAAAGGACTCTCTAAAATCAATCAGCAAGCAGCCAAAATAGGGTGCCATGTCTGAGTACTACCATTTGCTGGTGATGAAATCCAGTATCACAATAGTATACATAGGGGGTTGGTCAAAAGTACAGTTACAGTCACTCTAGAGCTTCGCTCGAACCTTAGACTATAGGTTTAAGCACTCTCTAAAATCAATCAGCAAGCAGCCAAAATAGGGTGCCCTGTTTGAGTACTACCGTTTTCTGGTGATGAAATCTAGTATCACAATAGTATACAGAGAGGTTTGGTCAAAAGTATAGTTACGGTCACTCTAGAGCTTCGCTCGAACATTAGAATATAGGTGTAAGCACTCTCGTGAAGACGAGTACCCTCCTAAAGACCAAATACAGAGTGGGTCCGTCTATTTTAGGTACCAAGACAGCCTGTCCCAGTCACCTTGTGTAAGTCCCTAAAAATTATGGCCACCAAACATACCTCAAATCACAGACATCATCAGGGGGGTCCACGGTCAAGGACGGCATGCTATATGGGTAGAATACCTAGATCCCCGATCTAGTTTCTACATCCCCGAAGGGAACCCCAATATATAGCATACACATCGGATGCAGTCGAAAGCGAGCTACCTTATTGTGCACCCAAGTGTTGTCTCGCACTAAGCTCTGGTAAAGGAACGGTCCCAATAATATGAGTGCAGTAGGATTTCGCTAGTTAATGACTCTAGTCTCAAGTTTTGAGATCTTGGGTGATTTTCTCACTTTTCCTAACCCAAGATCCTAGCCTAAAATACTATTGGTGTGACCTCAAAAAAAGTAATTTGATTGATTTTATTATTGCTTGATTCTTAGTGTACTTGATTATTAGTCTTGCGGAGGGGGAGTGGACGTATGAAATGTAATGAGACTCTAACTCAAGAAACCATGCAAAAATATGCTCTAAATATTCAATTCGATGAAGAGCATTTCTACAAGGAGAGGTTTCTTTTCAACTTCCATGCACTAACATTCAAATAGTAAAGTTCAACCTTGAATATTTAGACATCTATTTACCTCATCTTAATAGTCTTTTAACTGAAGTTCTCAGAATTAATTTAGCTAGATGCAGAAAAACTAAAAAAAAAAAATTATTCTCTAAAAAGTAAATTTTTTTGACACTAACTTTTCAAACAAGAGAAAATAAATAGAAATTCCAGCTTAGTAAACAAGCACAGGGGTTCAGTCAAGGAGGGATACTGATGGCCAAAAACTCTGCAACCAAAACACAATCACAGGGGTGGACAACAAATTTTGCCTGAGTAACGCACTGTCTCTGAGTAATGACAACATTAATCCAGAGAATAACACATTGTATTTAAGCAGAGCCCGTGTTATAACGCACTGGAACACCAATAAAGGTAGCGTTAGCCAGGGTAAAGTCCTTCAGATGGTCAAACAGAAACATGATTAAACTCTGTGAGCTTTTGAAATGTCTACTGGGCATAAATACTAGTCAGAAGGGTCTGTGAACAGAGGAAAGAAGAAAGGGGGAAAGATATATTCTGGAAACTATGGGGAAATCCCCATTTTAGTTGCCAATTCTGCTATAGGGTAAAATTCTTGTATTGTTTGTTTTCTAATATCCCTCTCAGGGCTTTCCAGTGCCCGAGGCAGATAGTAAGATTAGCTGTATAGTTCACAAAGAAGGCATATACATGTTCATATCAACCTAAATAACTTGATGGAATAAGATGGAGGATTACCTCTTTAATGATCTTTAAGTCTCTTGGAGAGCGTTAGGCAGCGAAGCAGGAATCCTCCTTCACCAGCTCCAAATCTCGACCCTGTGATCAATCAAAGCACTCGCATAATCTCTACCAAAATATATATTTCCTATCAATTAAGTTAATATATGACAAATGTTAAACAATGCACATCTAAGCCATTCATCTCATGCTATATAAGTAATTGAAAAAAAATAAAGATATCAACACATAGAATGCACAAAACAGATACAGTTCCATTGATTTATAAAAAGGAGGATTGCAACCATCGGTTGTACCTGTTAGCCCCCTATAAATTTTTGACGAGAAAAAAAGGGGCTAAAATGTTTCTGAGCCTTCAAGGAATGCATTTCCTCTGAAAAACATCATCCTTGAAGTCTCCTGTGCCTTTACCTTTGATAAACCCCCTCTTCTCTTCCTAGTTTAAGGGGCCTCATTGATTGTAAAAAACTGTGCTCCAAAAGCCTACATTTGCCCTTTATATCCCTGCAGAATGCCCCATTTTAGACTTCTTTTCCCTCTGTCAAAGTTCCCCGCTTACCCTCTAAATCCTCCCAAAATCCCCTTTACACCCTACACACACCCCTTGTTTGGCCTATTTTCCCCTTTTTCCCTCTATCGTTACCCTTTCCCACCCTCAAATTGCATTAAAATGGGCCAAAAAACCATGTTTTCCATATATGTGGGCTTAGCACCTTTCGGCCCTAGCCCCTCAGCTTTTACCCCCCACGTGACCCGAGCGCCGAAACTGGGCGCTAGCCCAAAAAGCGCTTAAGCGCATTGGGTATTTTAGGAATATTTTAAACCGTCGATCTATGTATATCGGACGGTCGTTGTGATCCCCACAACGTCCATCACTCAACTCTTTCGCCGCCCGTTCATCGCATCTCCACCGTTCATTTACCCGCCTCAGTGGTCCCCACGCCAACGCGCCCTCTTCAAAAACCGCCTGTATCTATCACACTGCTTTATGAGGACTGGCGGTATTTTTCCATTCGACAGCGATTCCACTGGCCAAACGACATGTGTCTCAAGCACTATTTGAAAACTGCCCCTCCATCGCGCATTAATGTTCAGCAGAAAACCCAGCGCCATATGCACATGCACCGTCCAATCCAGAGCTGCCCATCCAACGACGATTTCGCTGTGAAGTTGCACGGGGAATAATCCAAGGCAAACCGTACCCCTGGCCCACTGTCCATCGCCCTCCGACAAATTTTCAGCCGTCGATCTCCTCCTGAGATCGGATGGTCCAGATTTAACTGCATGTCTTGCCATGTCACCACTCCACGTGTTTTCATCACCCTTTTCGTCCCTCCCCTATATAACTTGTTCAAAGGTCAAATTTTGTGTGATTTATGTTTAAATTTCCACCTATCCATCCTCCACTATTCGTTGTGCTTTCTGCCATCAACTTGCAACTATTCCACCATGTCGCCAACCTGCATGGCCATTTCCATTTTCCCCGCTGCATTCACCATCCCCGATGCATGTTTTATTAACATTTTTTCGTGTTTTGTAGGGTTACAGGCAGGCGGAAAACTGCCATGATTCACATCCATAGTTACAGCGGAAAGGTACGCAAAGAAGACCATGTTTAGAGATCAAAATCATGAAGAAAGGTCTAAGAACATCATGACAGGGCTCGCATTAAATGAACAGAGTTTAAACTCTGTAAAACCTCCCCAACACCATTAAAGCATAGATTTCATAGTCAGAGACAATGAGGAAGCGGCTAAGAGTATTAATAGGAAAACAGAATGTTTAGGGCTTGTCATTGAAGATTTTGAGCCTAAATCCAATGATTTGAAGGCTGAATACCAGACCAAAGACATCACAGATCACACAGAAGATCCAGTGCCAGAAAATGATATATATCAAATGTCACCATTAGCAGAATGTCCCTACCAGTGAAAGGACGAAGTGCCCATGCTGCTTTCATTCTATATCATGTTCCTGAGGAAATTCTAGCCCTGACAACAGTCCTATGCTATCAGAAGCATTTGTTACAAAGTATGGAAGACCTTAGTATCATTATTCTACCTTTTTGTTTAAGTTCACCAGAGTGTTACATCAATTACATTAGAGACATACCTAGAGTAAATGGAGGCCTTATGAAGACCACTCTTTCATCCAAAGAGTACCAAAGACAAATGCTCAGAATTTAAAACAGAACAAGGCCTCGGCTCCCTTCCTCTTCTGATTTTTAATGTTGCATTTAGTTTTCCATCTACCTTCTTTGCTTCACTTGAGCTATAAATTCATGAAGGAACTAATTTTAAAGTTTTTTGATTGGTTATCAGAGAACTACAAGCTGTTTCTTTTGAAACATAGTCTTTGTGTAAAGTTGTAAGATAGGTTGAGGAAGATGTTTTCAAACGGAATATCCAGCTATTGGTAATGTTTTACTTGACTGGTGTTGCTCTTTAATATGACAAGCACATTTCTTTGGATCCTGATCTAAAGAAGCGGTGATTTTTTCCTGTCTCTATATTTGTTTTTAACTTGCAGTTCATTTCATTTCATTTCTACTGGCTTGCATCAGAAATCTGGCATAGGATTTACCCTTGTTAGGTACCCTATGTTTCTGCTCTCCTTGCCTTTGATGTTTTCTACTAAATGTGTTATTTAAGGGTTGATTTCATTTAATTTAACTAGTGTAGTGGATGTCATTGCCTACTAGTTGATGTATGAATTAAATGAATCTGTTCTTAGATGTTCTTGTTAGGATTTAATTGAAATAATTGGGAACACTGGGAGGTCTAGAACTCTGTCTCTATCTCAATAGGATCCTTTTCAATTAATTGAACCTTTCTAAGATCCCTCAAGCTGGAGGCCGAAGCATTGAGAGTTCAAAGTCTCTCTCTGATCTCAGGTCTTTAACTTTGTGTTCTAAATCTTTATTGTTTCCTCCTCTCTTACCATTTCATGCCACACTATCATCTTTAAGATCCAATGCTTTAGATGACTAGCCCAACTGAAAGCCTGCACATTGAATAGCAAGTAAACCCTTTCTTGACTCTATTTCCCAATGGTCTTGAATGTTCCCTGGAATATCTCTCCTTTGCCTAAAATCCTCTTTGCTTGTCCTTGTCTTATATTGAACCCTTCTTTCCTGATTCCCAACAACCAAACCAACAATTAAACAAACAAACTCCAAGCCTTATAACTAGCCTACTATCTTAACATTGAGCTTCAAAGACACAAAACCTTTTCTTATATAGAGAGATCCCTCTATGGACCCAGGAGGGCTAGATCCTGAGGTCTGAAAGTGGTTTTGATGTTGTCTCATCTTTTGGTCTTGCCAATCTGGCCAAAATCTGGGAACCCCAACATAATGGCGACACTGCTAGGGACATTCAGAGTATTTTTCACCTTACTACATCATAAGAATCTCAGAAACCTATAATCTCTGGTTAGGTTGGCAGTTAAACACTCCTATTCACAGATCAACCTCTATACCATTTTTTGTGTTTCTCCCACACTCTTAGATAGAGTCTGGAAAGGGCTAGGTAGCCTCCAGATCCCATCCTCTTTCAGAGGTGACATATCTGGTAAAAGCCCTCCCAGTCAATCTCTGGTTAGAGTTTGCTGTGTTTGGAAGAGATCCTTGAAAAGGGACATCTCATAAGCACTGTGGTGAACAGTGTACCCTCTAGAAGCATCCTAAACCTTCCACCTGGCGACTCCATAACTCCTAAATGATTTAAAGACTCCACTGGTGATTAGTACGCTTTCTGATTGTATTGGTTCACATAAGACTCCACTGGGAGATGAGATCCCATTACAACATTAGCCACAATAGAAGGAACAAGTAGGGTTAAGTTGCTTGGTTAGAAAACAACATTCTGCCTTCAAGAACCATTCACACAAGAGCTTATCCCAACCCAAAGCCCCCTGAAATAGTTGACAACCCTGAGAGAATCCTCAAGAGATCTCCTACACCTAAATACTCAAATATTTCCAGCCACATCCATAGAGCTAACTCTACACCAGAAGACTTTACAGCTCTATTAGCCCCACATTTTGACCTAGACCTACCAAACAGACTACCAAGAACTAGGTCATTCAGTGTTTTATACCAGCCAGGCCTTGAGCTTCCCGGTTCACCATCTCATAGTGGTCAACACATTAGGGACAGAGAGACCCCTCCATCTACTCCTCCTGATATTCACTTCATTCAAAACTTGGGGCTCTGCCACCCTAAATCTGCTCATTAGTCTTCTGCTGCTCATAGTATCCCTGTCATCCATATACCAGCTACTCAAGCCAACCCTTTACCTCATCAAAACATCATCATGGCAGCCTGGTATGCACCTCTAGTATTACCTCAGCCTCTACTGCCCTTACCCAATGATTATCAATCAAAGATCCCACACTTCACTACAAAAGAGTCTACCATAGCCCAACACCATGTAGATAGGATGGAAGATTCTTTTGACTACATGGAAATAGATGATGATACAGTCAAAATGAGAATCTTTGCCCGGAGCTTAGGAGGTGATGTGAAGAAATGGTTCAAAATCCTACCTCCTAATAGTATCCAAGACCTTCCTGCTTTATATCAGACTTTCATAAACAAATGGGAAGTTAAGGCTAACCCTCTCCAAATCCTAGCAGAATACAAGAACCTGAAAATAAACGTACGAGAGAGTGTCCAGGACTACTCTACAAGGTTTAACAGCATTTATAATGCTCTTCCACCACACATGAAATCCCCCCAAGGTATGGTCCTAGTGAAATACCCTAAAGGCTTGGATGCTGATATGGCCTACCAGCTTAGGGAGAGGGATTACAACACATTGGAGGACATGCAAAAGGGAGTAGTGAGTGTAGAGGCCAATTTGATTGAGAAAAGGGCAAGATTAAGAGCCGAGAAAAGGGTAACATATAGAGATGACAATGTAGCTTCCACATCTGACCCCAATTATGACCGCATATCCAAAAACATGGAAAAGCTACAACAAATGATGGAAAAAATGGTTTCCACGGTTAGCAATCAAAACAGAAACCAAAGTCATAAACAAAACCATAACTTTAGAAGGAACAACACCACTCCCAACAGACAAAGAGAATCATATCAGCAAGTTATTCCCCCATTCCAGGAGAAATTTCTTGATTAAGATGAGGGAATCATAGAAGAGTCTGAGGGGAACACAATAAACATGTTTGAAGTAGAAAACTCAATCCACAGCTGTTCCATAGAGGAAGATCAACCCTCACCCTCATACTGGGATGAGGAAATATTAGAATCTAAGGACTACAGGCTGGGTTTTGAAAATGCCATCATGTAAGTCAGAGAATAGTATGAACTTAGGAGAAAAAAGAGCCTAGACAATTAAAAAACCAAAGCTTCTGAGGTTAACATCAAGAAAAGGCTTGAGAAAACTTCTAAAGTAACTGCTAAAAGTGGCAAATCAGCAGCTGAGAGTTCTGGGAAATACAAAGAGAAAGACAACCAAAACACAGATAAACAGAATCAACCAACTAGTAGCACTAGCACTGCAGTTAGTGCTCCTGATAAAATAGTTTCTAACACTGTGCATAGTGAGGATCAGCCCACTAATTCTTCCACCAAGGTGGTGGCTAACAAAACAGAGCTAAACATTCCAAAGAGTCAGTCCACTTTCAATTTGGAGAGTGAGATTGCAAAAATTAAAATCTTTGTCCCACTCTCTGAGCTACCCACTCAGGATGTATATAAAGGCCAAATTTTGAAAGCATTAAATTTAGGTGAGAATAGTGACACTGTAAATCTGAGTGATGATCAACCAGCCATTCTGTTTGGTCCAAAGATAGAAGGAAAGTTTCAGGAAGGGGTAGTGCCCCGTTTTTATATCAGTCTTAATGTCCATGACAAGATCCTTCACAATGCAATGCATGATTCTAGGGCATCTCACAACTTGATGCCTAAGGTAGTGATGGAAAAGTTAGGCCTAGAGATAACCCGACCCTATAAATATTTATATTCATTTGACTCTAGTAGAGTAAAATTTCTGGGCCTAATCAAAGACCTGTGTGTAAGCCTTACCTAGATCCCAGCAAAATGTATGGTCATGGATGTTGTGGTGGCAGATGTGCCACCTAATTATGGTATGTTTCTTTCAAGGTCATGGGGAGACAAGCTGCAAGGAACAATGTAGATGGATGGGGCTTATGCCACAATTCCTGTTTTTAACCAACCTAGAAGACTGTACAGGGAAGCACAAATGAAATTCCTGGTCAGTAGCCTCGAAAAACCTGAAAATTCATCTTTATACTCTGTACACACAGATCTTGACTCCTTCATCCTTTGCAATGATGATTCTTTGGAGGAGTCAGGATGCAAAAACAGAGATACACACAATGAAATAGAGCCCAATGACTTTAACATAATGGCTACTTTAGACTCGGAGGAGAAAGACGTAGAAAACTTTGAATAGTGCACTGAAACAAAAACTCAGAGTAAATTAGAAATAGGATGCAGTCAACTGATTAGTCACTCTCCGCAAGCTCATACACCACATTGAATATGACACAATGTTAAATCTAAGAGCGAACCTTTATGGGAAATGAATTTCGATGGGTCATGCACCAAGAGAACTACAGGAGCAGGAGTGTGGGTGCATAACACAGAGAGTGACTATGCAGAAAGCCATGCATGTAACCTGCACTTCAAATGTACAAACAATATCGCAGAGTATGAGGCTCTGATCCTAGGCTTAACTCTGTTGAAAAAATTAGGAGCTCGTAGGATAACTCTGCATGGAGACTCTGAGCTGATCATTAAACAGGTGAGTGGTGAATACACAACAAAACATCCCAGGATGAGAGCGTACAGGAATGACGCTATGGATCTATTGAAAACATTTGTAGAATACGATCTGGTGTTTGTCCCTAGAGGTCAGAACGAAATTTCAAATGGACTAGCCTACATGGCTAGTTCGCATCATAAGCCTCCCAGCGACCAACAGATCATCATCCAGACCAAATTCATACCTGCGATGTCGGACAATGAAAAATATTGGCAGGTCTTTGAGGGCGATAAGAAGATTGAGGATTTCTTGATAGGCAGGAATGAGTTTGAATTTTTTGACTCAGACTCTAAATCTGACAGTGGCTTCCTAAGTGAAGAGTCCTCAGATGAGGAAGAACCACCTTGTAACATAGAAGTAAATACTTTAAATGAACATATTGGGAATCCAAACGAAAAATGTGAAAATAGAGATAGTGAAGAAGTAGAGGTGCTGCAGACCAAAGATAAGAACATACCCCGAGGTCTGGCACCTTTAGAGGACCTTTTTGACTTTGATGATGTAGAAAAAAAGCCCACTATAGAACATGCAAACTTTGGTGTCGAGGAATGCAACATAGGCACTCAAAATAAACCCAAGATGATCAATTTGGCTAAGTCCCTGCCTGCAAACATGAAAAATAAATACATTGACCTATTCAAGGAATTCATTGATGTGTTTGCTTGGAGCTATGAGGACTTAAAGGCCTATGACACAAACATCATACAGCACAAAATACCCTTGAAATAAATTCAGAAGCCCTTCAGACAGAAACTCCGCAGAATAAACCCAAAACAATTGCCTACAGTGGAAAAAGAGATTAAGAAGATGTATGAGGCAAGCATAATTGTGCCTGTGAGGTTCTCTGATTGGATATCAAACCTAGTGGCTGTCAAAAAGAAAATAGGGGAGATCAGGCTGTGTATTGATTTCGGGAATCTTAATAGATCCTTACTCAAAGACAATTACCCTTTGCCAAAAATGGAACACATCCTTCAGAGGGTAGTAGGCTCAAAAAGGATCTCCCTGCTAGATGGTTTTTCAGGTTACAACCAAGTTTTAGTACTCCCAGAAGACCAACTCAAGACCACTTTTACCACTCCATGGGGCACCTTTATGTATGTAAAGATGCCTTTTGGACTGATGAATGTTGGCGCAACCTTCCAAAGAGAAATGGACATAGCTTTTTAAGATGAAATAGGACACTTCATTGTCATCTATCTGGATGACATAACAATCTATTCCAAGACTGAGGAAGAACACCTAGAACACCTGAGAAGAGTGTTTGAAAAATGTAGAAGGTTCAGTCTATCATTGAATCCTAAAAAGACTGTATTTGTGATATAATAAGGAAAAATTCTTGGCTACATTATATCTGAGAAGGGGATTAGGATAGACCCACAAAGAGTTGAGGGAATACTACAAATCACACACCCGAGAAACATCAAGGAGTTACAGTCCTTCATTGGGAAAATCAATTTCCTCAGGAGGTTTATTCCCAACTTAGCTGAACACCTTAGGAATATGACTAACATGTTGAAAAAGGGTGTAGGAGTTAAATGGACTGTTGAGGCCAAGAAATATTTTGAGTCAGTTAAACTTGCACTCACCTAGGCTCCTGTCCTAATTAGCCCTGATTTCTCAAAAGAGTTTCTGATTTTTTCATTTGCCTCCGAGCATACAGTGGCTGTAGTTCTACTGCAGAAAAACCCAGAGGGAATGGAACAGCCCATTTCTTTCTTTAGCAAAGCACTCAGAGATGCACCCTTGAAATACAACATAATGGAAAAACAGGCCTATGCCTCGGTAAAGGCCTTGAAAGACTTCAGGGTGTACATTTTTCATTCCCACACCATAGCTTATGTGCCTAACATAGTGGTCAAATATATCTTGTCCCAAGACCGAGATGGGAAGAGGGGCAAATGGATTGTTGTGATCTTAGAATATGACCTTGAGATAAAACCCACAAAACTGATTAAAGGTCAGGGCTTAGCTCAACTAATGGCTGAATCAAATCTACAAGCCCTTGACATTAACATGGTAGATGCCTTGGATGAGCAGCATGGATTTCCTGATCCCACTGTTGAGGAGAAGTTTCAAAACTCTCCATGGTATTCAGACATTCTGTATGTGCTTACACACCTCAATGCCCCTCCTGAACTATCAAAGACCAAGGCCAGGTTCTTAAAGCTAAAAGCCAAAAGCTATTGCATAATGAATGAAGGATTATACTGGAAAAATTCAAATGGCCTATTGCTTAAATTTTTGTCTGAGTCTTGAGCAGAAAGGATTAAACAACAATTCCATGCAGGAGAGTGTGGAGGCCACCTGAACTAGAAAGCCACTGCAAACAAAATACTCAGATTTGGCTTCTATTGGCCTACACTCTTCAATGATATCCATATGATGATAATTGCCTACCACAGATGCCATATTTTCGAAGGCAAAAGAAAGCTCCTCCCCTTACCTCTACAACCCATCACTGTTGAAGGTCCCTTTATGCAATGGGGCCTAGATTTCATAGGAGAAATTCACCCAGCTTCTTCTACACAACACAAATGGATCTTAATAGCCATAAACTACTTCACTAAGTGGATAGAGGCCATACCTACTAGGAATGCCACAGATTCAGTAATCGTTAGGTTCCTAGAAGGCCATATCCTCTCTCGATTTGGCTGCCCAAGGAAAATAATCACCGATAATGCTGCTGCTTTTGGATCCAAGAAAATGGTTGATTTTTGTCATAGGTATCAAATAGCACTCGTTCATTCAACTGCCTATTACCCACAAGGTAATGGCTTAGCTGAATCATCAAACAAGAGCCTGGTGGCCATCATCAAAGAGCTGCTAGAAGAGAACAAAAAGTCATGGAATAACAAGTTAGTGCATGCCCTGTGGGCTGACAGGCTTACAACAAAGAAATCCATTGGCTTGTCACCATATCAGCTTGTGTATGGAACAGAAGCAGTGTTTCCTACCAGCCTTGGAATACCAGTGGTTAAACTTGTCCAAGAAATCAAGACAGAACAAGACATCATGGTAAGGAGGATAAACCAAAAAATCCATCTCCAGGAAAAAAGGGAGGAGGTCTATAACAGAGCTGTGAAGATTCAGGAAAATATAAAAAATTTATTTGACAAAAGAACTAAAGCTTCTAATTTCAAAATCAGAGATAAATTTTTGAAGTGGGACTCAAGGAGAGAGGAAAAAAGGAAAGCAAGGCAAGTTTGACAGTTTGTGGCAAGGTCCCTACATCATCCAGGCCACCGTGGGTCCAAATGCATTTTTTCTATAAGAACTAGATGTACAGAGCTGTTTGGGGGTCCTGTCAATGGCAGGATGCTCAAACACTACTTCTGCTGATTTCCAATTTCTAGTTTCCATTTCCATTGTAAATACCATTGTTGTGTTATGTTTTCAAGAAAAAGAGAAAATGTTCCAAAAAACAGAAAGAAAGGAGAGGTTCAGACATGCTCAAAACATGAACCTCAAGAATGCAAAGGACTGGCTCTAATATGATCAAAACCTGAGCCAAAGAAGGAAAACAGTTGGTTCTAACATGTAGCATCTAGCTTTACAGAGAATCATCAAATGTAGCATCTGGCTTTACAAAGAATCCACTTGTAAGAGCGAGAGTCGTAACACCAAGAAGTGTGGCAATTATGTAGCCCCAAGGAGTACTGAGTTTGGTGGACTCAAATTGGAAATCTATTTCTGATTTAGGTTGCGCCATGCAAACCTTGAGCTATGACGGTAAAGCTCCTTGCTGCTGAATGCACTTATCCTATGCAATTATGCTTGAATGATTGAATTAACAAGATTTCAAGCAACATACTGTCTGTTTTTTTTTTTTATATCGTCCATTTGTTCTTCCATGAACCCAAGAACAACTTTTCGACCTACATCATTCTTGATTTTCTTCTCTAATTCAGGTATGAATTCTTCTATAGGTCTTCGAAGGTTTCCAATAAAAATGCCACCATCTCCAAAGCGGCGAACATCCACAGCAAAAAAAAGTGTCATAATCGAAACAACTCTTTAACGTCTACCTGTAGTGCTTTGGAATTTTCCAGGTCAGTGTCTACAATTTCTTTTGTTGGAAAGTCATGGACTGAAAATGTTTCCAATCCACCAGCATCAACCTTAAATCCTGAAGCTTGTTTCTCAGTTCATAGCAACAATTTGCGCACATGGTGCAAACCTTATGTGAGATCTTCACAAAATCCACCAAAATAAGATGTGTCCAAAGACCTCAACTTCAATCCTTTTCCGCTTATAGCATCTTCATATTTAATATTATTTAGCACATCTTGATTATGCTTTCCAGGATGCCATTCTCGTGACATGTACCAATACTGTAGAATTCTACTGTCCGGTTATTTGATTTTACATAGTTAAATCCCCCATTGGCGCTGTTTTTCAAATTTGTAGGGCTGCCAGTGAAATGGTCACAAGCAATTTGAAAATTTGGAGCGATGAAGACCGATTCAATTTGAATTTTATGAAGTAATGACAAAATTTTGACTATCTGTCCTGTGCGCCGTGTAGGCTGGATGTGCCGCGCCCAAGCAAATTGACACAGTCAATTTCGGCCCAATGCGCCGCATTTCATGGATGCGTCGCGCCTTCCTCCCATGCGCCGCATGGAAATCTCCAACACACAGTCCAGTCTTAACACACTATCTCGTCCTCTCACCACTGAATTTCGACCTTCAATGAATCTCCTGGATGCAAATGGCTATTCAAACAATGAAAATATCTTCACAAAGACATGGCTTTGATTTTTTGTTTCTATTTGGCAAATTCTCTTTCCAATAATGTAGAACTTTGGCACTTTGAACTTTTCAAATGTGAACCCTATTTTTCATTTCCATCTGATTTTCTGATTTAAATAATGGCTCCTTTGGCTATTTTTGCAGGAATGATTGATGTTGGATTCGGGAAAGGATCATGGCGAGGCTGCATGTGAACATCTTCAACCAGAAAACTTTGAATAATTACATATTTGAAAACAAATTTAATGATTTCTTCTTCAAAATAGAGTTTTGAAGAAGAATCACTCTTGAGCACTATTTGATGATTGACATTTTGCAATGGAAACTGATTTGGAACCTCTCATGCAGACTAAGTCGACAAAACCCTAGACCTAAAAACTCTAAAAGACTTCTTGCTGACCAAAGACCATCCATGACTATGAATGACTGAAACATTGACTTTCGATGAATTCTGATGAAATTTAATGATCAATCATAAGACAGAAGATACAACAAGGCCCTTCCATCAGATAATGACATGTCCCTGGCAAGATGCAACTGAGTGAATCGAGCGAGACACATAAAAATGAAATGCAAAAAGAGTTTTTTGATATCTGACTGAGGACTGACAAGACCGACTCTAACAGAATGTAGAGAAGAAATCTGTTGGACAGTCTAATCCTAGCAGATATTAGATTAGGTAGAGAAACAAATGAGACAAACAGTTTAATCTGGTCTCATGGAGCAATAAGGGTAGAAATAGAATAGGTTTATTTTCTTGTTTGTAAAAAAAACAAAAATGATGTAAAGAGTTTGCTAGTTCAAATGCACCCTAGAAGAGAAAAAGCTAGGATTGTAGGATGGGTAGGTAGATTGTTTGGGTAATGTTTCTGCTGATTGATGTCTTCACAATTGTGGCAGCTGAAAATCAAATAAGAAAGGTGGCTCAAGTACCAGGCATCTGGCCTACTCCAAATATCATCTTCTGAATTCTTGACTCCTTCAAGAAGAAGTCATCCCCATGTGGAGCCACTGTTAGCCCCCTATAAATTTTTGACGAGAAAAAAAGGGGCTAAAATGTTTCTGAGCCTTCAAGGAATGCATTTCCTCTGAAAACACATCATCCTTGAAGTCTCCTGTGCCTTTACCTTTGATAAACCCCCTCTGCTCTTCCTAGTTTAAGGGGCCTCACTGATTGTAAAAAACTATGCTCCAAAAGCCTACATTTGCCCCTTGTATCCTTGCAGAATGCCCCATTTTAGCCTTCTTTTCCCTCTGTCAAAGTTCCTGGCTTACCCTCTAAATCCTCCCAAAATCCCCTTTACACCCTATGCACACCCCGTTTTTGGCCTATTTTCCCCCTTTTCCCTCTATCGTTACCCTTTCCCACCCTCAAACTGCATTAAAATGGGCCAAAAAACCATGTTTTCCATATATCTGGGCTTAGCACCTTTCGGCCCTAGCCCCTCAGCTTTTCCCCCCACGTGACCCGAGTGCCGAAACCGGGTGCTAGCCCAAAAAGCGCTTAAGCACGTTGGGTATTTCAGGAATATTTTAAACCGTCGATCTATGTAGATCGGACGGTCGTTGCGATCCCCACAACGTCCATCACTCAACTCTTTCACTGCCTGTTCATCGCATCTCCACCATTCATTTACCCGCCTCGGTGGTCCTCACGCCAACGCGCCCTGTTCAAAAACCGCTTGTATCTATCGCACTGCTTTCTGAGGACTGGCGGTATTTTTCCATTCGACAGTGATTCCACTGGCTGAACGACATGTGTCTCGAGCAGTATTTGAAAACTGCCCCTCCATCACGCATTAACGTTCGGCAAAAAACCCAGCGCGATATGCACATGCGCCATCTGATCCAGAGCTGCCCATCCAACGGCGATCACGCTGCGAAGTTGCACGGGGAATAATCCAAGGCAAACCATACCCCTGGCCCACTGTCCATCGCCCTCCGACGCATTTTTAGCCGTCGATCTCCTCCTGAGATCGGACGGTCCAAATTTAACTGCATGTCCCGCCACGTCACCACTCTACATGTTTTCATCACCCTTTTCGTCCGTCCCCTATATAACTCGTTCAAAGGTCAAATTTTGTGTGATTTACATTTAAATTTCCACCTCTCCATCCTCCACTGTTCACTTTCCGCCATCAACCTGCAACTATTCCACCATGTCTCCAACCTGCATGGCCATTTCCATTGTCCCCGCTACATTCACCATCCCCGATGCATGTTTTCTTAACGTGTTTTCATGTTTTGTAGGGTTACAGGCAGGCGGAAAACCGCCATGATTCAAATCCACAGTTACAGTGGCAAGGAACGCAAAGAAGACCATGTTCAGAGATCGAAATCATGAAGAAAGGTCTGAGAAGACGTCATGATAGGGCTCACATTAAATGAACAAAGTTTAAACTCTGTAAAACCTCCCCGGCGCCATTAAAGCACAAATTTCGCAGTCAGAGACAACGAGGAAGCGGCTAAGAGTATTAATAGGAAAACATAATGTTTAGGGCCTGTCATTGAAGATTTTGAGCCTAAATCCAATGATTTGAAGGCTGAATACTAGACCAAAGACATCACAGATCACATAGAAGATCCAGCGCCAGAAAATGATATATATCAAATGTCACCATCAGCAGAATGTCCCTACCAGTGAAAGGACGAAGTGCCCATGCTGCTTTCATTTTATACCGTGTTCCGGAGGAAATTCCAGCCCTGACAACAGTCCTATGCTATCAGAAGCATTTGTTACAAATTATGGCAGACCTTAGTATCATTATTCTACCTTTTTGTTTAAGTTCACCAGAGTGTTACAGCAAGTACATCAGAGACATACCTGGAGTAAATGGAGGCCTAAAGAATACCACTCTTTCATCCAAAGAGTACCAAAGATAAATGCTTAGAATTTAAAATAGAATGAGGCCTCGACTCCCTTCCTCTTCTGAGTTTTAATGCTGCATTTAGTTTTCCATCTACCTTCTCTGCTTCACTTGAGCTATAAATTCATGAAGGAAATAATTGTAAAGGTTGTTGATCAGTTATCAGAGAGCTACAAGCTGTTTCTTTTGAGACATAGTCTATGTGTAAAGTTGTAAGATGGCTGAGGAAGATGTTTTCAAACTGAATATCCAGCTATTGGTAATGTTGTACTTGACTGGTGTTGCTCTTTAATATGACAAGCACATTTCTTTGGATCCTGATCTAAAGCAGCGGTGATGTTTTCCTGTCTTTGTATTTGTTTTTAACTTGCAGTTCATTTCATTTCATTTCTACTGGCTTGCATCAAAAATCTGGCATAGGATTTACCCTTGTTAGGTACCCTATGTTTCTGCTCTCCTTGCCTTTGATGTATTCTACTAAATGTGTTATCTAGGGGTTGATTTCAGTTAATTTAACCAGTGTAGTGGATGTCATTGCCTGCTAGCTGATGTATGAATTAAATGAATCTGTTCTTAGATGTTCTTTTTAGGATTTAATTGAAAGAATTGGGAACACTGGGAGGTCTAGAACTCTGTCTCTATCTCACTAGGATCCTTTTCAATTAATTGAACCTTTCTAATATCCCTCAAGCTGGAGGCTGAAGCATTGAGAGTTAAAAGTCTCTCTCTGATCTCAGGTCTTTAACTTTGTGTTCTAGATATTTATTGTTTCCTCCTCTCTTACCATTTCATTCCACACTATCATCTTTAAGATCCAATGCTTTAGATGACTAGCCCAACTGAAAGCCTCCACATTGAATAGAAGGTAAACCCTTTCCTGACTCCATTGCCCAATGGTCTTGAATGTTCCCTGGAATATCTCTCCTTTGCCTAAAATCCTCTTTGTTTGTCCTTGTCTTATATTGAACCCTTCTTTCCTGATTCCCAACAACCAAACCAACAATCAAACAAATAAACTCTGAGCCTTATAACTAGCCTAATATCTTAACACTGAGCTTCAAAGACACAAAACCTTTTCTTATATAGAGATATCCATCTCTGGACCCAGGAGGGATAGATCCTGATGTCTAAAAGTGGCTTTGATGTTGTCTCATCTTTTAGTCTTGCCAATTTGGCCAAAACATGGGAACCCCAACAGTACCAAGCCCTCCTCAGCCTTCCAATCTCTCTATCTCTCAATGTGGTGATGTTTTGATCAAAAATTTCTCAATGAACCTCTTTGATCTTTGACCTTCACACTACAACAATAATTCTCTGCTTCATAAGTATTCAAAACTTTAACAATCCTTTGACCTTGAACCAAGAGCCTTTAGCTCTATTTTATAGGAGATGGAGAGATCAATCATTGCCTCTCTCCTTCCGCTAGTTATAAATAGAAAAAACCAAGATGTTTCCTCAACTTCCATGCTTTTGCCTTCCTTGAGAGTTCAGTTGTTTTTAGCAAGGCCCAATAAGAGACTAGTGCTTTGTAGTTTCCTTTTTGTACTGACTCTCATATGAGAAAAAGTTGGAAATTCAAATCATTCTCCGCGGGTTTTTCCCGTTTCAAACTCAAAACACGGGTAACGCTGCCTTCTAGTGTAAACAGAGTGTTACCCTAGCCACTAACGCAACCTATTTGTTGATCAGATGCATTATAACGCTCTTGTGCTGTTATAGTGGTGTGTTACCTTGGCAGAAGTAGCTTTAGTTTAGGTCTTTGTATTCCTTCCATATTTATCTTCTCCTTTGAGCTGATGAGGTGGTTTTTTGACCTGTAACAGTGACCTTGGGAAAATCATCATAAATCTCTCTCTGAGCATCGAATTGGAATTTTGTAAAAAGTGTCCAAACATACATAGATTTTAGTTTAATGTGCTTCAATTTCAGAGCCAAAGGAGGAAAAAGTGACATGCGGTACGCCATACAAGTTCGCTCTACTGTACTAGTCCATAATTAGGTCACTACGAGAGATTAGGCATAAATTTTCCTTGAAGAATCCAAATCAAGTCATACATATGGAATTGGAAAGAAGATTCAGAGGGCTACTAAAGGACCGAAGATAAAATCTCAGGTATCTGAAATTATAGATATACATTAGTTTCAATATCTAGCTCCTCAAAAGCAAGAAAAAGGTGTGTGTTTTTTTCCAAACTGCATAAGTCTTGTTTGAAAAATTAGTTTGAAGTGATTCCAAGGGCATATTGAAGCATAGATATTGGTATTGGGTTATGAAATGCTCCCTAAAAATAATTCAACACCTATTAATCTCTCAAAAGGCTCTTCTATGACTCATGAAGAGGAAGAAGTGCAACATGATATATCAAAATTACAAGACCAGGTGCATGAAAATTTTTCTCTCGCAAAGAGAAACAAAAAAATAAATGGAAGTTTTGAAGAAAGGCATGGAAGCTAAGATGTATGGTTTGAATAAAAGCGTGTAATATAATATGGATGGTTTGAATAAAGGCATGGAAGCTAAGATGGATGGTTTGAAGAGTGACATGGAAGCTAAGATGGATGACATGGAAGAAAAAATGAAAGGAAACATGGAAGACATGAAGAATGATCTCAAAGAAGACATGGAAGCTTTGAAGGAAGGTTTGACAAAGTTGATACAAGAAATGATTCCTAATGGCGAAAAGATAGCAAAGGAAACTCATGATGAGAACAAAATAAATGTTAATCGTGATTTCATAAACTCTAATGTTGGATTGAAGACCCACCATATTCCAAAGATTGATATGAGGAAGTTTGATGGCAAGGATCCCGTAACATGGATATTACAGATGGAGCAATATTTTGATCTCCATAATGTGAAAAACACACAAAATATACACATTTCAACTTTACATTTAGAAAAAAATACATTTGTATGGTATCAATGGCTTTGCTCCCCTAAAAAAATTGTCACTTGGTAATTTTTTACGGAGGAAATGATAGCACATTATGAGGATACAAAGAGCAACACCTTCTTTAGCCAATTGATAAATCTCAAACAAAAGGGTTAAATGGTGGAGCACATTGAGGGCTTCCAAAATTTTAATATAAGGGTAACTGATTTTTGAGATTCAACAAGATGATTAGCTTAGTGAAAAGAGTCACCTTCACTAAGTGGGCCTGCAGGCTATTTTTGGCGCAAGTCTATTTTTAGACTATGTCTAATTTTAGACATGGTGATCATATTTCTAAAGTTGCAGGATGCTATTTGTGGATGGTTGGTCAAGTTGTAAAAATAGATGAAATTCTATTTTTAGAATATTGGACGAAGTCTATTTATAGATCATCGATCTAAAAATAGAAGTGTCGATTATTATTAGCTCTTAATAATAATTCAACAATAAACAACAACTTATTCTCTTGGAGCACTTAATTTCAGTGCACAGATTTGGAAATCAATGGGCTAAAGGAATTATGCAATTCCTAGGGTTTACTGGTGGTTCATGCATGGAGGACTCAGTTAGAACTGAAGTGGAAAAGTTATGACAGAGTTGGAAGAGTATTTCATGGAGTTGCTATTCAGTTTAACTCAATTAATGGAGTTAAACTCAGTTGATCTAATTGTATCTAGTCCAACTGAATGATACACTAGTGAGAGTGGAGTGAATTAATTATTTAATTAATTCACAAATAATAACTCATTAATCAACTGAATAATACAACAGTTAACTATAGTGCATGTTAGTTCCAGTGGAGACCCAGTGGAGAGATAGGTGAAAGGGCAAGATGGACTATCTGTTGTGACTATAGTGACACATTGATTGCACCACACACACATTGGAGTTTCCAATGAAGATTGCACAGTTAAGGCAAGGGTAATTCAAATTCATTCAGAGATATTCTTCAATAGGGATTGCGCAGTGGAGGTAGGCTAGCATGTGGCAAGAAATCGGTGCATGGATTTGCAGATTTCTTCTGATTAATGTGTGACGATTGATTGTACTGGGAGCTTGATGTACTAAGATTTGTATGTGATAACAAAGCTTAGTACATCAAGCTATGGAAAAATCTTAAAATTGAAAAGTGTTCAAAATCACTTGCAACCTGAACGACCGAATAGGCCTCGTCGATATGATCCTAGCACCATGAACGACACTCAAATCCGACAATGTATGTGAAAGTTATGCAAGTTTGAAGTTTGAAGTAAATTGAAAAAAACTGAGTTTGACCAGAGTTGACTTTGACTTTGGAATTATTAAAAAAAGAATATTCCAAGGAATATTCTTGGAATATTCCTCAAAATATTCCCTATAATATTCCTTATAATATTCCATCTCGGCTAATCATTTATTGACAAGTGGCAAGTTCTTATTGGTTTATGGTTTGACCGTGCAATTTTTTGGCCAATCATGGGTTGCCACGTGGCAGGCCCGGAGGCCGCCACGTGGCCCCTGGCCTGTGGAAATTTCGGCAGTGTAATTTTTTTTTGTAACTCTACCGGATTTGAACACCGAACCTCAAAGCAAACAACACAAGTGATTTACCGTTGGACCACACAATTGGTTCTTAACAAACAATGGTGGCGGTGTTTATTTAAAGTTTGAATTAGTTTTCGTTGGTGGTAAAAGGGGGAAATCCCCCATACCACATGAACACAAGGCCATGACCTTAGGGCTATTACTTCGGCGATTTCATAACCATTAACGTTGGCAGATAAGATGGTCCATGTGGCTAGTGCAACCGTCAAATTTTATGCCACGGTTTTCAAACGGTTATGTTAACCGTTATCTCCGGTGGTTAATTCACAACCAATCACATGCCGGCCCTAAAATTTAATACCACTCCCAGAAATTATCACCATTTCTGGAGCGCACCCACCAAATCAGGCGAAATTTCCATTTTGGTCGGGTTATCTGCAGTTTCTCCACATTTGGTGGAGTTTGTTTAGGGCAAATTGGGCAGAAGTTTGTTTTGGCCATAACTTCTTCAATACTGAACCTTTTTGGACGAAATATTTTTTGATTTTGGGTATTTAGAGGATTCTGGATCCATTGGAATAGGCTTCAGAGCCATTAGAGTTGATCTTTAGGCCCTTTTTCTTCAGGTAAACAATGACAGCCATCAGGGCAAAGAGGGAGTTGGAACTGTTTTGGGCTATGCTTAACCATTTGAGGTGAAAAAAAAGTCAATTTCAACTATTTTAAGCATTATAGAGCCATTGGGATAGGTTTCAGAGGTATTATAGGTGTTATAATGCCATTTTAGCTTCAGGGAAGCTTGGAGAGCCACTAGGGCCATTAGGGAAATGGAGCTATATGGAGTTGTACCTCACTGTTTGAGGTGATCCAAAAACCATTTTCAGCTATTTTATACCTTCTAAAACTAATTGAAGAGGTTTCAAAACTTTTTGAGGACTTCTACAGCCCGAAAAGCTTCATATGAGTTCAAAGAGCCATCAGGGCCTTGTTGAAGAAGTCACTATTTATGGTAATTCTTCACTGTTTAGTGAATAGAAGTAAAAATAACTTATAACTTATTTAACTCATATAAGTTGTCTTATGATGTGGAATTACAATTTTCTTCTAATTTAATTCGAGGGTAAATTAAATCAGGATATTTTTTTTGTCATTTTCAACACTCCCCCTGAGCAAGAAAGGGATTCACATCTATCTTGATCCAACACCTTTGGAATGTATTGCATGCAATAATTCTATCTGTTGTTATTATTTCTGCGACATTTGCAACTGAAAAGCATCCACAAAATAACAATAATCATTGAATCAATCTGCAAATATCTACTGGGAAAAATGTGTTGTCGTTGACTCTACTACTAAGCATCCTTCTCTATGGTTAACATGGATCTGCACTCCTCAGTATCTAACTGACATTGGTCCTCCTGCTACTAAATACTATGGCCCCCCCTAGCAAGGTAATGATCCATTAGACAAAAATTTATACCTTATTGGATCCTGCCCAAATTTCTACAGTCTTGGGACTATTGCTTCACAACGCCCCACCTCACACTTGGAGGTATGACTGCATGTGCTCCCTCTTCCTACTTGGCTCGAAATTCCCCCCTACTCGAGGTCTCTCCTTGAGTGGATGTCTCCATTGGGCCTCCTCTCTGCTTCTCCATTTGTGGTTGCTCCATAACTTGCTGAGGCTGATTCCGAGGTTTCATGTTGAGAGGTAATTCCTACTCCCTCTTAACCACCAAGTCTCTAACCTTTTCCTTGCTCCTTAAGGCTTTGCATGCATCTTCGACCTCAAGTTCATATAGGTTCTTGACTCACACACCAATTTTCTTCAACTGTCTCGTGGCGATGTGTCTAAGGAAAACCTTCCCTTTGCTAAATATGACATTGTAGCCACGATCTTCCAATACCACAACAAAAACCATATCCTTCTTTAGACCTGGTACAAGCATCACATCCTCGAGTGTGAGAGGGGAGGCTCAATCCCTCTGAAAAGTAACTGTAATGATACCAATTGTATTATAACTCCCATCATCTCCAAACTCAATGTTCTGATTGAGGTCTTTCTCCTCCAAGTCACTAAAGATATCTCTATTCCCCGTCATATGGAACGAGGCACCACTTTCAAGATAGAACATGATTCCAATAATTGTGCTTTCCATTCATGGAATGAGAGTAAAATCAAGCTCGAATTGTGAATCGAGAGTGTCACCTACTGCTACTACTACAAGCTACTTCTTTCTTTCTTCTTCTGTGGACAGTTTGTGGCATAGTTCTCGAATTCATGACAATGAAAGAACTTGATGTTGGAAAAGTATTTATTCTTTCCCTCCTCATCTAGGGACTTCTTTCCCTTGGATTTTTTTCCTTTTCTGACTAACTCAAGGTCCTATTCCACTTCCTTGGATGAGGTCCCATCTTGGTTGTCCCACCTTATTTATTCCTTCACTATATCAGACCATAACTGCTCTCAACTTGGTAGTTTGTCTCTACCATTCACGAAATATTGATAACTATGCCAGCTCTTGGGAAGAACCAACAGAGTTATATCTACCAAATCTTCTTCTGGAATAGTCACGTCGACCTTGCCAAGTTCATCACGACACTGCATGAATTTTTTCAGGTAATGCCAAATTCTATCATTTTTCATTTTTATGCTACCAATATTTTCCTTCAGTGCCCACTTCCTATGGTCACTATTGTTCTAAAACAATTCCATTAGTGTTTTCCACATTGTGAATGGAATTATTTCCCATGGAGATTCGTAACAATTTGATCTCGAACTCCCTCCAAGATGATCCTCTTCACTTTAGCTACATTCGTCTTCCACTTAGCGATATCTTGAGCATCAACTTCTATGGGTTTAACTAAATATTCCTTGATGTAATATAATAACTCGTTATCACATAAAACCGCCTCCATACGGATCTTCCATGCCACAAAATTTGTCCCTCCTTAAGGAATATAGTAGAGCTTGAGTCTAGTGGAAGTCATCTTCTCAGTCCTGGAGAAAGATTACTACACTGATCTTGAAATTCTAACCTCCTGCAAAAAATTTGAATTATCTTCTCTACTATGGTTCTAGTTCTGATACGATAGTATAAATTCCTCGTAGATTCAATACTACTCATGTAATGTTCTAAAACATAATACTCAAATTTACTCTACTCATCTGTGGAAAATAAATCATGATTGAGAAGCAATAACAAATGCATGTGACATGAATGAATTAACACACCTAACATGAGGAAATATATAGGGGAAAGCCATTGCTGAAAACCCCTTCCTATCTTTATTGCATTAATCAGAAAATAGAGAAGATTACAATGCTTGGCTCAAGCCTGAGAAACCTCTACACTATTAAAATGTATCTCACCATTTCACAAGCTAGTCCTGGTCAATACTTAACCAAATACAAGCCTTCCCAAGTCCATATTTCCTTGTGTTGTTCCATGGGAATTATCCCATATTAATTAGGGAAATTCCTCATCCATAACTATGTAATCCATCATAGGCCTTCCTTTGATTGCATGCACCACCTGTTTAATTTAGATAATTATATAACTGATAGTACACTTCCCTTGAACTCCAATCTCAACTGGGTAACTCATAGATCACACATCCATGAGTTATTTATGGTTGATTTATTAGTTAATTGGTTAAACAAGGAAGTTTCACCCCATTGCTAGACCTCCTACTAGTTCCTCCAATATTTGGAACTAGTTTAACTAACCTTAACTCAATTTAACTGACTTAAATTGTTACATCTGAAATTAAACTCAACCTAGGCTCCTAAAATTTAGGAATCAATCTACATTACTCAAATTAGGCACTAGAATCGAGTTAACTAAATCAACTAAGTCAAACTAACTTATTTAACCGGTACAAGTTTTCTTCTGATGTGGAATTACACTTTTCTCCTAATTTAATTCAAGGGAAAATTAAATCGGGATTTTCTTGTTTCCATTTTAAACATCACATTCATCCCATTCAATGTTGCTACATGAGCCACAAAGGAAATAAAATTTCTTATCCATATTTCAATTATAATGTTGTATGAGCTTCAAGTTGAATGAGATCTATTAGTATAATGTGCAAAGTTGTATTGATGTGCATGTCACTGATTTACATACAACACCTCCTAAAAGAATCTCCACACAAGTCATTTCCTCATTGATTCATTGAAGAACACCATTTTACTATATATTTTTCATCTTGAATAAGGGACTTTGACAGAAAATTGAACTCCTCCTTACATAGAATAACCTTTTTTTATTGTTTCCAATCAATGACATGAATGTCACTTACTAACTTTTGGAATCAATGATTGCATACACAATCATGACTAGGGGAATCTAATACATTAAATCACCAAGCGATCACACCTATTGCAATCAACCTGAAATGTCTCCTGGTGGAGAAAAGTTTTCCCATGAGAGGAACACAAGTTATAATAAGGATTTGAACCTACATGGAGAGTAAAATAACTTCTCTTCTTAAACACCAAAGCTAGACCCCATTGAAATATAGTAATTTTGACAAACAGACACACACACACCATCTCCATGATGTTTCCCTTTCCACGCTTAGTCACAAACATAGTTTTCAACATGTGACACCTACTGTGTTTTGTGTAAAAAATATAACTATTAAAATATGTGAGAAACATTGCACTATCCTTGATAACTATCTTACAAAATTCAATGTCGATTTGTTTGTATATCCTTCAAGTAATTGTAGAACAATTATGTTCTACCATTTTTGGATTACTCACATTGAAGTTTGTATAGTTGACATTTCAATCCATCAAGTGTAGTACAGAAATATGAAATATGGCTCAATATTGAAAGATAAATTCATTATTTGAAAGATAAAAAGATTAATTGAACACTAAGAAGTCACAAATAAAAATTAACAAAAATAAAAATTATAAAAAAAATAAACAAGATTCAAATGTTCATAATAATTAATGAAAAAATATCACGAGATTGTATATGGTAAGAAAAAATATTAATTATTAATTATTAAATAATTAAAACAAACTAAAACTTAATATTATTAATTAAATAATTAAAAAAATATTAAATAGATAAAAAAGAAAAATGAAACTTAATATTAAAAGAAAAGAATATATATCTATATATATATATAGACTCACCCTATAATACTAGTTCAAAAACCATTTAACAAAAAAAGTGAATATAAACCATAGGAAAAAAAAAGTTGAAAAAACAAATATTATTGAGCATTAATATATTAGAGTATATGTAAAAATTAATGTATATGTATATAAATTCTATATATATAATTGTTGGAAATTAATACTAGTAACCATTATAATGATAAATTAATTCCAAAAAGAAAAGAAAACAAAAAATAATTAAAATTATAAGCAGAAAAAGAAAGAAGAGAGAACATATTGTATGGAATGAAAGTCATGACATCCATCATTACTTACGTAGAAATGATACTCCTTCAATATTATCACATTTCTTGTAATATGGACTATTGTCTTAACCCACTATAAATAATAATATTATTTTTGAAACTTATTTTGCTCATGGAAAATACAAATCTTTAAAAAATCCACACATACTCAATAATGATATCTTCATATATTCTAAATTATAATTTTTATCCTTAAATCACATAGACACATTAAATATATTATTAAATATATTCAAAAATTAAATTCATAATTAATGACACAAAAGTTAAGGCATAAGTTAATTATTATGTTTAAAAGTGTAATATAAAAGCATTTACTCTCTTTAAGAACGCGTGCAGTGTTTCCAAATTAACTCATAGTGACACACAAATTAAGACTTAAGTTAATTATTACATATAAAATTATAAATCTTATCCTTAAATCACATGGGCATACTAATATATTATTAGATACTTTTCAAAACTTAAATTCATAGACTTAGTGAGACAAAAATTAAGGCATAAGTTAATTATTATGTTTAAAATAATTTAAGTGTAATTTAAAAGAGTTTACTTTCTTTAAGAACACATGGAGTGTTTCCAAATTAACTCACAGTGATACAAAAATTAAACAAATTAAGACTTAAGTCAATTATTACATATAAAATAATTTTAAATGTAATTTAAAAGAATATACTCCCTTTAAGAACGCATATAGTGTTTCCAAATTTGCGCTCTTCCTTGAAGTAATTTATTGAATTGAATGATATAGACGAAAATCATTTTTATAACGGTGGAGCAGAGAATCCAAGGTTCAAAATGATTCTATTTTGTATGTGTTATCTTTTTATTATTATACAATGTTGTAATATATGGTAGTGCAACATATTTAATTTAAGTGATATATGGTAGTACAACATATTGATGTAAACTTTTGTTATTGTGAACTTGAGAGTGACTAACTAGCGAGAAATGGGCCGCTCATATGATTATTTAATGTTTTCTTTCCATCTCCCAAGGAAAACTTTTGGTTGTTAAATTTGCAATGGGGTTATTTGAATTATATAAAAATAATAATAATATATTAGTGTAGTCATATAAATTAGGGTTATTTGAATTATATAAAAGTAATAATAATATATTTGTATAGCTATATAAATTAATAGTGAAATTGATGTTTGGTAAATATTTATATATATTAGTTTCATTTTATATTGTTAAAATTTTAAAAATCATTAAATTTAATTAAATTATAATTTTATTTTAAATATATATATATATATATATAACATGTAATAAGATTTTTTATTATAGAGACTTACCCCATTTTATTATGAAGTTTTTTAATAGGCTTTGTTATAATATTATGGGCCAATGCTATGGCTTATCAACCACATGCCCAAAAACTCATAATTTATTTCATATTATAATTGTTCATATGTTATATTTTTTTAATTAGTTAATTTAATTAAAAGTGTTAAAAGATCATAACTGCTTTGGAGATAAATTTTAATCTTTAATTTGAGCATACTACTAAGAATATTCTATAGAGGTTAAATTGGTATCACCCACCTACTAATTATTAATAATTGGGTTAAGAGACACTCTACAACCCAGTATGGGGGTAGAACTCATGCGTAAATGTTTAACATTTAACACATTTAACAACTTTAGATTCTTCATGACTACTGCTCCAAGATGAGTATGACATTTAATACTCACAAGACTAAAGTCATGATCATTAAATCCAAAAAGATCACCCATGGAAGTTTCTTGTATAATAACCAATTCTTTATGACATTTAATACTCACAAGACTAAAGTCATGATCGTTAAATCCAAAAATATCACCCATGGCAGTTTCTTGTATAATAACCAATTCTTAGAGCAAGTTTCTTCTTATAAGTATTTGGGCATTGACTTCCCTCATCATCTCAACTAGAATTATAGCATCGAGAAAAGGATTAATGGGGGCTAGAAAGCTTATTAAGCTTGAAAAAAATTGTAAGTCGTTCGATATTTACATTTTGAGTAAAAAGAGTTTCCTCTTTGAGACCCTTGTCACCCCTATTATCTTATACAGATGTGAAGTTTGGGGTTGCAGTATATCTAGAGATTCATGGAGGAAGATTGATATGATTCAAAAGAAATTCATAACCTACAATCTTAAGATCAAGGGAAATACTCCCTATCCTATCCTCTTGATCGAATCTGGTTTGTCCCCCATTGAAAGTATGACTATGTTTAGAAATATGATGTATAAGAAGAATCTTGAAAACATGGAATAAAAAAGGCTCCCTAAAATTTCATCTAACTATAGTCAAAACCCTCACCTTTGCCTCAAGCGCAGGTGGCATAAGGATGGCCAGTCCTGGCTCAACCCATAGGGAATTAAGGATGAGCTCAGTATGGGAAGAAAGGATAACATAAGAAATTCTATTACTTCCAAGTTTAAGGACAAGCTATGGGAGGATTAAGAGCTAGAGGGTAAAAGGAAGCTAATATACTATAAGGAAGTGATCAACCCTTATACCCTTGATAATCAGAATTATCTCTTTGTGTCGTCCAACAATAAGAAAAAAATGAACATTGCTAAGATAAGAAATAATTCCCATGAGCTTCGGAGTGAGACAGGGTGGTGTTCTATTCCTAGACCCCTTGGAACGATATAATCTATCAGATTTGCGATTCTAAGTAGGTGGAAGATGAAAAGCACTTCCTTTTAGACTGTCCAACTCTTACTCACATTCGCTCTCAATTCCCTACCATATGCCACACTTCTAATCTTCTTGACCTATTAAGCCAACCCACTTATAGCGATATTGGAGCACTTATCTCCATTCTCTTTGAACATAGAAACAAGATGTTTAAGAATCAAACTTAGATTCTTTCTCCTCTCTTAAGGTCCAATAGATCGCATTGGTCTTAACGGACTGTAACCATCATCATCATCATCATAATTATGTATATATTTAACATTAAACTATATAACATATAAATGCTAATAATATTCATTTTACCATATAAATTAAAATAATGATTCCATAATCATCTTTAAAATTAATTAATAAGTTAATAAAATTTTAATACCTACAATATAACAAGATTTTTAATCATGAATATTTACCATGGATATTTAACTTCTAAATAGGCTTTTTTACAATACCATGGGCCAATACCCATAAAAGGAAGATAGAGAGGAGGGAGAGAGGGAGAGGAGAGAAGATAATCATAATATCATGGGCTAATACCATGGGATAATACCATGGTTTATCAATACAATGAGTCATCTAGGATTTTTACAAATACTTTATTGAAATCTAATTTTATAACATTTTTTAATTGAATCTAAAAGAAAAAAGGTTGTAATTACTTTTGAGGTATATCTAAACCCTGTTGAGGACTACTAAAAATATTCCCATAGAGATTAAATAAATGTTTCAATAAATTAAAAATGAGAATACTTGTATATATACATAAGTGAAATTTATATAATATAAATAATATTATAAAGAACCACCATAGGTGCATCTTAACCAAGGATCCAAGGGAAGACAAAAATCAAAGTGACTAAAAATGATAGAGGAAAGATAATGCATGATTCTTTAAGTTTTTTATTATTGTATTTTATTTGACATGAATGATCTAAACTATAATTTTAATATTTTAAAACTAATAATGTTAATTTTTAATTTAGATATTTCTTAAATACAATACAATGGGATCATATTTAAGAGAAAGTTAGATGGAGGGGGAATAGAGTGGGGGAGAGAGACATAAAGGTGGGAGAGACATGGATATAGAAGAAGGAAGAGAGAGAGGAGGAAGGAGAGAGGGAGGGAGCGATAGATGGATTTTGAGGGGGAAATAGAGGGAGGGAAGAATACAGATATTGAGAGATAGAGGTGGAGAGAGAGGGGGAGTGACAAGGGAGAGAGAAAGTGGGAGAGAGATATGGAGTTGGAAGGGGAAGAAATACATAGAGAGAGAAAGGTTGAGAGGGAGAGGGAGTTACAAGGGAGAGATGGCCCAGACGTATGTATCTATATATATATATATAGAGAGAGAGAGAGAGAGAGAGAGAGATAGAGAGAGAGAGAGAGAGTTGGAAGGGGAACAAAGACATAGAGAGAGAAAGGTGGAGAGAGAGAGGAAGTTAAAAAGGAGAGATGGCCCATACGTAGATGTATATAGTGAGAGAGAGAGAGAGAGAGAGAGAGAGAGAGAGAGAGAAATATAGACATGGAAGTTAGATCTATAAAGTCATGAAATTTTGGTTTTTCACTAAAACAGATGTATTTATTTTACTGTAATTGTTGATTTATAATCCTATTTGATCACTTGCACTAGATGCATTGATTTCAATGTAGATGTTGATTTCTAATATTATTTAATGCCTCACACCAGATGCATTTATTTCAGTGTAGATGTTGATTTCTACTCCTGTTGATTTCTTTCACTGAATGCATTGGTTTCTGTGTAATATTTATTTATAATCCTATTTGATCACTTGCCCTAGATGCATTGATTTTAGTGTAGTTGTCACTTTCTAATCCTATTTAATACCTTACAATAGATGCATTGATTTCGATGTAGAAGTTGATTTCTACTCCTATTTAATACCTTACACTAGATGCATTTATTTCAGTGTAGATGTTGATTTATACTCCTATTTGATTGCTTGCACTAGATGCACTGGTTTCAGTGTAGATATTGATTTCTAATCCTATTTGATTGCTTGCAATTGATTCATTGATTTCAGTGTAGTTGTTGATTTCTAATCCTATTTGATTGTTTTCAGTAGATGCATTGATTTTAATGTAGATATTAATTCCACATTTGATGCAACTAGATGTATGATGTACATTCATTTCAAAGTAATTAGATCAATAGTATGCATTGATTTCAGTGTAAGCACATCTCTGCCCCTCCATCTATATCTCCATCTCCCATTATCTCTCCTTATTTATCTATCTATCTCACCCCGAAAAGATACACACACACTCTCCATATCTATCTGTCTCTCTCTCTCCTTCCCTTTTCCCCTCCCTCTCTCTCTTGCTTCCCCCTCTCTCTCTCTAACACTTCTCTCTCAATATCTATATCTCTTCCTCCCTCCTTATCTTTGCCTCTCTCTTCTTCCTTCTCTCCCCCCTCCATTTATATCTATACCTCCCCTTGTCTCACCTTCTCACCCCCTAAAAATACACAATCTCTCTCAATGTAAGAACATAAAAATTATTCATGATGTGCATTGAATTCTATGTTACAGTAATTCAACCATAAATACAATACTTGAATTTTGATCCTAAATAAAATGTTCACTAACTTGAAATGTTTTCTTCCTGAAATTGTAAACTATTTTAATTGGATACATTCTTATTATTCTTGTAACTTGAGCTGGCAGTTGAGGATGCATAACAGGTTGAGGATTGTGTTGGACCAGGTATGGAGCTTGTAATGTAGGTTGATTCTGAGCCCCTATCTCCATCGGTAAATTGGTCATCCCTAGGGGTCGCTGGTAGTTTTGAGACCAATTTGTATTATGTGAAGTGGAGGTAGGCCACTGGGACTGCTATGGATTGTTTTGCTAGTAAGGGGGAGAATAAGGAAAACGTGACCAATTATTACCTGAAGAGGGTGTGTTGGGCAAGGAGGTATGGAAAATGATTGGGATGGCCAAGAAAAAAAAGGTGATTGGCTCTGCCATGATGTTGTAGGGTTCTGTTGATTAAATTATGGAGAAGAAAAGAACTGAGGTAGGTCTTGTGGCATACCTAGTCATGCTTTCCATTTTCGACGCTTACTCATTAGATAAATTGGTTTTGTCTCTTCTTCTTCCTCTTTAAAAACTACTTTCAACCCCGGAAGTGAAGGGGAATGGTTAGTGGCATAGTCCTTGGTACAAATACTGCATGTCTGGACCATGTCTAATGGACATTCCCGCTGGCAGTACTTCTTCCAACAACGAAGTTCTGTTCTACTATAGCTTGCTTATGCTTGGCTTGTAGGAAATCTAGCTGTGTTGTCAGGTTGCCCAAGATATCAGTTTTAAAATCTTCTAAAATATTACCGAATTCTACTCTGGTCACGTTGCTACCAGATTGTTTATAATTCCTTATAGCTGAGTCTCGTCCGGTTGGCCTACTTCGTGTACTACCTTAAGAACACCTGATGCACAATGCAATAATATCATCATATTATTCTTGATATATGTCCCATTTTCCCATTATATTAAGTGTTTCAACCCATTCTTCTTTCATTCCCTTAATCATTGTTGCTTTTAAGATATCTTTAGACAATGTAGTATATGGAGATCTTTGCAAATTATATTGAAATCTTTCAACGTATTCTTCTAATGTCTCATTATCTCTTGCAGACATATTGAAGATTTTATATTTTAGTTCTCGAGTCCGGCATTAGTCTTGATATTTGTTAAGAAAATAGTTTTTCATTTGATCCCAATTATTAATGGTTCCTCCACCTAGCCCCATAAACCAAGGTAATGTTGTCCCCTTCAAAGTAGAGGGAAATAGTTTCAGTTTCTAAGGGTCAGCGGTGTAGTCATATCCCCTACATAATACATAAAATTCAAATAATAATGCATCGGATCTTCCGAGGTCAGCCCATGGAAGGTGGGGATGTTTTGTAATGGAATGGCTTTCATAGGGGAATTTGCAGTCGGATCAATAATGGGATACTTCAATGTTGATGTCTGCGTCTGGTTTTGGTTGTTTTCCATTTGATCGAAGATATGCTAGTAATATTCAGGGATTTATTGTTCTGGGGGAATAATTTGAGTGGAATTAGGGAGTGCATTTGGAGGAATCCTTACAACACTTCCCCGATCTGGGATACTGGGTGTCTTTGTCTCAACCACTCTCTCAGGGGATCCAGGATCTAGAGTTTTTACTTGTACTGCATTGCTGGTTCTCCCTCTCCTTTCTACAAATTGCAAGAATTTCCCTCTCTCGATGGGTCAGGACTTACTTGCTCAATAGTTTGAAGGCTTTGCTCAGACCCTTCTGTTTCACTGTGAATCTCGGCATGGGTTGTTGATGGTCAGGTTACTACCTGAGGGAATATAGTATGAATGTGAGTAGGAATGGTTCTGGGTCCTACGGATGCTTGTGATTCAACCTTCTTAATGATTTCATCTATATATGTTGTTCTGCCAAGGACCACCGATCCTTTGGGTTTTGTGGATTTAAGTGGGGGGTTTTGATCTATCTTTTTCTTCCTAGTAATAAAACAAGGACACCTATCCTACTAACCTCTGCACAATTGCTGAGAAGCCAGCTAGAGAGAAAGCATTTTTCTTGCTGGCATGTGGGTTCTTACCTCTCATTTTCAATACCCAGGTCTTCCACAACAAAAGGAAAAATAAATAAAGGACATCACTCTTAGACACTCTCCCCAAAAACGATGCCAAAATGTTGGGTCATAAAGGTGACTGTTTAAAGGTAACCTTAATGCTTCTCATTAATTCTCAACCCAGGGCAAGTCTTGTTATTTCAAGAGTGTAAGAAAAATATATGCAAGTGAGATCAGAGGTTAACTACTCTAAATCGTCATAAGGAAGATTGTCTAATTCTCGAAGTTCAATCAAACCAACCTGGAAGTGAATTATGAAATGTTTCAGACTATTCAAATGAGCTAACACTATTCTAAGCTTATGCATAAATAACTACTAAAGAATGAAAAATAATAAATTGCAATTGAACAACATTATTTGATGAGTTGAGCAAAAACCTTAATGAATTGAACAACAATTCTAATAAACTGAATAGTAATCAATTATTCTAGATTTTGCAATGGAATTCTCTTTTAATGAACTAATAACATCCTTCCGAAGTAAAAATCAACCAAACACCCATAATTATGATGAAAATATCCAAACGTTAACTATATGCAGAATTGAACAACAACTGTGCTGAAACTAATCTAACAATTATACAAGCATTGATTCTAGATAAGAGGACATGAATGGTAAACTAGTCTAGTGAAGAGGAAGTTATAACATCACACGCTCACAATTAACCAATCAAACGATATATTATGAAACACAAAAGATAACTGGAAACGAAAATTATATAAATAAACGTTTAACACAGAAGTAGTAGGAGAACCCCCAGGGTTGGGCCCAAAGCCACTAGAATCCTACTGCTAAGGAATACTCAGAGGTTGTTTATTCCAAAAACACCAAATTATTCATTAATCCACTGAGAAATACTTTAGTACAAAACTTGACGATTAAGGCTAAATACGTTTATTACAAAAATATTATATTACAGTAACTATCCTCTTCTTGTTCATTCTTTGGCCTTTTATAGCTTAAATGAAAATTCAAAAATAGTAATGGATCCTCCTCATTATGGGACCCTGCTGCTTTGTGGCTATTGACTGAACAGTCCAAGAATGGTCGTGCCTCTACATCTTCCGCTGATTCATAGGAGCCGATATGATTTTGTTTGCCTTCCTTGTCTATTGTTTGGTCAGCAGTTTGGCTGTTTCGCTTCCCTATTAATAAAGATAGTGACAAATTAGTTTTTACATTATTAAACACTCCTTTTTTCATTATTCCACTCTTCCTTACTTTCGAATTATTTTCCTTTACTTTAATGCTAATATTAAGGGAAAATATATAAAAGTACATGAAAAATCGTGGTAAATATGGGGCCGAAATGTACCTTCTTCTTGGCCCAACATACTCCCTTTCTTACCTTTTTGTAGGTCCTCATGCAAAAAAATGGTTGAGGTGTACCTGGGCTAAATAATATGCAGGGTATACCTCTTCTTTATAAAGTCTGAAGCCATGTCTCTATTTAATATTTGAAAATGATGCGTTTGTGTGCCTCTCTGGTAACTCGCAATCATGATGATAGTCTTCAGGGGGGTACTAGATGAGGGGGCATCTGTATCTACATCCTATCCATGTAGGGCCCATGTTCAAAATTAGGTTATTGTACAGAAGGAACCTGGAAGCACCAGCTTTGAAGTTCTTGTACACAAATGGCTCTATGTTCTTCACATTATTTGTAGAGGCTAGCCATCTCTATTTGGTTTCTACCACTGTTTCTTCCTAAATTTCTTGGAAGTATGTTCGCTCATTTTTCACAATATCCCTGTGAATAGGTCCCAATTTTGATATCACTCCTTTTTGCTGCATGAATTTATTATGTTAGGTCAACAGGTACAGGGGTTTAATAGGTTCCCCTATGAACCATGGATCTAGGCCATGCTCTCTTTTTTGAAAGGTGTTGTAGGCCTTAGCCCACCTATTTTGGTTCTTGGAAAAACAAAAAAAATCCCGTAACTGAACGTCCCCTATCAAGGGGATGGGGTTACTGTCCCTATCCTCCTCTCAAAATAAATTGTGTAAATACAATTCACACAAAATATGATGGACCTGTTCATCCTGCTCATTGCAACACTAGACAAATTCCTCAATGGTTTTAAAAGTGGCAGGCTTCCCTGCCCTGACAGCCTTGACTTTCAACAATTAATATTGCTCCACTAAGAATAAAGCATAGTTAGTGGATGGTTCCCTGCACATCAATACATATGAGTAAAGAGAGCAAACCATATTGGTTTTCTCTTTAGCTTGTTCCACTTGCTCCTGTGCTTTCTTCATTTTTTTCCTTTCTTCCCTGAGTTGGGAAAAGGTTTCGTCCTCAGTATAGAAAGGTCTTTGAATTGCTTTAGTAGTGCCTGATGTTCCTGTAAGGGTACTAATTCCTTTCTGCACTGGGCCAATTCATGCTGGTCTTGAATTAATTTGTTGCGCAACTTCTAATTGGCAGCCTTTTCTACTAGGGGAGTGTAGGTAGGTGTCACATCTGTTTGAGTCCCCTTATCTTCTGTAAGTTCCAAATTAGTCTCCACAGAGGCTTCAGTAGTGTGTATCATTCCATTTGTATAGAGGCTTCAACCTTATTCATTAACTCAGTCTGTACAAAAACTTTAGTGGTATCTATTAAATCAGTTTGTACAGAGGCTTTAGCATTGTATAATAAATCAGCCTGTATAGAAATTTCAGCAGTATCTACAATTTGGGTAACAAAATCTGTTTGGGTACCCATGGTAGCCAATTTCTTCTCAAGCTTTCGAGCCTTATTTTCTTCTTCCAACTTTTTCCTCAAGTTTTTTATCATTTTTCTCAATTTCTTGCACTTCTTGCTCATTTTCTTGAACTTACTCTCAGCTGATTTTTCTTTTGGAAAAGTTTTGGCAGGAGAAGGAGGAGCAGTGGTTTTGGTTTCAGAAATGGTTGTGCCAGTTCTAAGGTTATCAACAATGGTGTTTTCTTTAGGCACCTAAGAGTTTATTTCAACATTAACGTCCTGACTGGGTGAAATAATATTTCCTTCAAGAGTCAGGGGAACTGTCTCAATGCTTGTATTTTGTTCTAATAGAACAATGTCTCCTGACTGGTTTCCAGATTCAAATATTCCTTTCATCCGGTCTTCCCTACTCATCCATTCATTATCAGAGGGAGATAAAACCATCGAATCTTGTAACTCATGATGGTGAGGTAGGATTTCAATGTAGCCAGAGTTGCTAGTAGCGACAGACTAGTTCAACAGGTCCCTCTGATACTGAGATTGTTTGGATGGGCTTCCAATTTCACGAGATGTTCTCATTTGCTCAAGTAATTGAGCCATTTCTTCTTCGTAGTCTTGTAAAGACATGTTCTAAGGGCTTCAAGGCGGTGTATGGGATGGTCCCGCCTCATCTAGAAATTCAGAGGTGTCTTGCTGTAGTTGCATCCCTTCAGACCGTCTCCATTTCCATGGTTCTGAGGTCGAAACATGGGCCCTCTTCCCTCTTTCTCTCTTGTGTATGGTTATTCTAGGGAGTTCAATCTATGCTCTAACAGGGTTTTCTTTAGGGGCAGGGAGGGTAGGATTAAAAAATTTGCCCAAAGTTATCTAGTGTTTGTCTAGCTCATGAATGATGATCAATTTAATCAAGCCATGGTGGATGACAACTGCTAGGGGTTTTTGGCTTTTCTAATTTGAACAAAAGTATTTTGCAATACTGAATTTCGGAAAAAGGGAAATTTAACTGAATTTTTTTGCTTGAGAACAACTAATAGTTTAAGTTGGAAAGACTTTACCACATCCTGGCATCCGTTGCATGTGATATATCTTTGAATGAACACTTCCAATTCTTACCAAGGCTGCTGCAAGGATGCATGATTAATACCCTTCCATTTTCATTCTAATGGTTCGCATGGGTCCTGTTACACTGACATTTATTATTGTAGAAGGACATGTTTTTCAGTCCATCTTTCTCCCTCTATTGGTAGTCCAGAGACCTTAGTGATGATTTCCATGATGACCGATATGAGTCTTCTTCTGACTATGGTGTGCCCTTCCCGTAGTTTTTGCAGGAATTCGACTGGTATCTCTGTGTCAAAACGTTGTAATCCTTGTAGATATGGAATCTAGCCAAATTTCTGGAGAATGGTGCGAGCTGGTTTTGAGACTTGGAAGGTTGTGGGTTCATTTCGAAGAGAATTCCCCCCCATGGCTTATGTGTTATCCGAACTGGTTTCTTCTTCTATTCGTGTTTCTTTCGACCCTCTTGGTTAAAACAAAACACTACATGAATTTTTTTCACATATATTATACAAATGCAACCTCATATTGTAAATGAAAATATTTCTTAGTCCCATCAGTGTATTCTAAGGGAGTTTTGTGGATAATTCACATGCTTATTCATTATGGATATTTGTACCCCCTACATGGGGAGACGGGCGTCCATGGCCTTAAACTCAAGTGAAGCAGAAATATTGCAACAATCATGGATGCACACGAGGCAAGGGTCAGAAATTGGTAATCATTGCAAATGTACGAGAGAAGGGCGTCTGTGGCCTTGCAGCTCAAGAAAGAGGAAATATTGCAAAAATCAAGAATGCATATGAGGCAAAGGTTAGAAGTTGGTAATCATCATAACTGTACATCAGGTGGAAATGACCAAAGAAGGGGAGAACGGAGTAGTAATTATTATGAAATGATGTATTATTTTGACAGTGTAGCATGAAGGAAGCATTACAAGTAACAGATTATGATTGGTGTTTCCATCCCTTAATTCAAACATGAAAAGATAATTCACTCATAGTTAATTATGCAGGTAGGTAGTGATAACGCTTATTTAGGTAGTGCATTTATTTCGGGAATGGATCAATAGGAAATAGGGCATATAAAAGTAGTTGGCTATTGTTATAAAAATACTTCCATACCACAAGAAGAGCCACTGCTGCCATCAGGCATTCATAGCCTCGATAGGGTTTCTATTTTAACCCAGAAATGAGCCAAAATCCTCTATTTAAAAGTAGACATTTTTCTTATTTTATGGAGAGATCATTGTGCTAATTTGGTGGCTAGATAGTCATAGTGCCATTCACTTGGATTGTAACAGAGTGATCAGGCCGGCTCGTGATGAGACCTCCTATCCTTCAAGTAGTTTGAGTTGTTGAGAAGGTTACTACCCTGGTGTGTTGGCCATTGTGGGAATGTCACATGTTAAACCCTTATGATCATGGTAGGCTGGCTCATGATGAGACCTCCTGTCCTTCAAGCAGTTTGAGCTATCGAGAAGGTCACTACCCTGGTGTGTTGGCCATTGTGGGAATGTCACCTATTAAACCCTTATGATCATGGTAGGCTAGCTCATGATAAGACCCCCTATTCTCTCTTAAAAAAATTTGCACATAGACATAATATTTTTTTTTTTTTTATACATGGAGGGAGGCTCATTAACTCCTTAAGAGTTAGGGATGGTGTGAGAAGTAAAAATAATGCCAGTAAAATTAATACTATTTATTCCTATATCCTCATGTCAAGGAGAATTACTACTTGAGAGTTTAGAAAGATATACCAGCATAAGACTGTGGAAGTGAATTGTCTGATAATATGTTTGAACAAGAGATGTCCAAACCTTCATTACATAGATAAGCCATGCTAGCTTCTGGAGTAGAGATTTCCATCAAAATTTCAAAGGATCACAATATTAGTAATATCACTGCTTTTCTCCTCTTGAGGTGCCAATTCCTTTTCAAAAATGGATTTTATGGCAAGGATGCATAAAGGGGAAGTGGATATTCGAAAAGAGATCATAAAAATTAAGAAAAAAAACATGTCGAGGAAAGAAATCAGCTGTTCCACTCGACTGATCAACAAAAATATAATCACGCAAAAACACAGTCGTTCAGTTGAATTGAACAACAACTATTCAATTGGTTTGAACAACAACCGTTCAAAGTTTTGAACAAAAAAAAATAAACACACAAAAAACACAACCGTTCAATTGAATTTAATATCATTTGTTCAATTTTATTGAACAAAAACTGTTCAATTGGATTGAACAACAACCGTTCAAAGGTTTGAACAGTAAAAAATAAATACACAAAAATCTCGACCATTCAATTGAATTGAACAATAGTTGTTCAATTCGATTAAGCAACAACTGTTGAATTCGATTGAACTACAAATATTCAATTTGATTGAACAACAATCATTCACAGGTTTGAACAACAAAAAAATAAACACACAAAACATGGTCGTTCAATTGAATTGAACAACAACTATTCAATTCAATTGAACAGCAACTGTTCAATTGGATTGAATAGTAGCCGTTCAAAGGTTTGAACAACAAAACACACAAAAGAAAGCATAAGAGAAAAAAAATGTAGCTGTGAGCATGAAAAAGAGATAGAATGTACAACAACGAGAAAAAATATAAATTGCAGGAAACATATATACAATTTTTACAAGCAGAAATAACAAACTTTCATGAACTTAAAGCTGCGGGGCCATCACTCCCTGCAGCTAAAATTTGGATGGTGGGATCGTCATGCACCTGCTGGCAGAAAGACTCTTTTGTAATTGGTTTATGATAGAGGCACACCTAGTGTCCATTGACTCGGAAGGTGGAGCCGGATCCATTGATGGTAGTCAAGGTAATGGTACGATTGCTGTGTACTTCCTGAATTTTGTATGGATCGAGCCACCTTGTTTGTAACTTACCCGGGAAGTCTTGGAACCTGGAGTCATAGAGGAGTGCCCAATCTCCTTTCTGGAATGTCTTCTTTTTGATGATTTTTTCATGCCACTTAGCTCGTTGTTGTTGAATAATGGTAGTGCGCTGTAGAGCAAGTAGCCGTGCTTCATCTAATTCATTTATTTTTTGGAGTCTTCTAGTCTGGGCCTCCGTCAAATCCAACCCCACTTCCTGGGTTGTTCTTAGAGTATTTATTTCGAATTCAATATGAAAAAATGGTTCCCTTCCAAATACCAGATGGTATGGAGAATATCCAGTGGTATTTCGCCATGTTGTTTGGTAAGCCGACAAGGCTTCTGGTAGTCTAGTAGCCCTATCCTGGCAATGTGTTGAGACTATTTTAGTGAGAATTACCTCAAGGAATTTGTTGGTGCTTTCAACTTTCCCATTAGCCTACAAGTGGTAGGGAGAGGTGACTCTATGGGTGACATGGTGGTTCTTCAGAGTGGTCGTAATTTTGTTTCCCACAAACTGTGCCCCCCCCCCCCACTAGTTATCACTTCCCGAGGTAATCCATACCGCACAAATAGCTGAAAAAGAAAATTGATCACAGACTCTTCTGTAGCTCTTGATAAAGCCATTTTTTCTACCCACTTTTTCATATAATCTGTGGCAACCAGTATGTAGGTCTTCTGATTTGATGACAGGTTGAATGGTCCAACAAAGTCTAGTGCCCATCGTTTGAAAGGTTCCACTACTAATTGTGGTTGTAATGGCGTTTCATTAGCCTGGCTAGGGAGACCCATCATTTGGAAACTATCGTAGGCTTGGACATATTTCTTGACATATTTAGAAATTGTAGGCCAATAATAACTTTGCAATATTGTGCGCCCCGTCCTGCGATATGAAAAATGGCCACCACATGGTTCATCATGACAGGCCCTTAAGATGTCATAAATTTCGTCTTCTTGGATGCATCTGTGTATATGCATATCATCTCATGTATGAAAAATATATCCACTGATCCAGGAGAATCTAACACTGCGCTAAAAAATCAGCTTTTGTTCCTTTGATGTCAAGTGTCTTGGCAGCTTTCCTACTTCTATATAATTCACTACATCTACGTACCATGGTGTTTTTACTGCTACAACAAAAAAATTCTCATCAGGGAACTGATCATCCACTGCTAGTGGGTCATTTGACTTTGGAACTCTAGACAAGAAATCTGAAACTACGTTCTCCTTCCCTGGGTGGTCTTTGATAGTTATGTCAAAATCTTGTAAAAGAAAAAACCAATGAGTCACTCTTCCATTGTAATAGGTTTATTGGCTAAGTATCTAATGGCGGAGTGATCGGTATATAGGAATACTTGATAGCCAATTATATAATTTCTAAATTTATTAATAGCATAAATGAAAACCAAGAAATCATTTTCGGTCACTGTATAGTTTAATTTGGCAGGAGTGAGATTGTTGCTGATATAGTAAATAACATAGGGCTTTTTATCTTCTTCTTGACCGAGAACTGCCCCTATCGTTGTGTCAGATGCATCTGAGGAAATGTGAAAGGGAAACTCCCAATTGGGGCCATATAAGACTGGTGCAGTCGAGACCAATTTCTTCAAATCTGAAAAAGTAGTGTCAAATTTATCCGACCAATGGAATTAAAAATTTCCAGTTAATGCATACAAGGGTGCAACAATTTTTGAGAAATTCTTTATAAACCTACAGTAGTACCCTGCATACCCAAGGAAACTACCTACCTCTATCTGAGTACAAGGTGTGGCTAATAAAATAATTACCTCTATCTTTGCTAGATCTAGTTGTATTCCAGCTGCAGTGATGTAGTGCCTTAGAATTACTCCTTTAGTCATCATCATGTGACATTTTTCGTTTCTCAAACACAATATGGTAGCAACACATTGTTCCAATAATTTTTCTACTATTTGCAGTGCTTGATCAAAATCATATCCATATGGAGTAAAGTCATCCATGTAATTTTTGAGTCCTTCATTTATTAAATCAGAAAAAATGATGAGTATCGCTCTTTGAAACGTTGTTGGGGCATTGCATAACGCAAACGGAAATACTCCATAGGAGAATGTATCCCATGGGAAAGTAAAGGTCGTTTTACCCTATCTGGATTTTGATTGTAACCACTAAAAACATCAAGGAAAGAGTAGAACCATTTTCCTACTAATGATCAAGGACCTAATCAATAAAGGGGAGGGGGAAGTGATATTTCTGTATTTCTTTATTCAGTTCTTTGTAATCCACACAGATTCTCCACTTCCCATTCTTCTTAGGAATGACTACTATAGGAGAGACCCATTTGCTGCCTGAAATGGGATAAATGAAGTTTACATCTAGCAGCTTTCACAATTCATCTTTTACAATGTCTTTCAGATGTAGTTTTAACCTCCACTGAGGCTGCCGAATAGGTCGAGCATCCTTGTCAGTATAAATGTGATGTGTGCATAGTTGAGTATATATACCCTTCATGTCTGGGTAGTACCAAGAAAATTCTCCCTTATTTTTTTGTAAAACCTTAATGAGATTTTTCTTCTGGTTACTATTCGAACTACCACTGATATTTAAAACCTTTCCTGGCTCAATTTCAATTGGTATGTTGTTGCGAACAATAGTCATGGGTATGTGCTGATTATAAATGTCTGCCAAGGGGTATTCTTGTGCTTCATTATCAAGAACTACTTTTAACATTTGGCATTTTAATTTTTCAGAAGCAAATGGTTGATTCATGAAGTTATTAATTACATCATCTTCAGTTTGATCTTTGAATTCGAGTGCTTCAACTATGGTCAGTGGTGAATGGATGTTTTGTTCCCATTATGTATGTGGTTGTTTGTGAATATTTACAGTGGGAAGACTTGATTTGGTAGGTGGGTATATGGCAATATTTTTTATGACATTACCTCTAGCAATGTTCATGCTACCTTTCCAACAGCCTATGTAAGCGTCGACTGTTGCTAACCAAGGTCGTCCCAATATCAAGGGGTGTCCATCTAACCTACATTTTGGGTTAATAACTAAAAATTCTGCCGGATAATCCCATGACTCCACAAAACTAGGATGTCCTGCAATATTCCTTGTGGTTTGATAACAGATCTCTCAATAAGTTCCAGCAAGGTAGATGTGGGTTCTAACGTTATTATGGCTAACTTCGCATGTTTTTGTGGTTAAAATGTTGATGGATGCCCCCAAATCAACTAATGTGTTCGAAAAGGAGTGTCCAGAGATTTGTATAGTAACTATGGGATTCCTTGGATCCTCATATTTTACTGGTGTTTCATTACCCAAGAGTAAGTCTGACAATGCTCCCACTACATGAACAGTTGGTACAGTTTTTTCTTTCCTCACCTTTTTTTTTTCCGCACAACTCTTTAATTGTCTTGGCATAGATAGGAATGTCTTGTATAGCCTATAGCATAGGAATTTTAATGCAAAGGTTTTTTAATTCTTCTAAGAGATCAAAATCTGAAGAGACTATTGGTTTAGGCAATTTTAATCTCTCAGGGAATGGAGGGGAGGAAACAATAAAGTTTTCAGGGTCTTTTTGGTCAAATGTGTCGCCCCCCTGCTCTATCTTCGTTTCTGCCATAGTTGATTGTTTAAATGTTGTCAGAATTTAAGACTCAAGTTGTGGCAGGGCCGTATCTTCTTCAAGTGAAATAACACGTCCCCATCTCAGCCTAATTTCATTGCATTACTTCTGTTTAGCTTTGGGGTTTGGGTTTTTGAAAATCTGGATTAACTGAACCGGTCTGTTATTGGGATTAGGATTGGGTTGAGATGGAAATTGAGGGCGCGTAACAGGTTGAGGATTGTGTTGGAATGGGCATGGAGCTGGTAATGTAGGTTGATTCTGAGCCCTTGTCTCCATTGGTAAATTGGTCATCCCCAAGGTTCAGTGCCAATTTTGAGACCAATTTGTATTCTATGAAGTGGAGGCAGGCAACTAGGACTGATATGGATTGTTTTTCTAGTAAGGGGGAGAACAAGGAAAACTTGACCAATTATTACCTAAAGAGATTTTTGTTGGACAAGGAGGCATGGAAAATTATTGGGATGGCCATGCATAAAAAGGTGATTGGCTCTGCCATGCTGTTGCAGGGTTTTGTTGATTAAATTGTGGAGAAGAAAAGAACTGAGGGAGGTCTTGTGGCAGACCTGGTCATGCTTTCAACTGCCGATGTTGATTCATTTGATAGACTAGTTTTATCTCTTCTTCTATCTCTTTAAAAACCACTTTCAAACCCGGAGGTGAAGGGCAATGGTCAATAGCGTAGTCCTTGGTAAAAATAACGCATGTCTGGACCATGTCTAATGGAAATTCCCACTGGCTGTGATTCTTCCAACAACATGGAAAAAATACATCCAAGTTATGTTCTCCTATAGCTTGCTTCTACTTGGCTTGTAGGACATCTAGCTTTGTTGTTAGGGTGCCCAAGATATCAGTTTTAAATCTTCTAAAATATTACCGAATTCTACTCTGGTCATGTTTTCACTAGACTGTTTATAATTCCTTGTAACTAAGTCTCGCTCGATTGGCCTACTTCGCGTACTACCTCGAGAAAACCTGATGCACAATGCAATAATTTCATCATATTCTTCTTGATTTATGTTCCCTTTTCCCATTATATTAATTTTTTTGACCCATTCTTCTTTCATTCCCTTAATCATTGTTGCTTTTAAGATATCTTTAGACAGTGTAGTATATGGAGATATTTGAAAATTATATTGAAATATTTCAACGTATTCTTCTTTTTTCTCATTTTCTCCTGCATACATAGTGAATATTTCATATATTATTTCTTGAGTCCAGCAATAGTCTTGGTATTTTTTAAGAAAAGAGTTTTTCATTTTATCCCAACTCTTAATGGTTCCTCCATCGAGCCCCATAAACCAATGTAATGTTGCCCCCTTCAAAGTAGAGGGAAATAGTTTCAGTTTCTGAGGGTCAGTGGTGTAGTCATATCCCCTACATAAGACATCAAATTCAAATAAGAATGCATCCGGATCTTCTAAGGTCAGCCGATGGAATGTGGGGATGTTTTGTAATGGAATGGCTTTCGTAGGGGCATTTGCATTTGGATCAACAATGGGATATTCCAATGTCGATGTCTGCCTCTGGTTTTGGTTGTTTGCCATTTGATCGAAGATATGCCAGTAATATTCAAGGATTTATTGTTCTGGGGGAATAATTTGAGTGGAATTAGGGAGTGGATTTGGAGGAAGTGTTATAGCACTTCCTCGATTTGGGATACTAGTGTCTCTATCTCAACCACTCTCTCAAGGGATCCAGGTTCTGGAGTTTTTACTTGTACTTCACTACTGGTTTCTCCCTCTCCTTCCTGTAAATTGCAAGAATTTCCCTCTCTCGAAGGGTCAGGACTTACGTGCTCAATAGTCTGAAGGATTTTCTCAGACCCTTTTGTTTCACTATGAATATCGACGTGGGCTGCAGATGGTGAGGCTGCTTCCTGAGGGAATGTAGTAAGATTCTGAGTAGGAATGGTTCTGGGTCCTACGGATGCCTGGGATTCAACCTTCTTAGTGATTTTTTATATATATGTTTTTCTGCAAGGACCACCAATCCTTTGGGTTTTGTGGATTTAAGTGGGTGGTTTTGATATATCTTTTTCTTCCTAGTCATAAAACAAGGACACCTATCCTACTAACCTCTGCACAATTGCTGAGAAGTGGGATGGAGAGCAAGCATTTTTCTTGCTGGCACAGAGGTTCTTACCTCTCGTTTTCAATATCCAAGTATTCCACAACATAAGTAAAAATAAATAAAGGACATCACTCTTAGACACTCTCCCTCGCAATGAAGTCAAAATGTTGGGTCATAAAGGTGACTATTTAAAGGTAACCTTAATGCTTCTCATTAATTGTCAACCTAGGGCAAGTATTGTTACTTCAAGAGTGTAAGAAAAATATATGCAAGCGACATCAGAGGTTAACTACTCTAAATCATCATAAGGAAGATTGTCTAATTATCGAAGTTCAATCAAACCAACCTGGTAGTGAATTATGAAATGTTTCGGACTATTCAAAGGAGCTAACTATGTTCTAAGCTTATGTAGAAATAACTACTCAAGACTGAAAAATAATAAATTGCAATTGAACAACATGCTTTGATGAATTGAACATCAACCTTATTGAATTGAACATCAATTCTAATAAGTTGACAAGTAATCAATTATTCTATATTTTGCAATGGAATTCTCTTTTAAGCAACTAATAACATCCTTCTGAAGAAAACATCAACCAAATTCCCGTAATTGTGATGAAACGATCCAAACGTTAACAATATGAAGAATTGAACAACAATCGTGTTGAAACTAATCTAACAATTTTACAAGCATTGATTCCATATAAGAGGACATGAATGGTAAACTAGTCTAGTGAAGAGGAAGTTATAACATCACACACTCACAATTAACCAATCAAATGATATATTATGAAACACAAAAGATAACTGGAAAAAAAAAATCTGTAAATAAACATATAGCACTAAAGTAGCAGTAGAACCCCCAAGGCTGGGCCCAAAGCCACTAGAAGCCTACTGCTAAGGAATACTTAGAGGTTGTTTATTCCAAAAACCCCAAATTCTTCATTAATCCACTGAGCAATAAATTAGTACAAAACTTGATGATTCTATCCGAATACATTTATTACAGAAATATTATATTACAGTAAATGTCCTCGTCTTGTTCATTCTTCAACCTTTTATAGCTTAAAGATGAATTCAAAAGTAGTAAAGAATCATTCTCATTATGGGACCCTGCTGCTTTGTGGCTATCGACTGAGCAGTCCAAAAGTGGGCGTGCCTCTACATATTCTATTGATTCATAGGAGCCGGTATGATTCTATTTGCCTTCCTTGTCTGCTGTCTTTTGGTTGTTTGGTCAGCAGTTTGGCTGTTTTTCTTCCCTATTAATAAAGATAGTGACAAACTAGTTTTTAAGTTATTAAACAATCCTTTTGTCATTAGTCCACTCTGCCTTGCTTTCACATTATTTTCCTTTACTTTATTTTTGAGATGAAGGGAAAATATATAAAAGTACATGAAAAATTGTGGTAAAGATGGGGGCAAAACGTACCTTCTTCTTGGCCCAGCAAGAGGAAGTTCCTAGAATAGAAACAAAAATAATTCCTCGAGTGGGAGATCTAAATATAGAGGGAGATAAAAATCTCCTAGAAAATCTATAAAGGTGTGCTGGAAATAAGGAAAGGGAGGGAACTACCAAAAATACTCTAGATATAACGTTCTTGAGAAAGGAAAGGTATCTGATGATGCTCCTTTTGTGGAGGTGAAAATCGCCCTAGATGAAGGTGGGGATGTGTACTTGGCTTCTTCTTCAAGTACACATGTAGATCATGAGGCGTGGTTGATTGAATCAAGTGCATCCTTTCACTTCACTCCCCATAGGGACTGGTTTTGCGAGCATGAAAAATATTATGGTGGTGATGTCTTCTTAGGGGATGAAAGGAAGGTCAGAATCATTAGACGTAGAAAATTCAAGCTGAAGTTGCAAGGTGGGTGGATTAGAACACTTCCTAGTGTTATTCATATTCCTACATTGGAAAAAAAAATGATTTATGTAAGGAAGATGGATGATGCAGGTGTAAAAAAAGTGTTTGAGAAAGATACTTGACAGATGGTTCGAGGAGCACTGGTATTGATGCATGGAGTTTGGATTGGAAATCTTTATAAGCTTCTGGGTAGCACTGTTATTTATGGGTGCAATATTTATGTGGTTCTTGGAAGTGGAGCATAAAACCTAGCCACTCTCTAGAGAAAAGACCATGCTATGGCATCAAAGGCTTCAACATATTTGAGAGAATGTATTTCAAATAATGCATGGTAATGGTATGGTAGAAGGTATGTCTAATTTCTCTCTGGATTTTTATTTCTATGAAAATTGAGTATATAGGAAGCATAATCAAACGAGTTTCTCCTCTGGTGCTAAGATGGTAAAGGGGATATTAGAGCTTCTTCACAATGATGTGTTTGGACCTGTGTTGGTTCCATCACTAGTTAAGCATGTGTATTATGTCTCATTTATAGATGAATTCTAAAGGAATACATGGATGTGTTTCCTCGAGAAGAAATATGAAGTCTTTGAAAATCTTAAAGAATGTAAGGCTCTGGTGTAAAATCAGACAGAGAAGAATATTAATGCCTTGAGGACAAATACTGGTGGAGAGTTTGGAAGAACGAATTTGAAGAGTTATTTAAGAAGTGTGGTATAAAAAGACAAAATAATACTACATAGACACCTCAGAAAAATGGAATTACAAAAATAATGAACATGAAGTTTACGGAAATGGCAAGAAGCATGCTCGGTGGCACTGGATTAGGGTAGTAATTCTAGGAAGAGGCAATAGATATTGCATGTTACCTAGTTAAAAAATCACCTTCATCAACATTGGAGGATAAGATTCCAGATGAGGTATGGGTTGGTAAGAAACTCTCTCTTTCACATATAAGTGTATTTTGTTGTCATTCATATGTACACGTTCCAAAGGAGAAAACAACCAAGTTGTATATTAAATTTGAAAGGTGCATCCCTATTGGGTATAAGGATGGTTTAAAAGGTTATAATATTTTGAACCCAAATTCAAGGAAGGTTGTATATAGATGAGGTGTTGTGTTTAGAGACGTGAAATATGTTATTAAACATGAATTCCCGCCAAAGGAGCCTAAGAAGATAGAGTTTGAACTAAAGGAGGAATAACCAGACTCTACCGCAGAAAAAGAATCAGAAGAGGAAGAGACACATACTCTAATTTTGTGAAGATAAGTTTGAGAGAGAAGGAATCCAGAGAGGTGTGGTCCATATTATTTTTGTTCAAATTTTTCTTTATCTATTACTGATGATGATCTGAGAACTGGCATGAAGGAAGTGGATTCAAAGTATGCCAAACTCTGGAAAGAGGCCATGGTTGATGAAATGGCATCTTTGGAAAAAAATAAGGCTTGGGATTTGGTGGATTTGTTAGCTAGAAGGAAACCCATTGGCAAAAAATGGGTGTTTAAGCAGAAGATGAATCCAAAAGGAAAGGTGGAGAAATACAAAGCTCGGTTGGTAGAAAAAAGGTTATTCCTAGGTGTCGAGAATTGATTTCAGTGATATTTTTTCTCCTAATTCCAAGTTAGCTTTTGTTATATTACCTTTATCTATTGTTTCTTCTTTTGATTTTGAGGTAGAAAAAATGGATGTGAAGACAACATTTCTTCATGGATATCTGGACGAATATATCTACATGAAGCAACCTGAACAATTTGCGGTGAAGGGTAAGAAAGAAATTGTATGCAGGTTTAAAAATTCTTTGTATGGGTTAAAATAGTCACCAAGGATGTGGTATCATAAATTTGATGCATATTTACAGGGACATCACTTCACAAGAAGAAAAGAGAAGCACTGTGTGTATTTTAAATTAATTGGTGATCATGTTATTTATTTGGTCTTGTATGTGGATGATATGTTTTTGATTGGAAATAACAAAGAAATTATCCAGGATTTGAAGACACAATTGTCCTCCAAATTTGACATGAATGATATTGGTGTTGCAAACTATATTTATGGCATGGAAATTAAATGAGATCAGGAAAATAGGAAGCTTTGGTTAAACCAGAGGGAGTATGTCAAGACAATATTGTAGAGGTTTAATATGTAGGATAGTAAACCAGTGAAGGTTCCTATTCCTGTAGGTGTAAATTTCTCTATTGAAAAATTTCCTAAGACATAAGAAGAGGAAGAGGACATGTCCCGTGTTCCATATGCGAGTGCAGTTGGTAGCATGATGTATGTAATGGTTTTCACCATACTAGACATTACACATGTAGAGGGAGTACTAAGCAGGTTTATGTCGAAACCAGGGAAGGAGCATTCGACAATAGTGAAGTAGGTTTTCAGGTATTTACGTGGAACTAGTGATTATGTTTGTGCTATAAAGGAAGACCAGGATTGGATAGAGTTTTGGGAATTTGTGACTTTGTTGATGCAGACTAGGTTGGATATTTGGGTATGTGTTTAACCTATTTGGAGGATTAGTAAGTTGGATGAGTAAGAGGAAGTTTGTAGTGGCACTTTCAACTACAGAGGTTGAATACATGGTAGCCAGTCATGCAAGCAAAGAAGTAGTCTGGTTGCAGAGACTACATTCAAGTATGGGGTTGGTGCAATGAGCTATAAGGATAGAATGTGATAGCCAAAGTGAAATTTTCTTGGCTAAGAACCCTTCTTATTTGAAATGGGATGTTGCATGGCAATGGTGATCACATTTGGCCAAGAGTCGATCCAAGCACAAGGCGAGACATGTCAAGCATCGTCGTGTCAACAATGTTCAAGGTGAGAAGAATTGGAAGTTGTTTAAGATTTCTTTGATTGATGCCCGAGGAGGGATTGTGTATTTTCATTCAAGGACAGGTTTTTATTTTGAATATTCTTGGAAATTGCAGTAAAATGATATCTACAACGACAAGTCAAGGTGTCCATAGTAAGGGAAAATCATTAGTTTTCAAGAAAGGCTCAAATTGTCGCATTCAAGTAATTTTTAGTGGATGAATAATGGAAGGTTGAGGGTGCTGAGTTCTAATCTATTTACTAACAGATAAAGATATTTTGGAGTTCCAAAAGCTTCCAATGGGGAGGAATGATTTGGTGGATCAAATTTATGCTCAAAATTAAAAGTTCTCATAATGGAATAAAACCTATTCTCTTGCGTATATATCGTCGTTCTAAATCCGATGCTATTCATTTTGCACAAAACCAACACTGTATGCTCCTGTAATCACGATATAAAGTTTTCGTCAAAAAGGTAAAAAAAATTTAGACATGCTGACTACGCAGCTGACTGTGTAGTTCATACAGGTTACGTCATGCTGACCTCAGCATGATGACTGGGCTCCTTCGATCAATGGATGGTCTCCACTTTTCACGTCTGGATTAGTTATGATATGGTGATTTTTTACTGGTTGTTGGGTAGACCAATGAGAGGATGCAAGGTGCCCCAATTGGAGTTTTCCATGTGGCGCCTCCTCGTTGGCTAAAATTTATGTAAGGATAAGGTTGAGGTCGATGGGGGTTAAACCAACAACCTCCCACCTGCAAGACCGATGGTATACCAGCCTACTACACTATTGTTTCTTAATATATATTGTTTAAATTTTATATTTAAGTTTGAAAAAGGCGTCGTTTGGAAATATTAATTACATATTCGGCGCACGAAATATTAATTAAAATATTCATCCTTTAGCTAGTTAGAGGAAAAATTATTGAGGCCACAATTTGCGTCAGTGGTTGGTGAATTTTTTTTCCTGTTAGCTCTTTTTGGGGCTTGTAGGGCGATTTGCAGGTAGGGAAAAATATTAGGACGAATAGTTGAAGAACATGGGAGGATCATAAATTCTTCAATTTTTATCCTTTTTGGGAGCAAAAAGAGGCTAGAGAGGGGTTTTTGGGTGCTTTGAAGCCTTTTGGGCTATCAATACAGCCATTTGAGCACTTTAAATGTATGTAAACACCATTTTTTGGGAATAATGAAAGAGGCCCAACCATTGGAAGTTGGACCAGGAGACGTAGCCTAGGAGGGGTGAACACCTTCATCAATTGCTATTGCGTGTTTGCTATTATAGTGATATTATATCTTGTTTTTTGCACAAAATTTACATTTTATGCATTTTTATGTGTTTAATAATTTGATAAAATAGGCTTAAAACCCTAATTGAAACACTTGAAAAATTCCTCAAACCTCAAGCAATTTTTAAAACAGATCAGTTTGGTATCAAAGCTTAGGTTTTCTTGTTGTTGTGAGGGTTTAATTTTTTTGCAAGTGTATGTGATGCTTACAAGTTTTAAGCTCAAGAGAGGATAAGGGAAGCTTGTGGTTGCAAGTCATCAAGTTAGGTAAAGGACAAGAAGAGAAAGTTTTCCACAATATTCACCACAAATTCTATCTCAAATTGTAGTTGAAGCTTCAACAATTATGTCAAATGAAGGAGAGTCTGAAAATATGTGACGGGATGAAAGATCCTTTAGGAAATCATTCTTTTATTTGAAAAGAATGGTGAAAGCTCTCCATGAGGAGAGAAGCACAAGGATGCAAGGTGAGAGCTCCAATATTCCCAAGGGATATGGAGACAAGACTCCAAAAGGTAATGAGAATGGTTAAAAACCACCTTTGACACCACTATCCTCACCACCATCTTCACCATCATCTTCTTCCACCAAAATCCCTTCACAAACACCTCCACATTCTCCACAAGGTCATGGTAAAACTCCATTTTTGAAGCTTGACATTAAGTTTGATTTTCCTATGTATGATGGAGAGGTAAATGTTGAAAGATTAGACAATTGGGTACGTAATATTGAAGTGTATTACAGGATACAAAGAATCAAGGATGATGATGTTGGGTCATAAAGGTCACTATTACAGGCAACTTCAATGATTCTCATTTAATTATCAACATAGGGCAAGTCTTATTATTTCAAGAGTCTAAGCACAGTATATGCAAGTGATATCAGAGGAAAACTACTCTAAATTATCATAAGGAATAATATCTAATTCTCGAATTTCAATAAAATCAATTTTGAAGGGAGTTATAGAATGCTTTGACTATCCTATTCTTATCATATGAAAAAATAACTACTCTGTAATGAAAATAACAAACTACAATTGAATAGTGTATTGTGATGAATTGAATAGTAATCATAATGGATTGAACAACAACTCTAATAAATTCAACAAAAATTGATTATTCTAATGTTTTCAATGGAATTATATTTTAAATCAATGAATGACATCCCTTCAATTTAAACAACAACAAAATGCTCACATTGATAATGAAAAGATCCAATATTAACTATATGCAGAATTGAACAGCATTCGAGTTAAAACTAATCAACGATTATAAAAGCATTGGGAAATGATGAAAGCATATAAGCAATTATGAAAACATTGATTTTAAGAAAGAAGGAATGAATGGTGGACTCGTCTAATGAAAGAGGAAGCTTTAGCATCTTATGTTCACAATTTAACCAATTAAATGATATCTTATTAAATGCACTAGATGACTGGAAACACAAGTTCTGTAAATAAACGTATAGCATAGAAGTAGCAGAGAAACTTCCAAGGCTAGGCCCAAAGCCACCAGAAGTCTACTTCTAAGGAAAATTTAGAGATTTACTATTCCAAAAAAATGAAAATATTTATTAAGCTGGAGATTAATACATTAATACCATGTAATATTCCAAAAATTTAGCCTTCATCTAAATGGAATAATATAGTTTGTTTTATCACTATATAGATGAATAAGTGGGTGGGGAGACTCATAAAACCCCTTTAGAAGGAATAATAACACACCTAATGTGAAAGGAGGAAGAATAAGAAGCTGGATTAAGCACCTTTAGGTGTGAACAGGGACTGGATCATGTTGATTCAGTCAACTTTGACCAAATCAACAATGTTGTCATGGAGGAGTGGTCTTTATGATGAGACAGTGAAGTTTTAGTGGAGGACAAATTGCATGAGCTTGGTGGAAAGTATGGATGGGACCCAATGTGAGGAGGCTCTCATGCTATATATGTAAGGGATAGAAACCATTGTTATTCATGTTTTAGATTATTATTGATATTGGTCTATTTAGACTTTTGCTTCGTCTTGTTGTTTAGTAGGGTTGCTGTGTTGTTTAGCACAAGGGTGTTCCTGATCGGGAATCCCTACCTCATCCTCAAGGAAGGAAAGTTTCTTTGATCTACATTTCATCATTCTGGAATTCTGGCCAAGCTACCTCCTTCAGCTATAGCGTAGTTTTTGTTTGGAGCTGGGTTGTGTTGCAGGGTGCAGCAAAGGAGGATCATATAGAGCTGTTTCTGGGCTTGTTTTTCATTAGAGAGGTATCCTATCCATTGGAGGATCATAAAGGAGGGCTCCTGGGCATATTTTATCATCTTTGGAATTAGGCCAACCATCTACCATCCCTCACAGCATAGTCACAATTCTAAAGTGCATTATTTTTTGGAGGCAATTGCTGGGAGGGTTCATTGAGCTCATCAGGAGGGTCTATTTCTAAGTAGATGGATCAACCTTCTAATTATAAATACCATTGGAGGATTAAATCATCATTTCAGATCTTTCATAGCCTCACTTCATTCAAATCTAGTGTGCAGTGACATCTCAGCCCCAGGGTTATTTGTCACATTGAATATTTCTTGGTATTTCTAGCAATATTTTCCGGGTTGGCTACAAATCATGTATTAGAGCCCACATCTTCTTTATTGGGTATTTCTTGTTTCTATCGGCCATATTAGATCTATGTATGTTTATAGCATCAGCTACACTGATATAGACAATGTTGTCACTGCTCTCCGACATTCTATACAGTTGCAGCAACTCATGTGCTGATTGTTCTGATCATTGGAGGATTGTTCTTATTGCTTGAGTGGCTTGTACCTCAAGATATTTTTGTATATTGTAGCTAATATATTAATAAAATTGTGGCTACATATTTATCCCTCTCATGTCATGATCATATTTTCTTTGTTTTACATTATTATGTCTTATATTGCTGCTATTTCCAATTTGGAATATTACAGTGGTATCAGAGCATAATCTTGGCTCAGCCTGTGCATCCAAGACATTATGTCATTAGAAGGAGAAGCTTATTCTCACAGAAAAGAGAAGATGTATAGAAGAAACAAAGGCAAGACTCCATTATTTGGAGAAATGAAGGAAGAGAGGATCTCCCAACTTCTTTTCCAAACTATGAAAAATATCAAAGAAGATCTCAAGGAGATGAAAGGAGAGAAGTGTAAGAAAATTCCAAGAGGGTTTGAAGGGGAAGCAAGCCCTATATTTTCACATGATGGGTGTGAGAATTTAGCCACACATGCAGATCCACAATTCAATTTATGGCCCACATTCACTGCAAGAAGGATGGAGGAAGAAGATGCACCAAGTGAGGAGACCTTGAGTGACTATCTTCAGGAGTATGAGTCTCAATATTTGAGATTCAAAGAGCACTTGGACTTCCAAGGGTTTTTCCAACTCAAGGAAGACAGAACATCCAGAAACCATAATAGAAGTAGGAGAGGTAGAATATTTCTATCTAAATTTTAGGGATCAGAAAAGTGCATAGCTAAAGCTTGGGTGAAGGAGTTAGATTCCTATTTCTAGCTACACCAAGTTTCAAAAAAGGAGGACATTAGAGAAGCAGTGCTACACCTCAAAAGTATGGCCCATGATTGGTGGTTTTTTAGTTTTGCTTCATTTAATCATTCAAATGTAAAAACTTATTCTAGTTTCACTAAGAAATTAATGAGAAGATTTGATATTAAACATTGTAAACCATCATTTGTTGAACCCAAAAACTCAGAACCTTTGCATGAGTTGGAGAGATCTATTCTTCCAACTCCATTCCTTATTTCTATTGAAGGGGATAAAAACATGCATGATGCCTTCCCAAGGGAAATATCCCCACTTCTTGAAGAGCCCTCTTCTATAGATGAATACATGGAGGTTCCTCCTTCAAGAGAAGACCAAGATCAAGGGTCTCTCATTGATGATGAGGAATTCTCAAATATTGATGAAGAGAATGAGAAAAGAAGAGCTAATAGTGCTATACCATCAAGAGGATATCCATCACCACACGGAGATGGGAAGGGAGCCATTGCTTCCATTAGAGGAGCCCTTGTGTCTTTTCAAGGAGTTCCAAATGATTTAGCATGTGGGAACCAAAGCACAATTCCAGAGCATCATGCATCAGTTGTTGTGGGTTGTGAATCTTGGCAGATGGAAGGAGAAGAAAAGAAGGATCAACATCAAGGGATGATAATAATTCACCCTTATCTATTTTGGGAGGTTTCTGCATATAAGAAGAATACTGTATTGTGAAATGAAAGGAGGGACAAATCAGTCCACTCATATATACAGTCCACTTTAGATTTTGATGTCTCACTACATGGGGGCACCACCTGGGAGGCCACCAGATCTAGAGTTGGTGGGAGACATATTACCATTTGGTTGACCACTCTTAGATCCCAGAGAGGTGGATACTTTGAAGGGGTCTATTACAGCACAGAGAGTCTGGGGTAGACTCAAGGAGGAGGGAGACATTCTCCCATTTTTAGCATTACCCACTCTCACCACATATACTACGTTGACATAATTTGCTACAGTGATGGAGGATGGAACCTTCATTGTGCAAGGGAGATGCTCCATGGATTTGGAGAAATAAAGGATAATTCATTTGAGGAAGGAATTCCCCATACATTGGAATAGATGGAGGCCACTCATGCTTACATTGGTGTAGATCAAGAGTTTATTTTTGGATAGTAGCTTCTCATGGGAGGCCAACCTCCAAGAGTCACCACTTCTATTTGAGCATGAGAAGCTGCATGATGGGCATGGAAGTAAATTGGAGGATGAATTTGGCATGAGGGATGTCAAAGGAGAAGACAATAGCATGTGGGGAGTTTCACATTTCAGATCTTCAGTGTTGTCTCTTAGGAGGATTGATCCATATTGGAGATCTCAACTCTTGGTAGAGTACTCCAAGGATCTTGGTACTTACATGATTCTTGATGACCCGGATGGAGATGATAGATATGTGGTGGATGATGTGGTCATTTATTATTATGGCAGAGTCTTCTTGACTAAATCTTCTGAGCTCAAGGAGAAGCTTCTACATGTAGCACATGCATATCATTGTTTGATGGAGGAGCTCACTTGGGAGGGCATCCAGCATGATATATTTTAGCATATGGAAAGATGCATAGCCCAAATACTGATGGATAGGTTGGCACTGTCACTTTGCTACTAATTGAGAGTGAGGGAGAATTTCCAGTTGAGCCATTTCAGCTCAAGGACCAAAGTACATGGTGGAGAAGGTACAATTTTGCAGTATGATTTGTAATTCTTTAATTTTTATGAGCAACATGTTGTATTAAGGAGGACCATTCCTTATTACACATTATATTATGATGTACTTGAGGCCAAATGTAGCATTGATATTGCCTATCCTTTTGGTGGTTTGTGGGGGAAGCCACATGATTCTTGGTGTGCACCATTGGCACCACATTTTACTTTCATGATCCTATCTTGTAGGATGATTGTGGCACTAAAAAATTGGCTGGAAAAGAACTTTTTGTTCTTTGATTTGAGGCAGGCAAGGGATGCACTACGTTGGTTCCATGTGTGGAACTATGATCCACTTTCTGGTTGTCATATGACAACTTGTTTTCATTGGGTTTTTCTTCCATATATTGCTGATGTTTCTATGTTCATGGGAGGCTTTGTTTGGAGAGTGGGACAAGATTTGGAGGTGCCCATTGGGGTTATGATTCTCCATACTTTACAAGTTTCATGTTTCAAGAGAAACAATGGACAAACCGTGATTTCCATACTACATCTTTTTTCTTCATGTGGGAGGAGCCATTTGGAGAAATTGAGTTTTTGGAGGAGGCACTTCATGGCTGATTTGCTTGGTGGGGTAACTTGGGCCATTCTTGGAGGCCATGAAATTTCATCCCAAGATCAGAAAAAACCACATACTTACCATAAATGGAGATAGAAACAACTTGGATTGGAAAATCTAATCTCTCCATGCAGCCCCAACACATTGCATAAACCAGGGGTTGAGGATTCTTTGATGACCTACCTAAAATGACTCATTTCATTTGGATGATAGCATGGGTATGAGAGACTCTCATTGGAGATGAGATTCCCTATGTTTATCATCTCTCCTACCTTGAGGAGGCCATGGGACAGCAAGAAGGTTTCCACTTACACCTTTCACTTTCTCATGATGTACACCATTTGGTTTTTCATACTTGGGAGGAGCCATTGGAGGGCAGATTTATTGCAATTTATGTTGAGCTGTGGTGGGAACTATTGATGGGGAGGCCACAACAAGAGGAAGGGAGGAATTTTTCTCCACATTTACAGTTGCTTGATTAAAAGCAACATTTTGGAGGGGAGGAATGTAATATTCCAAAAATTTAGCCTTCATCTAAATGGAATATTATAGTTTGTTTTATCACTAGGTAGATGAATAAGTGGGTGGGGAGACTCATAAAACCCATTTAGAAGGAATAATAACACTCCTAATGTGAAAGGAGGAATAATAAGCATCCTTATTAAGCACCTTTGGGTGTGAACAAGGACTAGATCATGTTGATTCAGTCAAATTTGACCAAATCAATAGCACTGTCATGGAGGAGTGGTCTTTATGATGAGACAACGCAGTTTTAGTGGAGGAAAAATTGCATGAGCTCGGTGGAAAGTATGGATGGGAACCAATGTGAGGAGGCTCTCATGCTATATATGGAGGGGATATCAACCATTCTTATTCATTTTTTAGATTATTATTGATATTGGTCTATTTAGACTTTTGCTTCCTCTTGCCATTTAGCAGGGTTGCTGTGTCGTTTAGCACAAGGGTGTTCCTGATCGGGAATCCATACCTCATCCTCAGGGAAAGAGAGGTTATTTGAGCTGAATTTCCTCATTTTGGAATTCTGTCCAAGCTACCTCCTTCAGCTAAAACACAATTTCTATTTAGAGCTAGGTTGTGTTGCAGGGTGCAGCAAAGGAGGATCACATAGAGCTGTTTCTGGGCTTGTTTTTCAGTGGAGAGGTAGCATATCCATTAGAGGATCAACAAGGAGGGCTCTTGGGAATATTTTATCATATTTGGAATCAGGCCAACCATCTACCATCCCTCACAGTGTAGTCACAATTCTGAACTCCATTATTTTTTGGAGGTAATTGCTGGGAGGGTTCATTGAGCTCATCGAGAGGGTCTATTTCTAAGTAGAGGGATCAGCCTTCTAATTAGAAATACCATTGGAGGAGGACATCATAATTTCAGATCTGTAATAGCCTCATTTTATTCAGATCCAGTTTGCAGTGACATCTCAACCCCAGGGTTATTTTTCACATTGTATATTTCTTGGTATTTCTAGCAATCTTTTCCGGGTTGGCTAGAAATCATGTATTAGAACCCACATCTTCTTTCTTGGGAATTTATTTGTTTCTATCAGCCATATTCCATCTATGTATGTTTATATTAGCAACTAAACTGATATAGACAGCGATGTCACTGCTCTCTGACATTCTATACAGTTGCAACAACTCATGTGTTGATTGTTCTGATCATTGGAGGATTGTTCTTATTGCTTGAGTGGCTTGTCCCTCAAGATATTTTTGTATATTGTTGCTGATATATTAATAAAATTATGGCTGCATATTGATCCCTCTCATGTCATGATCATAGTTGTTGTTTTTTACGTTATTATGTCTTATATTACTACTATTTCCACTTTGGAATATTACATACCACTTGACAATTCTGTTAGGGAAAACTTAAAGAATGAAAAATTATCTTGAAGTTTAAAACATTAGCGAATCTCACTAGTCCCTAATATATAAATTATAAAATATTTATTAATATATTTGTAAAATTATTCATATTTATAACGATTTTATATATAGTATCTATATAATTTTGGTGAATCATTTTTAGAAAAAATGGAAATTGGTGATTTTTTATTTTTGGAAAAATCATGGAAAATTAGCCCACCTGCGAACATTAGCCCCTAAAATTTTCCATGGATTATGTCCTGATACTTCTATTGCAGGAAAATATCTATGCATATCTATCTATCTTGTTCATCTTTGGCCTTTTAAAGGCAAATTCAAAAGTAGTAACATATATTTTCCATACGGGACCCAGATGCTTTGTGGCTGTCGTTTGAGTACTCCAAGCATGGATGTTCCTTTCCATCTCTCGCCACTCCATAGGAGCCATTATGATCCCGTTTTCCTCCCTTGTTAGCTGTCTTTTGGTCATCAGAAGTTCAACTTCTTTGATTCCCTATCAATAAATATATAACAAGTCAGTGTTTACATTGTTAAACGTTCCTTTTATCATCACTTCATTCTGCCTTGGCTTTACGTTATTTCCATTCACTTTATTGCTAAGATGTGGGGAAAATTCATAAAATTACATAAAAAATGATGGTAAATATGGGATGAAACATACCTTTCTCTCAGCCCAACACACTCCCCTACTTACCTATTTGCAGGTCCTCATGCAGACAAATGGTTGAGGTGTAGCTAGGTTAGAGAATATGCAGGGTATACCTCCTCTTTATAGAGTCTGAAGCCATGTCTCTATCTGATCTTTACAAAGGCGCAGTTCATGTACCCCTATGGCAGCTCATAATCGTGATGATAATCCTTAGGGGGGTACTAGTTGAGAGGGCACCTGTAGCTACACCCTATCCATGTAGGGCCCATGTTCAAGATTAGATTGTTGTATAGAAGGAATCTGGAAGCAGCTGCTTTGAAGTTCTTGTAACCAAATGGCTCTTTGTTTTTCACATTGTTTATGGAGGCTAGCCATCTCTATTTTTTTGATGCCAATGCTTCTCCCTGAATGTCTTGTATGTAATCTCACCCATGCTGTACTATATCCTTGTGGATAGGCCCCATTTTAGATGTCACTCCTTTTCTATGCATAAATTTCTTATGTTGGGTGAATAGGTATAGGGGTTTAGTAGGTTCCCCCCGACCCATAAGTATAGGCCATACTCTCTCTTTTGAAAGGTGTTGTAGGATTTAGCCCACTGAGTTTGGTTCTTGGCAAAATATAGGAAAGCTTGGAACTGGACGTCCCCTATAAAGGGGCTGGGATAACTGTCCTTGTCCTCCTATAAAAAGAAATTTTGTAAGTATAATTCACACAAAAGATATTGGACCTGCTCATTCTGCTCATTGCAACATTGGAAAAATTCCTCAACAACTTTAAAATTCGTAGGCTTCCCTGCCCTGACAGCCTTGATTTTCAATAGTAAATATCGTTCTACTAAGAATAGAGCATAGTTGGTGGCTGGTGCCCTGCAAGTTAGTACATTAGAGTAAAGAGAGAAAACCATACTAGTTCGTTTATTAGCTTGTTCCACTTGGTCCTGTGTTTTCTTTAATTTTTCCCTTTCTTCCCTGAGTTGAGAAAATGTTTCATCCTCAGTTGTAGAAAGTTCTTTGAATTTCTTCAATAGTACCTGATGTTCCTATGTGGGAACTACTTCCTTTCTGCACTGGGCCAATTCGTGCTGGGCTTGAATTAATTTGTTATGCAATTTTTGATTGGCAACATTTTCCACTAGGGGAATGTAGGCAGGTGTATCCTCTATTTGATCTTCCTTCTATTTTGTAAGTTCTAGACTAGTCTGCACAGAAGCTTCAGTAATTTCCACTAGGTCAGTTTGTACAAAAATCTCAGCAGTTTCTACCAATTCGGTCACAAACTCTATTTGGGCTTCTATGGTAGCCAATTCCTTCTTAGGCTTTCAAGGCTTGCTCACTTCCTTCAACTGTTTCTCCAGATGTTTTATCATCTTTATTAACCTCTTGCAGGTCCTGCTCATTTTCCCTGCTTATTTTCCTTAACTTATTTTCGGCTGATTTCTCTTCTAGCAAGGTTTTGGCAGAGGATGGAGGAGAAGCAGCTTCGGTTTCAGGAATGGTGTTGCCAATTCTAAGTTTATCAGTGATGATATTTCCTTCTTGCACCCTGAATTTTATTTCTGCATAAACGTCCCGAATGGGTGAGATAATGTTCCCTTCAAGTGTTAGGGTGACTGTCTCCATGATTTTGTTTTATTCTAATGGAACAATGTCTCCTGACTGATTTTTAGATTTGGATATCCCTTCTCTCCAGACTTCCCTACTCACCCATTCTCTCTCAGGGGGAGATAAGGCCCTTAAGTCTTGGAATTCATCCTGGTGGGGTAATATTTCAGTGTGGCCAGAGCTGCTGGCTATGGATGATTGATTCAACGGGTCCCGTTTCTCCTCAATTTATTCAGATGGACTTCTAATTTCATTGGATGCCCTCATTTTCTCTAGGAATCGAGCCATTTCTTCTTCATAGTCTTGTAAGGGCATGTTTTTAGGGCTTGAAGGTGGTGTACGGGATGGTCCTGCCTCATCTGGAAATTCAGAGGTGTCTTGCCATAATTACAGTCTTTCGGACCGTCTTCATTTCCCTGGTTCTGAGGTTGAAGCATGGGCCCTTTTCCCTCTTGCTCTCCTGGGTATGTTTATTCTGGGAAGCTCAATTTCTGTTCTGATAGGGTTTTCATCAGGGGAATGTAGGGTAGGATTAACAAAGTTGTCCCAAGACGTATGTTTTTTTCCTAGCTCATGAATGATGATTAATTTGATTAAGCCATGGTGGATGACGACTACTTGGGGGTTTTTTTCTTTTCTAATTTGAACATCAATATCGTGTAATATATAATTCAAGAAAGAAGGTAGATTAACTGAAATTTTTCGTTTGAGAACATCTAAGAGTTTAATTCGGTGGGGTTTTACCACATCCTGGCATCCATCGCATGTGATGTATCTTTGGATGAACACTGCTAATTCCTGCCAAGGTTGCTATAAGGACGCTGGGTTAATCCCCTTTCCTTTCCATTCCAATGGTTCTGTTGGGTCCTGGTATGCTGAGACTGCTTCACGTAGGAGGATATGTTTTTAATTCTATCTTTCTTCTTCTAATGATATCCTTTGTGACCAGTATAATCCTTCCTTTGATTTTGGTGTGTCCCTCCCGTAGGTTCTACAGGAATTCAACTACTATTTCTATGTCAAACCCTTGTAGTTTGTGTAGGTATGGAAACCATCCAAATTATTGGAGAATAGTGCGAGATGCGTCTGAGATTTGGAAGGTTGTTGGTTCATTTTAGAGAGATTTTCCTCCCATGGATGATGTGTTGAACTAATTTCTCCCTCTGTCTGCATTTCTTCCAGCCCTATTGGTTAGGAAAAACACTGCATGCGAGAGAAAAATAAATTGCAACCTTATGTCGTAAATGTATGTGACTTCATATCGTAAATGCAATGATATTTTAGTCCCATCAACGTATCCAAGACTGTGGATATTCCGAGTTATGCATCAGAGTATCCAAACGAAGTTGTGGAGGGAATTCTCATTCTTATTCATTATGGATATTTACACCCCCTCTCTCCGGAGAAGGGTGTCCACATCCTTAAGTACAAGAGAGATTGTAGCAATCATGAATGCATACGAGGGAAAATGTCAGAAATCAGTAATCATAGTTTGTACGAGAGAAGGGCATCCGTGGCCTTAGAGCTGAAGAAAAGAGGATATATTGCAACAATCATGAATGCATGCAATTCAAAGGTCA